>CM018696.1:69568637-69908637 GCA_009363875.1 Mikania micrantha
GAAAGCAAGAATAGTATATAATTATAAAAGGTTAAATGACAACCAGAAGATGATGGTTACAATTACCAAACAAAGATAATTTATTACAATTGATACAAAAAGAAAAAGGATAATATTTCAAAGTTTGATTTTAAAATCAGGATATAATCAATTAAAATTAGAAGAAGATTTTAAAAAATGGACAGCTTTACATGTTCAGAAGGACAATTCGAATGGAATGTTCTTAGTTTTGGGCTAAAGAATGCTCCTTCGATATTTCAAAGATTTATGGATAATATTTTCTTGAAATATGATTTTTGTCTTGTATACATGATGATATTTTAGTTGCAAGTGAAATATACAGGAACATGAGAAACATCTGAAACATGTATTTGAAGAGAGATAAAAAGAAATGATATAGTAATATCAAAAGAAAAATGGAATTATTTAAAAAGAAAATTTCTTTTTTAGGGTTAGAAATTGGAAATGGAAAAATCGAATTACAATCACATATTTCTACAAAGATTTAAAATTCCCAGAAAATTTGAAATTTGAAACAAATACAAGCCTTTTTAGGACTAGTAAATTATGCTAGAAAATTTATACCTAATTTGTCAAAACTAGTAGGACCCTTATATAGTAAAACTACAAAAAATGGTCAGAGATTTTTTAATAAGGAAGATATAAAAATAATAAAACAATTAAGGAAAAAATAAAGGATATAAAACCTTTAGAATTACCATTAGTAACGATTATATTATAATCGAAAACAGACGGATGCAAAGATGGATGGGGAGCAGTATTGCTTAGTAAGCCTAATAAATACAGTGTTAAATCAGAAGAAAAAGTTTGTGCTTATACCAGTGGAAACTTTAAATCAAAAAATAACTGGACAAGCATAGATTTTGAAATACAAGCCTTAATAAATTCTTTAGAAAAATTCAAAATATTTTTACACAAGGAATTTACAGTTAGGACAGATTGTGAAGCTATAGTAAAATTTAAAAAAAAATGACCAAAGTAAAAAAGTAAATAGAACCCGATGGGTAAATTTACAAAATATTATTCAAGGACAAGGTATACGATAAATTTGAACATATTAAAGGAAAAAATAATGGGATAGCAGACATGTTATCTAGAAATAAACAAACTTTTGTGTAGATGGACAGGAGACATAAAGGAAAAGGTAAGCTTATACAGGCTAAAAGAAGCTCATCTCCAATGGAGATATCATCTGAAGACGAACAAAAACAGTTGTACAAAGTCATAGAAGGTTACCAGTATCCATAACTGGACAACCGATTACACAGCCAAGGTTACAAATTTTACGGGACAGAGTTCGAAACCACAGATTACACAGACTCTTTTAAGACCATTGATTTTATACCTAGTATACAGAATAATACAATTTCCTTTGGAAATTATATTCTACAAAGATGCGATGAACATCATAAGAAATTTCGACCAATGGAAAGTATAAAATTAACGGAAAAACAACAATGCCTATTAGATAACCTATGGCATATACAAAACATTTCCACAGGCTACAAAGTTCAAAATACAAATCCTAAACGCTCTTAGTATATATTTCTCGGAGCAAACAAGGATAATCCCTGAAAAAATACAAAATAAACCTAAATATACACATTATGTGATATTTAGGGGTACACAGCTTGGTGTCTATAATAAATGGGAAACAGTAGCTAAATATATACAATGTTTACATCCACTCTATAAAGGGTTTTGTTCTTTCGATGAAGCTTTAAGAGTAGCAAGAGAAAGTTTGGGTTTAAAAATTTACATAGAGCCCGAAATAGTACAAACGTTTCGGATAAAGCAAAGATTGATCCAGAACAAGTTATACAAAGTCAGCAGGAGGAGATTGCCAAATTAAAAGAAGAATTATTGGCAAGAAAAGATGATACACAGTTATACACATTTGGCTATACAAAATACAGTGTTGAAACAAAATATAAAATTTTAGAAGCAAAAAATGTACAGATAATACAGAAATATGAGAAGAAAAATATAGAATCCCGAAATTGGTATTCTCGTGATTTTCAATCTTTGCGTGTGTAGAATGATGATACACCCTGGAAATCAATATTAAAGCCTCTAACAGAAAAATTCCCAGAATTTGAGAATCTGGTTTCTCAAAAAATTTGTATGGAATATCCATTGATTCTATTCAAATTACAACAAAAGTTACTAGATATTGCTTTTATGCCAGACGGAGACAATTTTGGTGTAAAAGTAATAGAAAGATTGGATGAAGAAGGAAATCCTACCGGTTTATTATTTTCTTTTTAAATAATTCCATTTCTTTTTGATATTACATATATCATTCTTTTTATCTCTTCAAATACATGTTTCAGATGTTTCTCATGTTCCTGTATATTTTCACTTGCAACTAAATATCATCAATGTATACAAGACAAAAATCATATTTCAAGAAAATATTATCCATAAATCTTTGAAATATCGAAGGAGCATTCTTTAGCCCAAAACTAAGAACATTCCATTCGAATTGTCCTTCTGAACATGTAAAAGCTGTCCATTTTTTAAAATCTTCTTCTAATTTTTAATTGATTATCCTGATTTTAAATCAAACTTGAAAATATCCTTTTCTTTTGTATCAATTGTATTAAATTATCTTTGTTGGTAAATTGTAACAATCATCTTCTGTGTTGTCATTTATTAACCTTTTATAATTATATACTATTCTTGCTTTCCCTCGTTTTATTCTCCATGATTTCTTACTATAAACGTTGCTGATCTATGTGGACTTTCTGATTTTCTAATTAATCCTTGTTCTATCATCTCTGGTATTTGTTTTAAATTCTTCCTTATCTAAGGGACTGTATTCTATATTGCTGTTCTTATTGTTATATCTGGATTTTTTATTTTTAAACTTACAAGTATAAGTAACCTTGGATTGTTTTATATCTTCTCCTATTAATCCTTTTTTTCTAGATGTAGAATTATTGGGTGATTTATACTTTTCTTTTTATATCTGTCCTTTTTCTAATTCATTACTTAAGAAATCTGTTAATAGTTTTATTGTTTCATTTTGTAATGTTTCTTGTCTTTTATCTGTTTTTAAAAATTCCAATCTCCCTTTTTCCCCTCTTTTTTCAGCAAATGTAGATGTTTTTGTATATCTTGATGTTGGAAAACTATATATTTGTTTACTTATTGTTATAAAATTTTTTGTTATTGTCATTGCTCCATTTAATCCTAAAATAAAAATTTAATCCAATAACAAAGTCTTTTGATTTAATATGTTGTGGATTTATATTTATTTGTGGGATATCATATTTTATACTATTACCTGAAAAATCTAAAAATTGTATTCCTGTTGGTTCAAATAATGTGTTATATTTATTAATCTATCTTCTGCGGTTCTCGTTATAAGTTTATATGTCAATTTTCTATGGTATTCTATGGGTGCTAAACTATATGATATTAAACTTTTTGTTGCCCCTGTGTCTACTAACGCATTAGATCTATGAACTTATTTGTATCCAACCATAATCTACATTGTAAATTTATCATGTTAATTGATCCCTTGTGTCTGTACTTGTGTTTGAATATATGTTATTTTTTTTCCATTTCATTTTCTATTAACATTTTACTTATTTCTATTTCTTTTTTCTTGAATACTATATCTTCAATATTATTGATCTTATTTTCTAAGCTTTTGTTTTTTCCTCTAGGTTTTCTATTTTATTTTCCGCTTCTTGTATTTGGATTTTGTGTAATTTTATTATTAATTCTATTTTTTTCAATTCTTTATTTTCTATATTTTATCTTTTATTTCTTGTGTTTCTTTGTCACTTTCTATATTATATAGTTCTTTTATACATAAACAACATATTTCTCTAAAACATATATTACATTGGGATCTTTTTTCTATACTAGGAAAATATCCACAATTAAAACATTTTAAATAATTATTCCCCTTTTTATGATTCCAATTATGTTCGCATTCTTCTTCCTTATTCATATAAGTATATGTATTTTTGTTATTGGTTTATCTTCTTCACTATATATACTGTATATAGATTCATTCTCTGAATTATCTGTTTTTAATGTTTCTATTTCATATTCATTCAATTGTTCTATTAAAGTACTTCTTTCTGTATTTTTATTTTTATTTGGACATTTATTTGCCAGATGTTTTCATCCCCACATATAAAACATTTTCATTTTCTTGTTTTTGGTTTATTACATATTTGTATTTGTTTTTATAATACGGTCTATTTTCTTTTTTATATGTGTTACTTTTTCTTAGTTTTTCTTTTTATCATAATATCCGTAAGCTTGTGGTGTAATATCGCTGTTTTACAAAATGCATATGCATTCTTTTTAATTGTTCTTGTAATGCTACTTCTTTACATTTTTCTTCTAAGATTTGAAATGTATACGTTATTCTAGGTCCTATTCCTAGATTTTCTGTTGACCATAATATTGTTTCCATGATTCGTGTATATTTTTATTATAACCCTGGTAATTTTATAAAATATTTATCACATAATTCATCCTCCATAGCTTGTCCTGTTTGTGCTAATAATCGTGTGAAATCAACTGTAAATTCGTTTATATATTTCATGTTTGCTATACTTAATTGTTCTAAGTTTCTAATTGCAGTATCTTGTATTAATGTATTATTTTTTGCTGGATCTACTCCTATAATAAGAGTTCTAATTTGTGATGTAAAGTTATAAGGATTGTCTCCTAATGATTTAATCTATTTACTTCTTCTGGATCTTGAGTTTTTTTACTTTGCCAAATACCTAGAGCTGTTGGTCCTAATGTAGTTTCTAAATATGAAAACATATCCATACTCTCTCTTATTTTGTTTCCCACATCTTACTACATTTTGTTCCCAAACTAGGATTTCATCAATCCATAATTGTGGTTTTTGTGATTCTAATATTAACATATTCTGACTATGTATATTACCTATTGGTAATCTATTTCCTCTACCTATGCTAGTATCTTCTTGGTAATAATTACCGATGGTTTAACCCATGGTTCTCTTCCTACATTTTTTCTGTATCGAATCCTGTTCTACTCCATTCTGGTCTTCCTCTTTTTCTTTCATAATTGGTATCCATGAATGTATGCTCTATTGTTTCTTGTTCTTTATAGAAATCTGAGATCATTGTTTTTCCCTTTACTATATCTTCTATTAAGGGTAAATTAAAATATTCTTGTAAAATTTTATAACTTTCTTCGTATGTCATTTTTAAATTCATCATGCATTCTATTATCATATCATCTACTTCTTCTTGTATATTTGCTTCTGTAAATTTTCTATTTATTATTTGTTCTATGGTTTTATTTGTTTCTTCGTTTTTAAACATTGGTTCATCTATCTGTTCATCTTCAAATAAACTATAATCTATTTCTTCCTGTTCGAATTTTAAGAATTCTATATTTATTTCTTCTTTTTCTAATTCATCTTCTGTATCATATATTGGTAACGTTTCTGTATCTGATTCATCATATTCTATGTTCAATAATTAAACTGTATTTCACTAGTTTCACTATTACTTTCTTCAGATTTATTTTCTTCTTTATAATTTGTAAATCTTAGACTTTGGGTTCCATCTATCCCTTCGTATAGATAGCTTTTCTTTGGTATTAATACTGTTTCTTCTCTTCTTTAATATCATCTATTTTCCATTCTAATCCTGCTAATTTCTAGGATCTATTTTTATAGGTTCTATCATCTGTATTGATTTTGATGCTATTGTTTTACTATTACCCTCTATGTTTACCCTGAAATTCATTCCTGATCTGTTACTAGCTCTTCCTAGTACTCCAATACTTATTACTATATTATTTCCCTCATATTTTTCGTATCCTTTTGTTTGTAATGCTATCTTTAGATGTTTAAGATCATTTATATCTTTTAAAATTCCTGGTGTACAGTAAAATAAGGCTGTGTTTTGACTAAGATCTATTTCCATTCCAGAGATTATTGCTTTGTTTAATTCTGTTTTCCAGCATTTATCTAATATTAATGCTAATAATTTTGTTCCTAAATTTTTTCTTCCTAAGGCTTTTATTCCTATTACTATTAATCCTGTATGTACGAAGTTTTTCCTGAATTTTTTATTTTCTTTATAGTATCTGGAGAAAATAATTCTATCATTACTGTTTTGTCTATTACTCTTAATATTTCTTCTCTACTACTTCTTATTAACGTAGTATTTATATTAAATGTATTTGTTTGATAATATTTTGGATTAATATTTCTATTTTGTTTTTATTGTATAGATCTATTTTTTGTTTACATCAATTTCTTCTTCAAGTTGTATACTTTTTGAACTTTTAGATCCTGATCCTTCCTTATTATTATTTATTTATAAAGGACTCAGAACTAATTATATCATTTATATTACTGGTAGTAGATTTTCTTGCCTCTAGTATAGATCTATCATTTTTCTTGGTATCCAATGTTTATATGGTTTCTGTTTCTTTTCAATTTTGATTTCGTTTATATTCAATTTGTTTAAGCGCGTCTGTTATTTTATCTAAGTCTTCTTGATTATTTATTACTTCCTTGTTTTATTTTTAAATTCTCTTATTATTTGATTATTTTGTTCTTTAATATATGCTAGATTTTTGTTAGTTTATTAATTTCCTCTGTTTGTTTATTATTTTGTATGTTAATTGTCTATTATTTATGGCTTCTATTTGTAGATTGTATCCTAGATTTATAACTAAATCTGTTAAACTATTCAGATGTGCGTTATCTGTGTGTATACTATGGTTATGTTTTTCCTTTATTCGACAGATATGTTTATAAAAATTACCAGTGATTTTAGTTTCACCTTTTTCAGAGAATTCTAGATTTAAAAGGTTTTTATCAATTTTTGAAAACTCTTCCATTTTCCTTTCTTCCTTCCAGTTTTACTTTCCTATTTCTTAAGATTTTCTTATATCTTGAAATAATTTACAGTAAATAAAATAATTCACAATAACAACAACTAATCAAATATTAATGTCAAAGCATTCAACAATCCCTAATCTTCACCTGAGAGAGTTCTCTAACAAAGGACTTAAGCAATTCAAGCTGCCTTACACATAGAGCTTGTCTCAGTCTTTTAGATTTTGAATCGTCTATGCTCTGATACCAATATTTTTTGGTTGAGCATTAAAGCAAATATAAAACATAAAAAACAAATTTTAATATAAAACTTACGTGGAATCAGAGTGTTTGAGAAGCGGGAAGAATTTCTTGATGAGTATTTGCAGCAGAAATCCTTTTTTTTTTTTTTAATAATCAAGATATAATATGAAGGCAAAAAACCATGAGAAGCGTGAGAAGCCACGAGAATGTGACACGTGTATTTTAGGGTAAAGGGTATAAACGTCAACACATAAATGGAGGCTGCACATGCAAGTCACATGTTAATTCCACCAAATTTTGTAAACGTATGTAACTATTTTATACGTTATTTTTTTTAAAAAAAATTACACCATAAAATCACAAATTTCTTTACCTCTCTAACGAGTATAAATGTTATATTTAACAATAGAAAAAGAACAAACCTGATTGTTCTTGAAACTTGTGCGTTTTTATGGTGTTTTCATATTGTTTGTGAAACTAGATGTTTTATGGTGTTTTGAACATAAACAAAACACAATGTTTTTTAATTGTGTCATTTACACATGACGTTTTATGGTGTTTATGTACTGTGTAATTTCACAGACATTTTATGGTGTTTGAACTGTATTTAATGTTTTCATGGTGTTTTTGGACTGTATAATTATACACATTGTGTTTTTATGGCGTTTTTGAAAACTAAAAAACATGTCGCTCTAAACTTTGTGTTTTTACACATTTAAGTTTAAAACGTCATGTATAAAATGTTTATGAACCAGGTGTTTTTGTTATGCTGTTTTTCAAATGTTTATGAAATATAGCGATTTATGGTGTTTTTAGTATTCAAAAACACCATAAAAATGCCTGGTCTTAGTTTCATGAATATCCGACACAAAAACACCATAAAATGTTAACACCATAAACACAATAACATATCTTAAAAAAACGCCCATAAACAATAAAATATCTCGAAAAAGCATCATAAACTAAGTTAAAGCAACACGTACAAACTTAGGTGTTTATGGTGTTTTTCGTTTTCAAAACACCAAAAAATGCCCTCTTTAGTTTTATTAATACGCAAACACCAAAAAATAACATAAAATGTTAACATCATAAACACCATAAAATATCTTTGAAAACACCATAAAACATACATATATGTAAAAAACACCGTAAAAGATCAGTTTCGTATATATTGGAAAAACACCATAAACATATGGTTCGTGAAACTCATTTTAGGTTGTTATTTTAATTTTAAAAAAATATACTAATATTATACTCATTAGAAAGATAAAAAAAATGCTCGATTTTATGGTGTAATTTTTTTAAAAAAAATACTAACATATAAAAAGTTATGAACGTTTATAAAAGATGGAGGAAAATGCATGTGACTTGCATGTGCAGGTTTTTGGCTAGATCTTCCCATTTTACCCCTACTGATGGTTTTAACTTATAACTATTTACGAAAATACCACTAAATTAATCTCAACCACAAAACCAATTGATCTGATGATTGAGATCTCTTCTCACACTTCTCATGGTTTTAAAACTTTTTAGCCAAACCTTATACTATATATATATATATATCAATATTTTTTTGGTTGAGCATTAAAGCAATTATAAAACATAAAAAAATTTTAATATAAAACTTACGTGGAATCAGAGTGTTTGAGAAGGCGGAAGAATTTCTTGATGAGTATTTGCAGCAGAAATCTTTTTTTTTTATATATATATGATCAAAATATAATATGAAGAACGAAATAGGGGAAGTGTTTTTGGAAGTTGGATTGGAAAATGGGAGAGATAATTTTAGTGTGCCATTAGGTGTGAAGATTTCAAAGACAGTTTTTTGAAATTTTCGGGGTGTTTTCAACTGAACAAGTAAATGCCTTAAATAGGCGTACAAAGTAACCTAAACATTTACAATTAACGATCTAGATTTAATCTCTAAAAGAACGGCTAAGAATAAAAATACAAAGCGCATTAGGCGCATTATTCAAAAAGTAAAAGAAGAAATATTCTGTCGGCCATTCGCTGTGTATTGTCTTTTTGTGTAATCGTCAGCCATGACGATTTCTTCTAGAAATCTTGTGAGTTTCTGGAATACTACCAGCTGATTGTGGTGAATGTGGTGAACTGTTATCATCTTCTCTGTTTATAATGTGTTCTAATTCGATTTCATATATATATATATATATAGGAGGCGGATCAAATACATATGCTTCTTAACGTACTAAACGTAGGATGGATTCTGCACCCTTTGATCAAAGTAATCAATGGTTAAGATTTAGTGGTCCCACTTTATACAACTTTTTCCACAAAATAAGTGTAGAATATAACTGGAAGGGCAAAAGAGGAAACAAACACATTTTAGAATGTGTACAAGTTCCACTCGTTTTTTAAAAATTAAATAACTTTTACATGCTTTATTATTTTTTAAAAAAATTACACCATAAAATTGAGAATTTTATTATCTTAATTTAAGTATAGTATTGTTATAGTTTTTTTAAGTTTTTTTACGTAGTTCGTGATTTTACGCTTGGTACGTAATTATTGGTACGTGATTATGCAGTTGATCCTTTGATCATACATGTAAATGACGGTCAATGATTTTCATATAACGTGGTCCGTTATTATTGGTCCGTGATTATACATTTTGCCTTGATTATGTGTGTTAAAATACAGTCTGTGGGTGTTATATAATGTGGTCCGTAATTACTGATCTGTGATTATCCCGATGGTCCGTGATAGTTGGTGTTAAATGTCAGTCTGTAATTTGAAAATCACGGTCTGTAATTTTATATGGATGATAATACCCTTACCCATGACACATGGCGTGTTCATGTGGCTTCCTACGTTTAGCACATTAACACTAATATGTACGTTAACCGTCCCCTATATATATATATATATATAGGGGCCGGTTATTGTACAAAGAAATTAAACGTGAGAAGCGTAAGAAGCCACCAGAATACGCCACATGTAATCTGGGTAAAGGGTAAAATGGTCCGTGTAAAATCACGGACCACGCTATATAAAATCACGGACCATTGTTTTACAGGCATAATCAAGGACCAACTAAATAATCACGGACTACTAATCACGGACCAGAGTAACAAATCACGGACACGTATAAAAATCAAAATAATTAAGGGCAAACTGAATAATCACGGACCAATTATCACGTAACTAATGTAAAAATCACGGACCAATGATAATTACGGACCAATAATCACGGACCACGTAAAAAAAAACGAAAGAAAACCGAGCAATATTATACTCAAATTAAAGATAATAAATTCTCTATTTTATGGTGTAATTTTTTTAAAAAAACGATTAACCATTTAAAACTTATTCGATTTATAAAAAAATGGTGGTGGAACTTGATTTACCACAAAAAAAGTCAACAAATGTCGGCTATTACTTTTTTGCCCTTCAAGCTTTAATTCACATAAGTTTTAAATGAAAAGTGGGGACCATTAGATCCTAACCGTTGATTAATTGATAAGGGCTGGAAATACTTCCTATCCTTCTCACGTTAAACCCCCTTGTATGGATCCGTCTCCTATATATATATATATATATATATAACTCACCTTCTACACATAAGCATATCTTCTATACAAATCATTGTAAAATACAAAATCTTCTTATAAACCAAACATATAATAATATCTTACACATTCATCTAGAATACCTATACAATAATAAGTATTTTTTTACATAATACATGTGAAAACAATAGTATTTGTAATTTTAGAATATCCTTATTACTAACTATATAATATTACATCGTTTTTCCAACCTATTGAAAAATAAAATACTAAGTTTCAATGCTTTCTTTTTTTCATTTATTTTTTTTCTTTTTGTTTAGAACTTAAAACATAAGAGTATAAGAACTGAAATTCACGGAATATTTCAATTCATACACATAGAATGTTTGTTGTAATGATTTAGATCATACTTTTAACTAACAATATGTATATATCACCTTCTCCAAACTGCTAGCATAAACAAGTAATCTAAGACTTGAAACAACAATGTAGTTGCTAGTAACATTTACAGACAATTCTTCCAAATCAAGTTTATACGGGTCAACCCAACTTGCATTATTACCATGTAATTGTCTAACCGACCCAACCGACATGGTCTGCATTTTACATATTTTTTACTAAACACGACCTACAAATAGAAAATGAAAAACAAAAAACTACTGCATAAAAGAAAAGGCATAAATACAACTATGCTAGTACTAAAAAAGCCGATGCATTAAATATAAACAATATTAAAGTGCAACTTACCAAAAAAGAGTTGTCTTGGTGAAAAGAACAGGTTTCATATATAACAGATGTATAATTAAAAAATATATATATGAAACTAACCTGGTTTAACCGGATCGGAGAAACTGCAACAAAGCTAGCCCCGATATAGATGCAATGATTTACCAATGTTTAGCTTGAATTTCAGGAGAAGATTTTGTTCCAAAGAGGAAATTGGAATCTTAACCTTTTCCATTTGATTTTTGCCAACAATGGGTGCAAACCTAGTATATGTTCCGGCATGAAATCATGTCTTGTCAATATACCAACCACAGGCAGTCTCTGTAACAAAAATAAACGATGTTTTTTAGCCATTTTATAATAATGATTGCAATATGCATTGGCGTACCACCTTATAGGGTGGGGGGCAGCCGCCCTCCTTAAAATTTTTTTTTCAGTGGTATATGTATGTTAAAATCTTTACCGACCCCCTTAATATTTTGCAATCGCCCCCCTTAAATTTGCACAATTGGACTTGTGATGAGAAAATAAGTTATAGCTATACTTGTTTTTGGAGAAATAATTACCTAAAAAGGTCACCATAGATGTTGTTTTGAATAGATTTTAAAAAATAAACTCCTTAGAAAACAAATAGGCCTAACAATCTTAACTCATAACAAGATAAATGTGTAGATTAGGAAAACAATTATTGAATTTTGGGTTGAAATGAGTAACATTATAACATACAATGAGTTGAGATGTGTAACACCTAACCAAATGTGGTTCAAAATAAGCACGTAACTTAAAAACTATGTGAATATAAATGGATTCAAACGGATAAGAATAATAAATAACATATTTGATGAGAAATAACTAGAAATTATTCAAATTAACTATTTGTTTAATTACAATTAATTTTAACTTGAACAAAATTCATGTTTTTTAAGGTGACTCATTTAAACCCAAACTGATTTTGCTTAAAACTCATCCTAATTACCTGCACTCGTTCTGACCGATACACAACCCAACCCGTCCATTTTGCCAGACATAAGAACAACTTTAGATGCATTATATTATTAGTATGTTTTTTCTATATGAAATTTAGTTCGATTGTTTTCTTAACATGATCGGACCCAATTCGACCTAACCCGATATGAACATAAGGGAAAAAATATTATATAGCGATTCTCAAATACCTTAAAAAATTTCCGCCCCCCGTCAAAAAAATTTATGGGTCCGCCACTGGCAATATGCAGCAAAGGGTTACAAATTCTCATTTTTCATTTTGGGGGCCTTGATACGATAAAAAGAAATTAAAAATTAGAATGAGAGCTTAAACATCACAAAAACCTATACTACAAGGTGCAATAAAAAATTTTATATAAACATATGGGTCAACTCCAGTTGTATTTAGGGATAGCAGGCGCAACACGTAAAAGATAACTAGTTACAAAGAAAACAGGTCAAACAAGTTGAAAGCACGTCTAAGGTGTTTTGATAAAATGATTTGCGGTTATGTATCTGTAATACTACTTTTAGAAATTGGATGAAAATGCGTCAACAGGCTTGCTAGACCTGACAAGCCGGTTTCAACCCAAAAAATATAAAAGTTTGTAATAATTAGGGCATGCTCACACAATGGGTTGGACAACTAGCATACACCAAGTTAAAAGTCTAAAATAGAATGACACAATTATGTATTCTTCTAGCTTAGTAATCTTTCTGAAGATTAAGTTTTCTTCTTTAAAAACTAGGTTTATATTTTCTCTTAAGTAGAATAACCCATTTCAATCCTAACCAAGTAGCAGCCCAACATTAGTACTAGAGGTGGCGATTTCAACTCATTTACTTATTTACTTATTATGTATTTTAATCACAAAACAAGTCAAAGAAAAGAGAACAAATCCATAGGTAGTCAAATAGGTCAACCATCTCAAAAAGGTTGAAAATACCTAAAAGTCTTTTTTTTTTTAATGTTTACAACCTCTTAAATCATTTTTTGTTAAAAATCGAGATTACCGATGTAATAAAATTATATTTGCTAACATAATTACCACATTAATTACTTATACAAAATCTGAAATAATGGAGATACCAAATGTGACTTGACCTGTTCGAGCAATACTAAAATGGCAACTCAAATCACTAACCAACCCGCCCATATTGCTAATTATTAGGAAGGACATAGATAAGATTGAGCTTACCCCAGAGGTCTTTGGAACAACTAATAAGTGTCTTAAACCGACACCTCTGAATAGTGTAAGGGCCTTCGCAAGTGACATGGTCTCAACGACAGTATACGGTGAAGCATTAGTGAAAGGATGTAGATCAATATACATCTCCATCTCTTCTTCTGTCAATTCAATATCTTCAATCTTTTCTGCATATCCAAGACCCTGTTTTGCAAAATCATTTGATGAAAATTGCCCTACACCATCCAGATCTGTTACAGTTGGAGTAGCTTGAAAATCCTTCTTCTTTTATTAATGTAATAAGATGAGACCGAAGAATCAGACCGTATAAGATTGGTGCTTCAGAATACGGTGGCTCGTCAACTACTGGAAACCCGTTGTGACCCGATGTTCTAAGAACATGAACAATATTAGCAACAAGCTCAATCCCGTTAAATACACGAAGAGGGCCCGAAACAACATCGCTAACAGTTAGTTGTCTCATATACGGTTCGGCGTGAGTTTCTAAATAAGGAAACCCTTTTAACTTCATTATTTGGTCATATATATTTCCATTAAAAGCATCAGCAACGGTTTTAGAAACAAGAAGAACCAACATTATAAGTGGCAGTAACAGCAAGTTGTTGGTCAATTCTAGGAGAATAACACACAACGAAACGGTCATTCTCATGGATCCACCAAGAAGTGAAGCAGCACCCAGAACAGCAAATAGACCATGGTTAAGATTAGAGGATGCTCCAATCAAAAGCCCAACAAGACGTCCGTAAGATGCACCCGTTACAATAATAGGTATGAAAAGACCCACGGGTGCAACAATGCCGTAACTGAAGATACCAAGGAAAAAACAGGTGATAAAGAATATATTAGAACTGATTTGGGGTGAAACTCGGTGTCTGTATCCTTGCTAAATAGGTTTTTGATTGCATCATCATTTGTGTTGAAGAAAAGGCTTGCTAGCTCGTTATATTCGCCAGGCTGACATTGGAACTTCTTGTAGTTGCCAGATCGGCCAATGGTGGGACACGGTTCAGAGGCGTCAGCTGGACAGGGCCGGCATGAAGCAAACCATGGTAATCCAAATAACAGACAGGAAGTGACAATGGAAATTGTGCAAGCAAGGAGTACTTTATAAGCAATGCCTTTCCTGGAGTAGCAAATGCCAGTAAAGAAGATATAAGTACTACTTTTTAATCATAATTAATAACTTAACTAATTATAAAATTGGACAAAAAGTATTTGCAGGTCAACCCAGCCCATTTCCACGTACAAAAAAAACATGATCCATTTCAGTCCGTTACCCAAACCACTAAACTTGTCAAATCTAAGAATTGTTTTTCCTATAAAGAAGTTATCATGCTGTTGATACACCAAATAAGCAAAAAACGCAAGCACGTTGATTACATGAAGCCAGAGAAACAGAGAGAGCTTACTCATTGATTAGATTGTAAAATCGGAGAACTTTCCCCATTAAAAATTGTACAGACCACCTGCAACACCCCCAATGACTCCAAGAAGAAGAACTGGGGGCACATCGATGAGATGATAGGTTATATCTGCTGAGGTAACGTCAAATATTATCAAACCCCCTGTCCCAAACAATCCACATTTTCCGCTTATGCATAAATCAGTTAGACCTCTAAGCAATATTGCAACAACAGCAGTTGTAAAGAAAGCTCTCCACAAAAGGGCACTTCTCCACCTGCACAATAACGCAAACATGCAAACATGTGAAAAGCTATGTATATTGATAAAAATCATATTTCAACTTCTTTTTACCAAGATGCCATTTCTTCAAGAGCAAAAAGTACACCACCAACAGGGGCACGGAAAGCAGCAGCAATTCCAGCAGCTGATCCACAAGTTACAAGATCACGTCTGTCTCTATCATTATTAAAAAATCTGAACCATTTCCATGTCAACCCATATTTCTTTGATCCTCCTTGGCATGTTAAAGCTGCAATGCATGCACCAGTATGCACCATGGGCCCAGCCTTGCCAACATTAAGAGATGATGACACAGCAGCAATAGTGCCAACAATCTGTCAACAAGTTCATTTGCATGATATTTATATCTATATCTATATCTATATCTATACTATATAATAAATAAAGGTTTTGATGAGACATGTGTCGGTTTTATAGGTCATCTGAAATTGGTTTCCCAGCCTCTCTCTCCTATTAAATATTTGTAAGACATCTTTTTAGATTGTAATTTTTTCCCTCTCTTTTATATTAAATAATAATGATTGTATTCAATCTGCTAAATAATATGATTACAACATAAATCCTATTCTTTAAATTTTTATATGACTATCTTTGATAGATGTATGTATGAATGCTATTTAAAGTAAATAGTTTTAAAATTTATTTATTTAACCAGTGTAATACACAAGCTTTTAACCTAGTAAGTTAATATATAAGAATGGATTCTAGAAAACAGTTATTGAGAACATAAACAATCAAAATCACCTTGATTAACAAAGTTCTAAATGAGAATATTGCTGGAGCATCAACACCATTTAAGTAAGCTTTCACTTCAGGTATGCCTGATCCAGCAGTCTCTGGTGCTATTAAAGTTGTTATCAAAACAGCAAACAAGGTAAGGCCTAAGTTTGCAGCTGCAAATATGAGAAATGCTGCCAAGTACCTGTGACAAAGCATACAATACATTATTTATAGTATATTGATTTGTATATAAATTACTGTTCTTGTGATTAATAGAAGTCAAGCTCTAGAAAATGATTAATGAGAGGATCTCTAACCTGTTGGCAAGCATCAAGTTTGAGGTGATAACAAACTTCTGACCAGCAATGTTCTCAATGGCCAGGTTATTGAAGAAACCGATGAGACTGACCACAATACCAATAACAAAACAAAGGATCCATTTCAAAGATATGTACTGAAATATCTGGTATTTACTTCTGTTGCGCCAATCTTGCTTGAAAACATCATTCTCTATGATCCTTGAGGAAAGAAAAGGAAAAAGAAAAAAAAATAATCAGCAAGATTGCTTGGCAGTATGTTTGCTTGTAATGCTTTATGACAAAAGAAAATTCTATAATTTCAAGTAACAAGTTACGTGCATGGTGTTGGCAGAGACTGGTAGGTGATTCCGCTCATTCTCAACCATTTTTCAATCATATTTTGTGTTCAATCTAATATGACATGCAAAAAAATAAATATGACCCAGTTTGACTCAAAAACTTATAATAGAGACACAAACTACCTAAATTTAATTGTTTGATTCCATATTGCGACGTATATTAAGGCCCATACAAATCATCTGTGATATGCTTAGGTACTATATAACAACATGAAGTATGAAGTTGATTTAAGAAAAACAAGTATAGTGGTTCATTCAAGTGACCTAAGTTGATGGAATTTTGGGTGCATATAAGACACAATTTAAAGACAAACTTGGAATGGGCTGGCATGGCGTATCCCATTAACTACAGTTTTATTTCCATTGGGATATAATATGAGGTTCAAATATGTATATGCGAGGGAACAGAAAAAATATTTGTTACCACCCATATGTTCAGTACCAGTACCACCCAAATTAACTATGAAAAGTCCAATAGAATGGTCTTGGGTTGTTGAGTAATGCAAGTGAAAGAAACCATGTGACTGGTAATGGTACAAATGATATATTAAAAAACTGGAATTTAATATGAGCCTCATAACTAGATAGATTGAGATTGAGATTGTGGAGCAGAGTCAGTAAAGCTTGAACCGCTGTGACAACACAACAATGGTATGGAAAGCAAAAATAAGCTATATGACTGCCATGATTCCTCCAGCACGTTTTCGTTAGATCACCCAGTTGCTTACAGAAGTTGAAAAATAATCAGTTGCTATCGCCTTATCAGGCTCATTTCTGTTATCAAACACAATTGCAGAAGGGACTGAGGTAGAATTTGTTGAACTCCAAGCAACATTGGTTCCAATCATATTTAGTAACCGTCTTAAATTGTCCTTATAAGGGGGCAAGTGGCAAACCTAGGAGCAATGGTAAGGTTGCTGCCATGTTATCTGCAGGTCACAGGGTCAAGTCGTGGAAACAACCCTTGAAGAAACCCAGCGTAAGGTCGAAGTTGGTCCAAACACACAACGGCCCAGGTGACCCCGTGCACACGAGAGCCTCATGCACCTAGTTTGCCTTAAATTGTCATTATAGTAATGAAATAGAACTGGTCAGAATGACAGAATCTAATTTGAAGCAATAATATAATTTGCCTTTAGTCTAAAAAGTGAAGCAAACATGAAAATTTTCTCTTTTTGAGCAGTTTATTTGGCACAGGAGCTAATCAATGTTATGATTGCCACACAAGATCATGACTTCATGAAAATATACCATCGACCCCCTTTATTACATAATCAATTTGCCTTTACCCCTTTTGAACCACATATTTCAACTTATGGAGCCCATGAGAGATAATTGGTAAGATCATCAATATAACAAAAGGTTGAAAGGCTGAACACGGATCATGTGCAACTTTTAATATTATGATTGCAATTTGCAAATAATACTGTCCTTCAAAATTGAAAAGAGAAGATCAACTCATAAATTTGAATGTTCGGCGACTTCTTCTGAATTGGCCGGCGTGCAGAATGCGATTGTATCTAAACAATAATCGATGTGCAGATGTTTTTAAGATTAACAACTACTAGTTAACTAATTCTGCTTCAATTTTGCTTAACTCGTTGTAGTTCGTGCGAATCAAATCCACAATTCAACGCCGTAATCATGAATGTCAGATAAAGCATAGTTAGACTAGTTGCAAAGCAAACGAACTAAAATTCAAATAAGCCAAATCCAATCGAGTGCTTAAGATGTGAAGTGAATTAAAGAGTTTACTCGTAGTCGAGGCTTTCGATGAGACAAGGATTGGAGCCGACGATAGCAATCTGAGAGGTGGTGTTGGAGGTGGCTCGGCGAAGGTTGAGCAGCGGCGACGTGATGGATTCTTCGTCTTCCGGTGATCCATTGCTGATGCTGGCAGTGAAACCGTTCGACATGCTTTCAGTGCTTCACGCTGTAACCAATGTTCGATTATCTCTCCTCTATCTCCTATCTCCTACAATAATTACTAGACATGATTTCTTATTTATTTTTCTTTTTTTTTTAATATTTGTCTGTAATTAAACAATTTATTTTTAAAAAATTACAAATTTGACAAGTTTAATCAACTAGTAACGTTACTCGCGTTTTGCGACGGGCTGTTACAACTAAAATTCAAGTGTTATGAAACGATGATAACACTTAAAAAATATAGGTATTGCCTGTATATAATGTTTTTATAGTGGGTTTGTGAATTAGTTGGTTTGAATACAATTGTTTTCATTGTTTCTTCTTATCTTTAACAGCGGTCCAAGCATTTTCATATATGAATTGCTCATATCTTTACAACGGTCCAAGTTCATATCGTCCAAGTTTTTATATCGAGTATATACCCTTTAACAGCGGTTAGTTCATTTATTTTTACGGCGTTTCATTTGTCATTAACAGCGGGTTCATTTGTCTTAACAGTCGCGTTGGAATTTTTCTTGTTTTATTGAACAAATCGGAGTTACTCACATTCTCTTCACCGACCTTGCTAAATGAGTATATATGAATTTTTAGAAAGTATTGATATAAGCATATACGAGCCGACTTTAGCATGCATGTCCCGTAATTTATCGTCTTAACATGTATATCTTATAAACTTATCAGTTAAATTAATATGTTTACAAGCATGTCTCCAAGAAAAAAATGCCCATCAAAATGTATAAACTAAAATATAATGTTTAGTTTAAAAAACTTTTGTTAAACTAGTATATTTTATTAATTTTTTTCTTTGATTAATCTTTTTAAAACTGTTAGGTATCATTAAAATTATTTAATTTATCACTCAAAACATATTGCTGCCTTTACTTTAAAAACGCAATCATATAAAGTTTGTTTGTTTATTTTTGAAAACAAAAATATCTTTTCTATAATTTTACACGTTTAAAGTATGTAGAAATAATAAAGGGAGATATGAATGACATTGTGTTTGACAAAAAAAATTAAGATTAAAATGATTTTAACATTTCGTTGTTTCGTTGAGCATTTTATTAGAAAAAGATATCTATAATGTGATTGAATAAATCTTTAGAATTAGGTAGATATATGATCTCTTTTTTTACAATAATAGACAAATCTATGACTAAAAAACACAACATTTAAAATTACAGACAAATGTTATGTGCTTCTTATAATTTTATTATTATATAATATAATGTGTTACTCCATCTCATATTTTGTGCTTTACTTATGAGAGATTTATTTTCTTTAAAAAAAACATCAACTTTAAGTTTTTAGAAATAACATCATTATCAATGACATATACATTAAAAGTTATATAGTGTAAAAATATAATAGACAAATTTACAAGACCTAAATCAGTACACAAAATTAATCAATGAAATAACTCTTCAAATTCAATTGATAAAGTTAATTTTAAAAATTAATTATAATTCATATCCTAAACCATAAACTAAAATGGGTTTGTATATTACTAACCTTGCTTGTATCTCAAGCTTCTTATTAAATTATAATTGTATTTAACCAAAAACAATATGCCGAATTGTTTAATGTGTATCTAGACAGACTTCAAATTTGAATGCGAAAGACACAGCCAACTTGTTTTATCCAAAACCAATCCTTAAAGGTATTTTTAAGGGTATGAAGTTTCAAACTTTCTGTTATAATGTAAAATTATTTATAACAAAACATAATTTCGCTAATGTAAAAGACAATATTTTACTACAGAAAAAATATCATTTTATTACAATATTTTTATTTTTATGTTGATTAATGTATTTTGATCCTAATTATCATCGATTTTTGAAATCTTCTGATATATAAATGCATATTTAGTACTTACACTGTTACACATGATAGCAAAGACGACCTTGGTTTATATTTTTAACTTTGATTTCACAAACTTTAAGTTCAACTATTTAGAGTCTACCCGTCAGCTTTATCATTTTATTTTAAAAACAATATATTATTCATTATTTTGCTTATTCCTATAAATGATTAAAATATATTTGAATGACTGTCTTATGTTTTTCATCTTTGTATTCTATTTAAAAATGCTAAACAAGTTGTTTTAATTTGAAATTAAAGGTCTTTTTATGTTTTGTGTAGTTATAGTAGCTAATATAATTTAAGAAGAGTTGGTGCCAAAACGTAACACGTAACGTCCTTAGACCCATCTTTATAAAAAAACAAAGTGGTCCAAGCTTCATGTTTTTCACATATAGACAAAAACCATGACTCATTCAGTAATATTAACAGCTAGACCATCACTCTCAAATATGAATTATTATTTTATTTATAATTAGAAAGTGTTTGTACTTGTTATGTATATAGTATACTCGATTATTTATCCGCAAATTGTCTAATAAAAAAGATATAAATCTCAAATTTATAGACATTTTTAAGACATAAAAGTACATGTTAAATGCAATAAAAAATAATTTACTAGTTACATTTATACTTACAAACCGCTAAATACTTTTTTTATATACAAATCAACCACATTTTTAATGACTTTTTAATGTTATGATCATTTATAGTAGGAATATAACACCACTTATTGATATCCTTGTCACACCCCCAAATTCCCACTCGTGACGTATGTCCACGTGGATGTGACGTGTCCAGAATCACAGCTCATGGTCATATAGAACACCTCTATATGCGTTTACAAATCCAAAGTTTGACACATACACACAATAAAACAGTTTATAGCGGAATAAAAGTTATCATATCATATTGCAGCGGAATATCAAATGTTTGACAAAATGCAGCGGAAATGTAAATAGTTAACACAACATTGTTTAATAGAATAAAAGTAAATTTGTTTTCAAAATAACAGGACAGAATGCATGTAAGTTCCTAATGCTCGTTCCTTAAATCGTGCATTCATGTCCTCCTGCTAGCCGCGCTAGTTACCTGAGAATACAAGTTAGAAAAAGTGTCAACACAATGGTTGGTGAGTTCACAGGTTTTGATATACATATAGTAAGAAAGTGTGTCATGCTGTTTATCAAATGTTAGTACCGAGCTCTAGGCCCAAAGTGTCAGTGCGTCACTACCGAACTAGACTTGTTTGTCCTTGCCTCCGCTATGTCTCGTATACATAGCAAGTTAGGTCAGAATTTGCACGGGTTATGACATCCAGTCAACATAGTGCCCCGTGGGGTTAGTCATTCCCTAATGGATCCATCCAAATCTACCACGTTGTTCGTACATTAACGGTAAGACTTTGTGAGGGCTTAATACGAGTTCAACACTTAATGTTTGTCCAATAAACCAGCATACACCAAATATGTTTGTACAGTAATAAATGTTTGACTCGATGTAACTAGTATTCTCCCCCTATTTAAAAGCGTTTGAAAAAGAGTAAAGAGGGGCCGTAAACTCACCTTAGTGATGAAAATGCAAATCAAGCGTAAGCTCCTAATGTAGTAGCACGTGTCGGTCACCGGCAACCTATATCGTACACCGTACGTGAGTTCGTGTATGTGACCGTGCTAGTGTTTGTGTTAGTGCTCGTGTTTGTATCCAACAACCCTTGGTTGTTCATGTTTGTCCGTGTCGGTCCACAATGACCGTGTTGCTCGCGTTGGTCCACATTGACCGTGTTTGACTGTGTTGGTCCACATTGACCGTGTTTAACCGTGTTGACCGTGTCACGTCAACGACCCGTTGGTGAACCGTGTGACGGTTTGTGAATCGTGTGGCAGTCGTGTAAGTGCTCGTCGTGTGCAAAACGCGCAAGTCGCATCTATGGACAACTTACTATTTATAGTAAGTTTCCATTTTTGGAAAGTTCACAAAGCATAACATTTTTAAAGTCCTAGCATGCTCGTTAGTCCTAAGTGACCATGTTAACACATAACACATCATCATACAAAGCCATATAAGTCGTTTATAACATGTTAGCATACAAAAGTTTCCTAAAATGGAAAGTTTCCATTTTTAGCATACGTGACATCGGAAACCATCTAATTTAGCATCTAATCATCATGTTATCGCATAATAAATCATTTAGCATGCTCCAATTATTCAACATGTTGACAAATCGGTTTTTGTAACAATAAAGTTACTAAACATAGTAACTTTATAGTTTTGCATAGAAATGACCATTTTAACATTTCTAAACCATCCTTATGCCACAAATCACCCTAATGATTAATCTAACATCGTTTAAATATGTCAACATAACCCAAATTGCCATCTATCAATATTTTGCCCTAAAAAGTTACTAAAAATAGTAATAATGCTAAACATGACCATAAACATTATCCAAATCATATTTCAAGTATTTCAATCATCATATTATCATTTAAATAGCAATCCATAAGCATGCATGTTACCATATATCATCCATATCACCATTTCATACATAAAAAGTTCCTATTAATAGAATGTTTATCAAAACCCATCATTTTAACTATTACAATCCAATCTAACCATAAAATCATCTCCTAATATCATCAATAAACATCCATGAACATCCAAAATCACCCCAACACTCATGGATCATACATGCATGCATCAATATCATCCCAATCATCATTTTAAGCAAAAGACTTATACTCATCAACTTAGATCATCATAAAACACCATTATAACATCATAGATCATCAAGAAACACATTTAAACTATCAAACCCAGAAGCAAATCTCGTGCATGTGGGTGATTTGTGCTTGCATGTGTGTTTTAACACATGCATGTGTGTAGTGGTGTTTAGAGAGTGTTTGGACCATGAGACTACCTCTCAATACTTCTTGATTGCTAAAATGGTGTTTGAGCAGCTTTAGGACTCCTGGATTGCTGGATTCGACAAGTTCAAGCAAGAAAGGATGAGACTCAAGCTTGGAAGGTCTTCTCCCTTGAGTTCTCTAAGCTTCCTAAGCTCCAAATAGGGTCTCTAATGGCTTCCAGAGCTGTTGCAGGTGTCTAGAGGAAGAAGAAGGTCGAGGTATTGAGTGTGAAGCCGGAGTAATGATGTTAAAGGATAGTATAGGCATCATTGTCTTGGTTTTATAAAGATTTTGCCGTCTGACACCCGTCGCGTACCGTGACACTAGGCCAGAAAGATGCTTCGCGCTACGCGAAGAAATCCGGGAGTCAACTCTTTGCGATGTCTGTCGTGTACCGCGACAATTCCTCCTGTTGGGCCATCGCGTACCGCGATGGGCCCCTGGAGAGCCCAATAAGCCCTTTTTAATGGGTTTGATCCGTTCGTCGTCGTTTTCACGCTTCCGAACTATTGTTTGGCCTCGTTTGAACTTCCAAGTTCAATGTGTGAGTGTTTCGTGAAGTTTCGAGTGTTGTGCTACACAATGTGCTTGACGTTCACCAACGTTCGTGTGTTTTGACACGTGTGTGCTGTTTGCCGATAATTCCACGAATTATCTAGTCATGTGTCAGTGTTCGTACTGTCGTGCCACGCGTCACACTAAATTAATCTAATTCTAGTGCCACGTGTACATAAAGTATTTAAATAAACATTTAAATAAATAACAAGCTGACCTGGAAATTACGGGGTGTCACAATCCTCCCATATTACAGCAACAAAACCACACCTTACCAACGCTGGTCCATCGATTCTTGTCCGACATCACAGATAGGCATGCTAGTGAGTCCGAGTGCACACCTCTTTTCCAACTTGTATTGGAATTAGTGCTGACAATTTCAGACACGAACACGTTAACACGACACGACTTTAACATGATCCGTGTTTATCCTCCACATGTTTCGAGTCTTAATTGGTCGACACGTTAAGATCCGTGTTTATCCTCCGACATGTTTCGTGTCATCTTCGTGAATACCCATTTCACGTTTCGTATCTTAACAGGTCGTGTCTGACCCGTTATGACAACCCTTATTTGGAATCTTATAAAGAGCTACCCCTATCCAAATAAGAAGCCATCTAGAAAGGTCCTTTAGCTTTGCTCTTGAAAGGTCCATACAGAGCAGAAACCATGTTATATGACTCTACAACATGAACAAACATGTTTTTGTTAATAAATAAAGTCTTATTATGATCACAATAATAATAATAATAATCCAAATCATCAAACAAAATGATTTGATGCAATACATTAAACTTTGGGTAACTTTTGACACGTTTGACTCATTTGGTTCGTTCATATACTTAAACGGGTCAAAGAATATGCAAGGTTTTAGAGATGTATATAAACACAAACAAGTTAGGTTTTAAATTACCAAACATTGTAATCAGTTTCGAGATAATTCCTAATTAATACAAGTGAGCTATTCACTAATTGTTTTGTTTATATTTGTTTCTATCGATTCTTGACTTAATAAATATGAGTAGAATATTCAAGATCAACTAATAGTCACCCATCTTTGGTTTTGTGTTATGTAGAATTTTTTCATATTAATTTCTTCCCCATCTCTAGATTAGCTTCAATTACATTTATGAGATC
Organism: Mikania micrantha; assembly: GCA_009363875.1. Taxonomy (NCBI): domain Eukaryota; kingdom Viridiplantae; phylum Streptophyta; class Magnoliopsida; order Asterales; family Asteraceae; genus Mikania; species Mikania micrantha. The sequence continues at coordinate 69,593,681 of CM018696.1, forward strand.
AATAGGATGCGAGATGATATCTCACCCGATTTCATTATTCGTGTGAAAAATTAAACCATTGAGGATCAAGCAGGTAACTCAAAGCAATGCATCAAACCATCAGTTAACTCACAGCATTGCATCAAACCTAAAATCACAATTCTATTATCACATGCGGGAACAACCTAAACTCTAAATCTATTGTTAAACCAAAAAAAAACCCTAAATCTATTGTAAAGCACAGATGCGCACATGGTAATTCTATCCAACCGAACGAATCATATCCAACCAAAACTCAGAACAACATACATGTCGACAGGAAGGAAACAGGGGCATGGCAAATCAAATAGGTAGAAACAACATACATAAACCAAATAATCCATAGAGATCTCGTCAAAACTTACTCGCGATAGGGGTGTACAAATTCGGATATCCGGAGATTCGGATATCCGAAAATTTCGGATTCGGATTCGGATATCCGAAATAAAAAAAATAATAAAAAATTTAAAAATATATATATTTCGGATATCCAAATATCCGAAAATTATCCGGATATCCGAAAAATATCCGAAAAATATCCGGATATCCGAAAAATATCCGAAATATCCGAAAAATATCCGAAAAATATTCGGATATCCGAAAATATATCCGAAAAAAGTATCCGAATATCCGAAAAAATATCCGAAATAAAACTATTTCGGATATCGGATATCCGAACTATCCGAAAATTTTCAAAATTGGTATCCGAATCCGAATCCGAACTTCCGGATATCCGAACTTCCGGATATCCGAACTTCCGGATATCCGAACTTCCGGATATCCGATTTTTTCGGATATTTCGGATTCGGATACGGATTTTTTTGAACACCCCTAACTCGCGGTACGCAGACGGCAAGGGAAGGCTGGGAGAGGGTGATGCAAACGGTCGGAGCAGTGGCGGTCAGGATCTTGTGCGAGTGCGGATCCGCATGTTAATCTGGAGACGAACACTGTTCCACCCGTTGACCAAAACCAGAACACGGTTCCACCGACAGCTCCTAGTGGATCAGTATTGAACGAAGAGATGATAGCACGAATAGTGAAAGAACAGCTATCTGCCGTTGGTATTGTAATACCACACCAACAACACAATACTTCGGGTTCTGGTGAGGGCCATATGGAACAAAATGTTACTGGTGGACACACCGAAACTCATCAGGCCACCGCTACAACTACAACTGCTCCTGATCCACCATAGCAATGATGTACCTATAAGTACTTTGCTTCTTGCAACCCTCCTACCTTCACGGGCAAAGAAGGAGCGGCTGGACTTTTGAGGTGGATCGAGGAAATGGAAACGAAACTCAAGATCAGCCAATGTTTGGCAGAGCATAAGGTGTCTTATGCTGCTTGTTCTTTGAAGGACTCAGCTTTAACCTGGTGGAATACCCAGGCTAAAACTTTGGGCTCAGCTACAGTTGACTCGATGGGTTGGAACGATTTTAAAACTCTGATTATGTCAGAGTACTGCCCAATCACTGAAATCCAAAAGCTCCAGGAGGAATTCTGGAATCATTCTATGATCGGTGCTGATTGTTTAGCTTATACCGATCGGTTTCACGAACTTACTTGCTTACTTCCCAATATGTTTCCTACGGAAGCAGCGTTGATTGAGAAGTATATCAAAGGATTGGTTCCTCATATTCGGGGAATGGTAACTGCAGCTGAACCTACCACTCTTAAACGTGCAATTCTTTTGACCACTAAGCTTACTGATGAGGCGGTAAGGAGTGGTACTCTGTCTTTGAAAACTCAGACGGCGGTGAGCCGTAGTGATATCGGTACTTCGAATGTTTCAAAAGGTACTAAAAGAAAGTGTTTTGGAAAAACCAAAACTAGGGCTCCGGCGGAGACTAGCCAGAGCAAATCAGTTGTGAAAACTATGGTGCAACTGTTCCTGAGAGGAAAACTTATACCGGGCAGACGCCCAAATGCAATAAATGTCCATTCCATCATACATGACCGTGTCCTGTTTGTGCCAACTGTAACCGAGTTGGACATTACGCTAAATATTGCAACTTTCCTGCTCAACCACAAAACCAAGCACCACGACAACCCACTCAAAACAACCGATCATGCTTCAAGTGTGGAAGTCCTGACCATCTCATGCGAAACTGTCCAAACAATAACACCAATTTAGGGAATGAAGCTAGAGGGAGAGCTTTTCAGATTGGTGCGACTGAGGCGAGGCATGATGCAAATGTTGTCACTGGTACGTTTCTTCTTAATAATCTTTACGCATCAGTTTTGTTTGATACAGGGGCAGATAAGAGTTTTATCTCTCCTGAATTTGCATCATTACTTTCATTGCCTACGGTAGATCTAGAAATTCCTTATGTCATTGAACTTGCTAATGGCAAGTTAATCAAAACTAACAGTGTAATTCAAGGATGTTCCTTGAATTTGAATGATCATCTTTTCAATATCAATTTACTTCCTATCGAGCTTGGAGCTTTGATGTCGTTGTTGGCATGGATTGGCTTTCTGATAACCAAATGGAAGTTGTTTGTCAAAACAAGGTGATCCGTATTCCATTACCTAATGGTAATACACTGATAGTTCAAGGAGAACGAGCTGGTAGGAAACTTGGTATTATATCTTGTATGCGAGCTCATAAATTCTTAAGGAAAGGATGTTATGCTTTCCTGGCACACGTGACTGAGCACAATTCTCCACTCAAACGAATCACAGACATTCCAGTAGTCAAAGATTTTCTGAAGTATTTCTCGAGGACATATCAGGATTACCCCCAGTGAGACAAGTCGAATTTCGTATTGACTTGATTTCAGGTGCAACACCTGTTGCTAAAGCCCCGTATCGGCTTGCGTCATCAGAAATGCAAGAACTTTCAGGTCAATTACAGGAACTTCTAGATAAAGGTTTTATTAGACCTAGTTTCTCACCCTGGGAGCACCAATTCTATTTGTGAAAAAGAAGGATGGTTCATTCAGGATGTGTATTGACTACCGGAAACTCAATAAACTGACAATCAAGAACCGTTATCCACTACCTCGTATCGATGATATGTTTGATCAATTGCAAGGTGCTACTTACTTTTCAAAAATTGATTTAAGTTCTGGATATCATCAGTTACGTGTTCATGATGTTGATGTTCCTAAAACTGCTTTTAGAACTCGATACGGACATTATGAATTTTTAGTAATGCCGTTTGGATTAACAAATGCACCAGCAGTTTTCATGGATCTGATGAATCGAGTATGTAGACCTTATATGGATAAATTTGTGATTGTGTTTATTGATGATATTCTTATTTATTCTCGGAACCAACAAGAACATGCTTAACACTTGAAACTAATCTTAGAACTTTTGGCACATGAGAAATTATATGCCAAATTTTCCAAGTGTGAGTTCTGGTTACGGGAAGTTCAATTTCTTGGGCATGATGTAAATGAGAACGGTATTCAAGTGGATCCCAGTAAGATTCAAGCGATGAAACAATGGGAGACACCATGAACCCCGACTGAAATACGTCAATTCTTGGGGCTGGCAGGTTATTATCGTCTATTTATCAAAAATTTTTCAAAAATAGCCTTGCCACTTACCACATTGACCCAGAAAAATCAACCGTTTATATGGGATTCCCAACAGGAGGAGGCATTCCAACTGTTGAAACACAAACTCTGCAATGCACCTATCTTGGCATTAACGGAAGGTACTGATAATTTCATAGTATACTGTGATGCTTCTCGTCAAGGTCTTGGGTGTGTTTTAATGCAGAACGACAAGGTAATTGCTTATGCTTCTCGACAACTGAAAATACATGAGAAGAACTATACCACTCATGATCTAGAACTTGGTGCAGTGGTGTTTGCACTCAAAATTTGGAGACATTATTTATATGGAACCAAGTGTATTGTATACACTGATCATAAAAGTCTTCAACACATTCTAGATCAGAAAATGTTAAACATGTGACAAAGGCGACGGGTAGAACTTCTGAACGATTATGATTGTGAAATCTGTTATCACCCAGGCAAAGAGAATGTTGTAGCCGATGCCTTGAGTCGCAAGGAACGAGCCAAACATTTACGTGTGAAAGCGTTAGGTATGACTATTCAAACCAGTCTAACTCCTCAGATTAAAGAGGCTCAGCAACAAGCTTTACAAGCAACGAACTATCCTGCTGAGGAACTGAGGGGATTAGATAAGAAACTTGATACCAAAACTGATGGAGTATTGTATTTCAAAAGCCGAACATGGGTTCCTTTATTCGGTAACTCTAGAACAATCATCTTGGATGAGGCGCACAAATCCAGGTATTCTATTCATCCAGGTGCTGATAAAATGTATAAAGATCTTAAACACTTTTACTGGTGGCCTGGAATGAAGAAACACATAGCCGAGTACGTGGATCGATGTCTAACATGTCTCAAAGTTAAGGTTGAACATCAACGACCTTCTGGGTTATTGCAACAACCTGATATTCCCATTTAGAAATGTGATCAGATCTCTATGGATTTCATCACTAAATTACCCAGAACATCACATAATCATGACTCTATATGGGTTATTGTTGATCGCCTTACTAAATCTGCGCATTTCTTACCCATCCGAGAAGATTTTTCTATGGATCGACTCGCTAAACTCTATGTTAATGAGATTATATCTCGACATGGAGTACCGATCTCTATCATTTCTGACAGAGATAGTCGATTTATGTCACGATTTTGGCAAACTCTTCAGAGTGCACTGGGCACACAAATCAACATGAGCACATCTTATCATCCACAAACGGACGGGCAGACTGAACGAACGAATCAAACTCTTGAAGACATGCTCAGAAGCTGTGTGATTGATTTTTGTAGCTGGGATATTCATCTTCCACTTGTTGAATTTTCATACAATAACAGCTACCATACTAGTATTCAATGCGCTCCATTCGAAGCACTTTATGGACGCAAGTGTAGATCACCTATCTGTTGGTCAGAGGTAGGTGAGAGTCAAATCATAGGCCCAGAATTCATTCAGGAAACAACCGATAAGATTGCACTCATTCAAGAACGAATTAAAGCTGCTCGCGATCGTCAAAAGAGTTATGCTGATAATCGTCGTAAACCGTTAGAATTCCAAGTAGGTGATCGGGTTATGTTGAAAGTTTCACCTTGGAAGGGCATTTTCAGATTTGGGAAAAGAGGTAAGCTTTCACCAAGATTCGTAGGGCCATTCAAAATTTTTGAACGAATCGGATCAGTAGCTTACAGGCTTGAATTACCTCTTGAACTCAGTAACATTCATGATGTTTTTCATGTATCCAATCTGAAGAAGTGCCTAATTGATGAATCATTGATCGTACCTCTAGAAGAGATTCATATTAATGAAAAACTTCAGTTCAGTGAAGAACCGGTAGACGTAATGGATCGAGAAATGAAAATGTTAAAGTGTAGTCGCATACCAGTCGTTAAAGTTCGATGGAACTCGCAGCGTGGACCCGAGTATACGTGGGAACGTGAAGATCAAATGAAAGCAAAATACCCACATCTATTCTCATAAACTATTGTCATTATGTAAGTCTTCATTAAATTTCGGGACGAAATTTCTCTAATAGGAGGAGACTGTGACAATTGTAGTTGAGAATTACGTCATTAATGACATAAGCGCATTTGGTCGTTCTAAAAATCCATGTTGATTTAATGATTGTAATTATTACAGATCGATAGTATGCGAGAAATGATGAACGTGGGCAAAAACCGTGCGCGAAACGGAGTTCGGGAGTGCCCGGAATCGAAAAATGAAGAAAAATTTCTAAGTATTGAACTTCTGGACTCGTCGCGGTACGCGAAGGCTAGGATGAGGGTTCTCCGCGGTACGCGATGCATGAAAAATATCTGAGATTCTCCGGATTTCTTCGCGGTACGCGAAGCCTTCTTTAGCTTCTTGTCGCGGTACGCGACGGGTGAGGCGGTGGAGAAAGTTGATCTTCTTCATCAGATTGCATGCAGAAATTATATTTTCTTACATCTCGAACTCTCTTCACCTCACAGACGAAGAACAGCCATCTGAAACCTCCAATCTTCATTTTAAGACCATCAGATTGTGTGGATCGTACCAGGGAACGTGTTTACAAGTCCTGATCGTTGTTTTACCCGCAGAAATCCGTCTGATTAGGTAATGATTCGTTTTAACTTTCTAGTTTGATTTTAATTGATTAGATCTTGATTTTGAACGTAATGACATAGTTAGGATTGTTGATTATTGCCTAGATGATGGGTAGGATTGATTATAAATGAAGAACACGATGTTTTAACGGTTAAATCCTTGTTTTGATCCGTTATAATGCCCGGTTTGCATGAAATCATACCCATGATTATAATGGTTTAAACCATTTGATTATGAGAATGTAGGTGATTAGTTTGATTAATCTTTGAAATGCAAGGTTAAATCCAAGTGTTTCAAACTAATCACGATCATTAACATACTCATTGGAACGATTATCTGATGTTTATGATAACAGTCAGATTAGTATGTTGAACATGGTTATTACACCTATCCTAATGCTACATTGTGATATTTCATGATAATTGGGTAATCCATAACAAGGATTGATCATTCCTAAGCCATTAAACCATCTAGAAACTGTTTTAGCATTATAATCAACAACATTAACTATTTGGTTAATCCTAGATTATTTTGATTAATCAAGAGTGTCATCAACCTTGTATTAGGAATCTAATTCAATGTAGGTTCCTACATCATCATACATTGTATGATATAACATCAAAATTAATCAATTATATAACTAATCTCAGTTTGATGACTTCCAAAGCAATGTCTTTGACATTGAACGTTCAGAAAGATTTAATCAGTAAATTAAAACCTAAATAACTCATTAAATATAAATAAATGCAGAATCACCTCCCTATTATCAGTTTTGAGATATTCTGCTACCTCTATATTATCAGATGAGTTTCGTAAAACCCCTTTTCTTTTTACTCTTTTATAAACATCGGGGTAGCGCTGTAAAACTTTTCAGAACTATATGATATGTATCACTGTTATCTGTGTGATTTCACGTGATTGTTGAGAACTTGTGGATTTCATGGGATTTTGCCTGTAGAACAGAACACTATCACAGAACTTATAAGTCCTTATTTCCGAACTGTATCTAGTGAACCCATGTGGGGCCGAACAGAAAACATTGATAGTACTATTGGCTGACAACCCATTTGCCGGGAGCTTGCAACTCCCCTTGGTGTAAATGTTTGTTATCTGTTTCCAGAACTTCTTAATGTGGTGATAGACATTAAAACAATGAGGCATCAAGATATTTACCGACGGGTAGTATCTTTATAGAACAAGAACAAAACAGTCCGAAAGAAACTAGATACGGGTCCCATGGTTATCTTGAACAGAACATTTTGAGAACTTGTATAACATATCATATTGTGGAACTTGAACTGTATGATCTCACCAGCTTTGTGCTGACGTTTCAAATTTAAACCTTTTTGCAGGAAAACAGTGACCACCCGGTGAGGCAACACTTTAAGCATTTGTAATTAAATAAATGTAATAAACTTAGTTTGTAAACTATATTATTCATTGTAATGACGATCCTTGTAATGTATTCACTTTAAGTTAATCTGTGTGCTTGTGATATCGGATCAAGTAAGTCACCCCTTATCTCTTAGACATCACCACTATGCTTCCGCAACCGTTTCAGTGACATCATAAACAGGTGGTGAGAGGTGGGGGTGTGACACTGGACCTCCCATGAGCCACCACAACCATCGCAGGAGGAAACCCCACTGGAAAAACCCACTGACCCCCCTCAGACCCCTATTTCGCTGCGGGAAGGATTTGAATTCAAAACCTCTCTTTTGTAAGAATCTTGGGGTATCATTGAGACAATGTCTCATTGGTAATTATATTTTATTTATATATCATAATAACGCTATTACTTTTTTCTAAGGGTTGTTTGATTTAAATACTCTCAACTTTAACCTACTGATCGACAATACTTTCAACTGAGTAAATGTTAATTGACACTTCTAACTTTCAACACATTTTCCATTGACACTCCATTATACTAAATTTTTGATGACGTGACACTTGTTATGAAGTGTCAATGAAAAATGTGTTGAAAGTTTGAAGTGCCAATAAACATTTACTCAATAAAAAGTATTGACGCCCAAAAGGTCAAGTTAATGTTATTTAAATCTAATTAACCTTTTTTTTAAAGCCTACTCACCCAACTACCCAAGTATACCCATATGACGAAAAGTTGCCCATGTATACGCGCAATTACATACAATGCTGTGGACCTTATCCGTCCATCGAAAGCTGTATAAAATTTCAGACTTATCATAAAACATTTTTATATAGACGAGACTTGAATATAAGACGGCATGTTTAGAAAGTCAAATATACCATCAAAAGCTATTGTCCATTTTTTCTAATAATTTAATTACTTGTTAATTAAGTGCATGTTTGGGATTCCATTTAAAATTAACTTTTTAACTTATTGACTTAATGAAAAAGTTATTAAGTTAAAAAGTTGTTTGGTAATTTAAAAAGCACTTTTAGCTTTAACTTTTTGAGCAGTGTTAAAAAGTCATTTTTAAGAAGCTACTTTTTCTGGCTTTTTAACTTTTTATGACTAAAAAGTCATTTTTTGACCTTTTCATACACAAAAGTTAATCCAAACATATTTTTAAAAACTTCATTTCAAAAAGTCATAAGTTCATAAGCACTTTTAACAAAAAGTCCTTTTAAACTTAATAAGCAATCCCAAACATGCCCTAAGGATTAAGACTATCTGGACATAACTTCTAAAATTGCATGTTATTCGCCGTCCAAAATCCTCGTTTTATCCATCAAAGCATCTTTTTGCACAAAGTCAATCCTGGTTTTCGATCCAACTTACCTCGTACCTCGTTTTCATTTCACACACGAACACCTAACACACGCACGCTTAAAGATCAAGCAACATTCAATTGCTGAGATTCTTGTGTGGATTCTGATGCCACGAAATAACTATTTGAAGTTTTGTGTTCTGTGATTATTGCTGCTAGCTTCGTTGAAGAATGTCGTTTGTTGTGGGGCTAATAATCGGACTTGCATTTGGGTTTGCACTGATTGTTGGATTTGTTCGATCTGAGAATGCTAGATCCAAGCGGCGTTCTTCACTTGTAAGTTCAAAGTTTTGATTTTGAATGTTGGTCTTGGTGAACTCCATGCACAACCTGCGATTTGTAAGAATTGAATTCTTGAATTGATTTTGGGTCATCGGAGCATCGAGGTATTAGTGGCCCCATCCATTTATTCCTCAACAGGCTTAATTTGCAACATGTGGGTCAATCCGGTGGAAGAAGCTCCACCATCCGTGGGTCCGGGTCAAGTTTGACTTGATGTACACATCCTTATGCTCCAACTATGTAACATGGCTTGAATCCGAGACATTTGGATTTATTTTATTTTAGTTGGGTTGATATGAGTCCCAATACATAATATTTTGTATGACCGTTTGTTTGAATCATAACTTATTATAAACTAGTTATGCAACTTTATGATATATATTTTATTGTAATTGGATTAATTTTGGTGACTGAATCATGAAATTTATTAAACAAATCGGGTGTGGGGTGCATTCGAAAAAAATTAGAAAAAATTCGTTTTATTAATTTAGTGGCAAATTTAGAAAAAATAAAACTTCAAAATTGCCAAGAGGCAGTTTTTTCACCTTGTTATGTATATCTCATTTCCATGAATTCGATCAAAGGACTAGGTTCATTCGAAATCTATTACGAATTATGCTTATTCTTGGTTTTAAATTGAATTTTATCAGATCAAATATTTGGGTGTACCACAAATAGTTTGATCTGAAAACTGAAAGTGTTAGCCATGACTTTCAATTCATCCAGCATTAATTTTTTTCTGTTATAGTCTACACTTTATATGCATATGGTGAGTTGCAGACTTCAAATTGTGATGATATGATGTTGAATGCTATGCATACATGTAAAAGACACATGGGTGTTCTTAAGTTGTTGTTGAGTCAACTGATTTGTGGTCAAATGTGTTATGAAGGCAACAGTAGTTGCTGCATTTGCAAGGATGACCCGTGAAGATTCAATAAAGCTGCTTGCCCCTGAGTATTATCCTTCTTGGGTTGTTTTCTCACAGAGACAGAAGTTAAGTTTTACAACCCTGATTTCACATTCTTCATGTTTTTTTTTTAAGTTTCCTATATGTTTTTTATGTGGGAATTGATTGTTATGCCTTTTTTTTTGTTTTCTTTTTGTTACAGCTGACATGGCTAAATTCCCATCTAACAAAAATCTGGCCCTATGTTGATGAGGTAAGTTTGGCAAGAACAAACTGATTTTATTTTTTTTAAAATCCTAATCTTATACCAATAAGTATTCATAAAACCCTTAAGATAATGAGGGTCTGTGATATTTGTATGATGGTGGTAAATTTATATGATTGAAAATTTGGTGTAGGCAGCTTCAGAGCTTATAAAGGCAAATGTGGAGCCAATTCTTGAGCAATATAGACCAATTGTGCTCTCTTCCTTGACATTCTCCAAGCTTACTCTAGGCACTGTTGCACCACAGTTTACAGGTTAGACTAATTTATTCGTTTTTGTCTCTTTTTTTATAATGTTCTGTGAAAATTAACTTATATGTAATGCAAATGATTTCAGGAGTTTCTGTTATTGAAGATGAAACGGATGGAATAACTCTAGAGTTGGAGTTAAACTGGGACGGGAACCCGAGTATAATACTTGATGTCAAGACTAAACTTGGTGTCGGTTTGCCCGTGCAGGTAGTGGATTATGTTTAGCCATCCTTGTTATTATAGCTTCTGATTTCTGATACATATTAAATCATATTATTGAAGCACATTTGTTTCTTTTTATTATTTTTAAGTGATAAATGTGATGGGTGAATCATGATATATGCCTAAAGTTATGAAGTAAAACTTGAAAACATTTTTTGAAGTTGAATAATATTATCATATAAGCTAGACATTTAGTCTTCTATTATTATGATATACTCAAAGAATCTGTACTCAATTTAAATTCAAGAATTTATTTTCCTTGTATAGGTAAAAAATATTGCATTCACAGGCGTTTTTAGGTTGATTTTCAAGCCACTTGTTGATGAATTTCCTTGCTTTGGAGCTGTCTCGTTTTCTTTAAGAAAGAAGGTACTTCACTTTTTCTTTTTTAAATTTTATACATTTACAACTTACAAGAGAAAATATTTTTTGTCCTAACAGAAGAGTTGAAAACATGCTACAAGTTTCAAACAATGACACAAGAAATTAAATGTTACTTGTCTTCATATTATATATGTTAGAGAAAATAGAAATGTGATTTTGAGTTCGATTAGTTAGACATGAAAAATTAATGTCTAGATCGCTAAGAGTAAGGGCGTAAACGAGCCCGAGCCCGAGCTTGCTTAAGCGCAAGCTTGCTTAACTTAAGAGAGCTCAAACTTGAACTCTGGTGGTTTCTAGGTCTATGTCTAAAGCTCGAGCACGGCTCATTTAGTATTTAAATTTATATATACATATATAATTCTTTTTATAGATATTAGTAATAATGATAATAATATATATGTAGCATCTTGGCTTGTTTAGAGTCCTAACTGGAGTAAATAAGTTATTTCTCTCTCTCTTTTTTTTTTTTTGAAAATTGCAGAAAAAGATGGATTTTACTCTGAAAGTAGTTGGTGGTGACATATCCTCTATTCCTGGTATCGCTGATGCTCTTGAGGTGTGAGTTTCATTAATCTCTTTGCTACATTTGTCACTGTTTTAACTCAAAATGTGATAGAAATGTTGCATGTTTATATATATATATATATATATATATATTTATATTCAATCTACAATGCAGAGTACCATACATGATGCTGTTGAGGATTCAATTACATGGCCTGTTCGAAAAATCATCCCCATACTCCCTGGTGATTATAGGTATGGCTGCAAATAGAAATATGACATAAATACCCTTTTGAGGATTTGGCATATGCATAATATGAGAATCTTGTGATCCTGTATGAATATCATCAAAAAGAAATTATATAATTTGATAGTGACCTTGAATTAAAGCCCATGGGGACATTGGAGGTGAAGCTTGTACAAGCTCAAGGTCTGACTAATAAAGATGTTATTGGGAAATCTGATCCATTTGCTAAGTTGTACATCCGCCCATTGCGTAGCAGAACAAAAACAAGCAAAGTTATTGTAAGTTTTTATTATTTTTCATGCATCTTTTGTTGTTATTTGCAAAGAAGAAAATTGATTACTTCTGGTTGATTGTTTTTGAATTCAGGATAACGACTTGAATCCAGTTTGGAATGAACATTTTGAGTTTGTAGTTGAAGATATATCCACCCAACACTTGACAGTAAAAATATATGATGATGATGGGCTTCAGTCTTCAGAGCTCATTGGATGTGTTCAATATAAGCTGAGTGAACTCGCCCCTGGTAAAGTAAAAGACGTATGGTTAAAACTGGTAAAAGATTTGGAGATCCATAGAGACAATAAAGACAGAGGGAAGGTGAGAACTCTAGAGTTACAAGTGGCAAGATAGGCGGGTCGGGTTGTTTGGATAAAAGGTCAAAACATGTTTGGATTGAAATGGTCATCTTAAGTAGATGGGTTGGGCTGACCTGCAACACTTCTTCTACATTTTATTATTGTAAATAAGTAACGCGAACATGTTTTAAATTATTTGGTTGCTTGCTCGCGTGTAGGTGCACTTGGAGCTGTTATATTGCCCATATTGTGTGGGAAATGGGTTCACCAACCCATTTAATTCAAGCTTGTCAATGACATCTCTAGAAAGGGTTCTAAAAGATGGTACAGGTTGTGAAAATGGTCTTATAGTCAGTAACAAAAGAAGAACAGTAATTATAAGAGGAGTACTATCTGTCACGGTTATATCTGCTGAAGACCTACCACCCGCAGATTTGATGGGTAAAGCTGATCCTTTTGTTGTGCTTATTATGAAGAAAACAGGAACAAAAAACAGGACCAGGGTTCGTGTTCATTTCTAACTTATCTTAGTTTGTTTACTTATATTGAATCGGGTCAGGTTGACCAATACATTTTTTGAACAAAAGTTCTAGTCTTTCTTAAAATATTTTCAGGGTCAAATATGATTACAAAAGTTATAATATATTGATGATGATCAAAATTTTGAATTCATTTTTTGTGATTTTATGCATTATGCATATTAATACAGTTCGGTCAACTTTTGACCCATTTCCTTTTTTTAGCAATTTTACTTGTTTGACTACAACAACAACAACAACCACCTTACCCAGTATGTTCCCACTTTTCAGTAGGGTCTGGGGGGGAATGATAGATACAAACCTTACCCCTATCCCAATTAGGATAGAGAGGCTGCTCCGAAAGAGTCCCCGGCTCAAAGTTATCGTTTGAAGTTGATCATCTCAATGATTTTAACGTTATTTTCACAAATGACTAAAATAACGTTAAAATTAGTGTACTTTTACTTTTGCCCCTTAAGGGCCCACACATATAATTATATAAACTCTGGTATGAATCGACCCGATTATAAGGAAATTTGTTGAAACGGTCACCTCTGCTCTTTTTTCTCAAAAATAAATAAATAAAGCAAAATACAATGAAAATAAAAAGTATTGGATTATAATGGAATTTACTTGGCTTAAAAAGTTACTCTTGTCAAATTGCAGGTTGTAAGCGAAAATCTGAATCCAATTTGGAATCAAACTTTTGACTTTGTTGTCGAGGACGGTTTACATGATATGCTGGTCTTAGAAGTATGGGACCATGATACATTTGGCAAGGTATGTGAATATTGATTTCAAATGTTCCTTGTTGGTACATAACGTTATTTTACTTATTTTGTGAAAATAGCGTTAACGATAACTTTGAGCCGATGACTCATTCGGAGCAGCCTCCATCATCATCATACTTAGTATATCCTACCATTAACAAAGCTAAGGTATGGTCTGAGGAGGACAGGAGGGTAAGATGTAGACAACATTTCGTCTACCCCGTAGGAATAGAGAGGCTGCTTCTAATGAGACCTCCGGCTCATGATGCCTGATTAACCAACTAACCCAACGCTTTTAATGTTATTTTTACAAGAATTATGTAAAATAACGTTAAAATTAGTGCAATTTTACTTTTGTCCCTCTAGGGTTGACACATGTATTACACTATGTGAGCGCACCACACATGGGGGCTTACTCATTCGGAGCAGTCTCTCTATCCTAAATGGGATAGGGGTAAGGTTTGTCTTCGTCCTTCCCTCAGACCCAATTCTAATACTATGTATGTTTATTTGTTCGTTTGTTTCTTGTTTTGTGGTACATTTAAGGTTGGACATATATTATGAGCTCAGTATCTCTAATGTCAATGACTGGTGTCGGATTTGCTTATGGTGTTACCCTATAACTTGAATTCAGGAATTGGCCCCAAAACTTTTCATAATGCGGACTTTATTATCGTGTTGACATTATGCAGGATTTCATGGGAAGATGCATTTTGACTCTAACAAGAGTTATATTAGAAGGGGAATACAAAGAAAGTTTTAAAATTATGGAAGCTAAATCTGGAAAACTTACCTTAAATCTCAAATGGTTAGCACAGCCAATTTATCGCAACTTTTAGCGTTTTGCATTCGTGTCACCATCATTTGCAAGCAAGAAGAGCTATTGAACAAGCCCACACATGTTCATCTTCAGAAAGAGCCTTGAAGGTGCAAGTTTGCAGGCAAGAAGCCAATAAGATGTTTGTGCAGATCTTGAAGACGGTAAGATCAAGCATTTTTTGGGTAGAAACATGGTTATTATTGGTGCAATTTTGTATTTGCATCTTGGTTATGTGGAGTGACAATTTTGTGGCGCTAAATTATTGAATTTAATTGTCCAATTGTCCATTATTAATAACATGAAAAATTCAATTTTAGATTCTATAGCAGCTTCTTCTATTATATAACCTTCTATTTATTGATCACACATACAATCATGAATCGTGTATTTTGAATCGATGGTATAAAAGTTGTGTAGGGGTGTGGCAGTTGTGTAGTTTGCTAGGGAGAATGTTATGAAGGTAGGTGGCCATCTCAAGAGCATGATGCCAATAGATGTTGGGAAGACCTGAATGGGCAAGGAGAGTGCATATTATGTTATTGATGGAGCGGATTTTGCGTTTTGCTTTAGCGTTTTGAGAAGAGGTATAATGGCAATAGTATCAAAACAACATACCATTTTTATTGCAAAAATTATGAAAGGAAGAATTGTGTGTTCGGTGCCATTGTCACGTTGGAATTGTTTAATTTTTATTTCAAATTGTGTGTTAATATGTTGATAAAATTGTAAGAAAATGGGAAAGACTTGGGACTTTTTGCTTAATGGGTATGTCCATATAAAGTTTGTACGATCGTCAAGAAACAAGATATAGTAACGATGGCCCCCATTGTTTAAGGTGGGTGAAGTCCATAAATCGCTATGGTGAATAATGTCAAAAGGCATGCAAGTAATTTTAAAAGAATTAATAAACGGAAGCCCGCTTTTCCCAAAAACACAAGATTGACATAGTTTTGGTGTTGATTTTCCATAATCAATACAAGTATAGGTTTTAAGTGAATGTAATAAGTTAGGGCTGGATGACCAAATTCAATAGATATTTGATTGGCAGTTGTGAGATGACGTACGGAGATTAAGTTTTTGATAAGATGAGGAGCATATAAGATATGATTTAGTTGTAAAGGTGGGTAAGAAAAGGGTGGTGTTTGATTGTCATATCCATTAACCGAAATGGTTTTACCATTCCCAACCATGATGTTTCGAAAGGTGCGATTATTAAAGAAAGACGAGAAATTACCCTGATTGTTAGTCATGTGGGAAGTTGCTCCGGTATCCAAGTACCTACTTGAGTCCATTGGGTTGAGATACATGTTATAAAGAGCCTGATTCAAGTCAATGGGACTATGGGAGTGTAACCAGCTGCATATGCTTGAGCAGGTCGAGGACCTATTAGACCAGGAGCTAAGGAGGCGAAAGTGTTCGGCCTTGGGGTGGTGGGATATGGGCATGGGGGTTGGGGTTAAAATTAAGCCAGGGGAATTGTGGTAGCCCGGTTGGTGGGGTGGCCTAAGGCATTACAAACGAAGCCCATTGTTTAATTAGTTGTATTTTTTGTTTTATTTTTTATTTGTTATCAAATGAAAATTGAAATGTGAAATTGAATAAAAAGAAAAGTTAATGTGAGCTTAGACTACTTGGATGCTTTGTTAGGCCTGGATGTTTGATGAGTTTTATGCGGATGAAATACACGTTTGATATATTAATAGAGAGAAGGAGAAGTGAGAGTCTCATCACTTCTCCACGTTCAGTCGATACACCCTCTCATATTTTAGGGTTCAAACGTTTTTCATCATTATATCATCTAGGCTGGTATAGTATCAGAGTTGTTTCTTTGTTATCTCATTCTATTTGTGCGTTAAATATGTTTAGATTTTTCCTCGGTTCTTGTTGAGATCAAGTTTTTGTTTGTTTTGTTTTAAATATGTGATTGTGAACGTGAATTATTGAAATGTTATTATTATCTTGTGACATCATCACATTTTATATTTATTTGTCGTAAAGACTAAATTTTGTATGAGTTTATACATGAGACTCTATGTTATAATACTTTAAGCTAGTAGTGAAAATGCGAACAAACCAAAAAGCAACACTTTTAAATGCTCTAAAGTTGCCAATGTTGTAGACACTACAACAACAAAAGAATTCAACAAGTTTCAAGATTTTGTCTAATAAGGAGGTTAACGTAAGATAACAAAATGGAGTGCTTTGGTGCACCCATAAATTTTATATATATATATATATATATATATATATATATATATATATATATATAGGATGTGGCTCATATAATAACCCTTCATAATTGAGATAACTCATAAACCCTTTTAAACCAATAATAGGTGGACACATCACTAAATTTTTTAATCATCAAGAAGGGTATTAATGTCTTTTTGTTAACACGTCATCTCCATCACTTTTTCACATCTAATCTATAATTATGACTTTTTAATTTATTTTCTTTTTATCTTTAATTAGTTTAAATAACATCAGATAGATTATTTAACCTCATCTCATTTAACAAGTATGTTCTCTTTCTTTTGATTATCAGAATTTCAAAATTGGGGAGGTGGTAATCAAACTATGCCTGTGAAAATGACGGAGTTTACGATGATGATGTCGCTCAAGTTGACTATTCCGTTCAAGTTGATGACGAATTTCAAGGTGTCAATGGTGTTCAGGCGGACGACGGTGGTGATGTAGATGATAACACACATAAAGAAAAAGGGTGACAAACAGGTCCAACAATCGACAAAAATGGTCGCTCGAAGAATCTCCAGCGTTATCTCCCGTTCAGTTTTTTCCCTGGCCACTTTCATCTTCAATCGCTCTTCGAGGTCAGATACTCAAAGTAGCCCTTTTTTAGCTGAATCTTGAACTTGATTTCTTGATCATGGTGTATTGTTAATCCTTTCAAAGATTGATAAAGGTTTGAAAGCAGAGAGGGGTTTCTTGTTAATTTTTGTTGGGTGTGACAATGATACAAACTTGCTGCAAATTATCTTTTGTGATTTGCGGTTATGGTTATTGACATCATGTCTATCGTAATATTCAATTGGATAAGGAATATTAAACTTTTGTTGGTAAAGTGTTTTTACTAATGATTAGCTCCTAACTAAAGTTTTTTTTGTGTCAAATTTTAGGATGAATTTAGGAAACAGTTCCAATTTAGGAAATGCAGTACAAAGATTTGCTACTTATGCAACATTTGAGGAACTAATTTGTTTATTCACCATCCGGTGATTTTTTCTCTTTTATTTTACTTGACCATTATGGATCACATATGCATCAGTTGCCACATGAATTTGGTTTCTAAATACATATAACTACATTAACAAGAACTTAGATACTTTTCGATAGCAGGGTATTGATGAAATGAGTTTTATGATAACAGGTTCTCATAGTCACCAAAAACAAATAACTTACAATTTTTATATATCAATTTTAGGGAAAACATTTCCAGCTTGGATCCACGTATCGGGGAAGTCATAGCCAATGTAGCTAAAGGCGATGAAGATATTGACCATGAGTTTTCTGCTGCGCGCAAGGCCTTCGATCAAGGCCCATGGCCTAAATGACTGCTTATGTAATATAAAAGTGCGTTTCGTAGTGATCCCCTTCTTGAAATCACATTCAAATGTTTTCTTGAAACCACTTCCTTTAGTGTAAGCATATTACATACATTAGTGTAAACATTCCACTTACATAACTGTAAGCATATTACTTACATTAGTGTAAACATATTACTTACATTAGTGTACATGTGTGGAAACAATATTACAGGGCAGCAAAGCCTGGTAATTACATTATTGTAATATGTATGTAATATTCCCTTACATTGATGCAATATGTATAATATACTTGCAACATGCACACAAACAAAGATTACGGGGCTTTGATCATTAAAAAAAATTACAAAACAATAATATGTTATTGATGAATTCCGTTATTTATTATATATTGGTTGCTAATTGACACATAGATCATCTTCGTTACACTAACGTAATTGTTCTTTACATTGATGTAATTATTGACATATTATTTTTTTTATTTTTTGTTAATCCACCGCAAATAGGAATCTCAAGTTTCACTCGTGATTAAAATTTACATGTAAATTTGCTACCTACATTATTGTAAACATTCGAATTACATTAGTGTAAGTATGTTACTTACATTAGTGTAAACATGTCTAAACTAACAAAATTTTGGTTTTTTATGCCATATATAACACTATAGCCTTCACTAACATCGAAAAATACTACCAGTCTACCATAAAGTACATGTGTAGAAATAATCTTACAAAGTTTTTAAATTATAAAAATATAATTGTGGGTTTGATATAGTAAATTGTCGTGACTACCTACCAAAAAATAGTAACAAAAAATATTTTGAATTAAAGTGATTAAATAAAACTTAGCATTAAAAAATATGGCCATACTCACAAAACAATAATATGTTATTAATGAATTTCGTTATTTATTATATATTGGTTGCTAATTGACACATAGATCATCTTCATTACACTAAGGTAATTATTCTTTACATTGATGTAATTATTGACATATTATTTTTTTATTTTTTGTTAATCCACCGCAAATAGAAATCTCAATTTTCACTCGTGATTAAAATTTACATGTAAATTTGCTACCTACATTAGTGTAAACATTCGAATTACATTAGTGTAAGCATGTTACTTATATCAGTATAAACATGCCTAAACTAACAAAATTTTGGTTTTTTTATGCCATATATAACACTATAGCCTTCACTAACATCGAAAAATACTACCAGTCTACCATAAAATACATGTGTAGAAATAATCTTACAAAGTTTTTAAATAATAAAAATATAATTGTGGGTTTGATATAGTAAATTGTCGTGACTACCTACCAAAAAATAGTAAAAAAATTTTTTGAATCAAAGTAATTAAATAAAACTTAGCATTAAACAAATATGGTCATACTCATCAGTACCAGTTACATCTTTAAAACTAAATCATTCGAAAGACTAAAAAAGACCCACACTATCGGAATAATGTATAACATCATAATAAGGAAAATATCAGCTTCGACGAATCCTCCATCCAAATCTGATTATCAAAAGAAATTATCAGATTTTCTTGTAGGTGTTCTTCTTTTTTAGTACCATTAGGCACGAATACCTAGTACAATTGGGGGTTTGATATAGTAAACTATTGCGACTACCTACAAAAAAACAGTAACAAAAAAATTATGAATCAAAATGATGAGATAAAACTTAACATTAAACCAAAAAAATATGCTATTTTGATGTAATTGTTCTTTACATTGTTGACAGATACCTGGTTGAATATTTGAAGTCAATCATTTGAGCTTCTAAAAATCAATCATAATACATTAGACAAACATGAGTGACCAAGTCAAAACAATGTTAAACGTGTTTTGTAACCATACACAATGACTAAATGTGTAAATATTGTTGAAGTTGTATGTCATAAATTGGTGATATTATATAAGCAACAAGAAATCTAAACATTAATCGTAGATTCTGGTTATTACAATGCTTCAGCAAGTAATAAATTTCTAACCAAGCATTTACTTTGGTATAATAAAACATAAATTACATTGATGTAACAAAACAGATCTCTAGCCAAATAGTTCCTAGGTATATCACAACACCTCATTTCAATAAAAGCAAAACTTTGGGAACCAGCTACAAGGACAATTGACCCCAATCTTTTGTATCACCAGCCTACACATAATTTAGGTTTCTATGTACATCTTACATTAGTGTAAGTGATTAAAAATTATAAAAGTAACATCAAATAATAACAAATCAAGCATCATTAACCACACCATATGTCCAAACACATCATTTAAGTTTCGATGTAGACTCAATAAACAAATCAGGTTATCAAGGCTCTTTACCAGATCAAACCATGCGATACCAGACACAAGCGCCATAAACCGCACCAGCATGTCCAAACACTATACCATCAAGCACTATGTTCAAGAGTGAAAATAAAGTAACTTTCCAAATGCATGAATTTATTTATGATGTCTACCACTAAAGGTCAACCTTTTTTATCCCTAAGTAACATCAAGGTTCATTCAATTTAACAAAACCAGTAGCTACTTATAAACTGATAATGATTGTGATGATGGGTCATCTTAGTTTCTTTACAGGAAGGTTTACATTGTAGCAAATGAAAAAAAAATGCATAATCAAGTATTAAAAATAAAATTACATTACCTTATGAAGGTACAAGTATAATACTTACATCAGTGTAAGCATATTATTGACATTAGTGTACATGTGTGGAAACAATCTTACAGGGCAACAATGTCTGGTAATTACATTACTATAATATGTATGCAATATTCCATTACATCGATGTAATGTGTATAATATACTTACAATATGGACACAAAATAATAATATGTTATTGGTGAATCTCTTTATTTATTATATTTTGATTGTTAGATTGACACATAGATCATCTTCATTACATTATGGGTTTGATATAGTAAATTGTCGTGACTACCTACAAATTATCGAGGCTCATACCCGGCACAAGCACCATAAACCGCACCACTTATCAACATTCAGACCTGTAAATTGATAATGATTGTGATGATGATCCATCTTAGTTTCTTTACAGAAATGTTTACATTGTAGCAAATAAAATTATATATTGCTGCAAATAAAAAGAAATGCATCATCATGCTTTAAAAATAAAATTACATTACCTTATGAACGTACAAGTGTAATGCTTCCTGGTACAAGTATAATGCTTCTCTTCCTGCTACCGCAGATCTATGTGCTTCTTAAAATGATCAATTCCACTGAAATTGGATCAGAAATGATGGCTATCTTAGATTTTTTGGTATAATATCATCATCAAATATTGGAAATAAGAAAAACATTAAAATCCCCAAATTTTAAAATCATCAAACCCTAGAAAAGCAAATCAAAAACAACTTCTCGATCAAAATACCGTCTCGATGTGAATACCATGCTAGCTACGTTCGTTGATTGCTTACAAAGCTACGCTGGTCATATGATGGTAAGAAATTACATGGATGATTACCTTTTAGTCGCTGTTGTTTACATAATCCATGGAACGTTTCGTCAGATGGCAACAAGCTTCAATCATACCTTTGATTTCAGATGGTTAATCGCCTTTGATGATGATTTACTGATAAGCATTTGAAGGTTTGAATTTTTGTTTGAAGCTTTTTGAATCCTCAGTTATTTCGTTGATGTTTTCCTTGTGAAAATCAATTGACAGACAAGATAGTTGCAGGTGTAAGTAAATGACTCATTTGCCCTTTTGTGATCATAAGACTTGATTTCCCTTAATTAAAAATTCTAAATAATTGTGGTCCCTTAGATCAGCATCTAATCTAATTTAAGTGTCCTTAAGATTGAGTTATTGAGTTTTCTCAATTAGTATGGGTTAGCATTCAATCCTTTCCCTATATATATATATATATATATATATATATATATAGGGAAAGGTTCAAATGGTAACCCACTCCAAGTGTGGTAACCTATTAACTCATTTTCAATGGTTGTTAAAATAAAGCTTTTTGAAATGAGTGGTCCATATTCAATCTGAAAAAGTCAAAAAAACATGTGAATGAGATTTGTTTAAGGGCATTTTTGACATTTGGTGTGGTGTACTTGATTCCTTTTTTTAAAAAAATTTACCCCCCAAGTTTTTAAATACTCATAACTTTTATATACATTATTTTTTTTTATAAAAATTTCACCATTAAATTTGTCACTTTTTTATCTTTAATTCAAGTATAATTTTTCAAATTTTTTAAAATTTTCGTAATTTGCACTGATGCAGCGACATTTTACACTGATGCAACGACGTTTTACACTGACGTAACGAAATTCATTTTTTTACACTGATTTAACATTTGATGGGGTGTACTTGATTTCTTTTTTAAAAAAAGTTTACCCTCCAATTTTTTAAACACTTATAACTTTTATATACATTATTATTTTTTTGTAAAAATTTCACCATTAAATTTGTCACTTTTTTATCTTTAGTTCAATTATAATTTTGTCAAATTTTTTTAAAATTTTCGTAATTTGCACTGATGCAGCGACGTTTTATATTGATGCAACGACGTTTTACATTGATGCAACGACGTTTTACGCTGATGCAACGACATTTTGCACTGACGTAACGAACTGCATTTTTTTACACTGATGTAATCACAATGATGTAACGAGCTGAATTTTTACAAAGTTTTCGTAATTACACTGATGTAAGGATCTGGATTTTTTCAAAGTGTTCTTAATTTTTTAAAATATTAATGAACTAATTTTTGTAATAAAAAATAATTTGTAACAAGATGGAAAGATTTTACGTTGGTGTAATTGCAAATGCTCGAAAAAATGAGAGAAAAATTACGAACGCTCAAAAAAACATGTTAAACGAGATTTTGAAACATTTTAAACGAAAAAATGAGATAAAATTACGAACGCTCGAAAAAACATGTTAAACGAAAAAATGAGAGAAAATTACGAACGCTCAAAAACATTTTAAAGATGGAAAGATTTTAAAAAAACGAGAGAAAATTATTATATTTATTGTTCGTTACGTTGGTGTAGTTACGAACGCTCGAAAAAAATTCAAAAAAAAATTGGCATGACTATTATAGAATTAACGAGAAAAATATAACGAGTTTAATGATGTAATTTTTATAAAAAAATAACATAGTATAAAAAAGTTATAAGTGTATAAAAATCAAGGGGGAAACTTTGATTTAAAAAAAAAAGAAAATAGATATATTTTTATGATGTGGGTGAATCTGATTGGCTTAAATAGGTTAATAAAAAGTCCATAATGCCCTTATTAAAGCAAAAGGGAATCTATGATGTGGATAAATCTGATTGGCTTAAATGAGTTAATAGGTTACCACAAATATGATGGGTTCTTATTTGAGCTAAATCCTATATACACACACACTGAACTTATATTAATATATATCACTTGCTATTCAGGTAGAAATATAAGATCAGAACAACAAAATAATTTGAATAACATAATTAAAACAATTTTTTAAGTGACTTAATTGAAACAAAATTGAAAGTTAGTTATATTTAAGTTTTTATGTAAGTTAAACGAACCGATCCGAGCTCGACCGAACTGCGAAAGAGCAGGGACTTGTTAGGAAAAGAAAGTCAGTAAAAATTGGAAGTCTAGGGGATGCATCATCATTACATTTCTACGATCACGCCTTCCAACTGCGATTTGGTCTTCGCAATCCACCAACAAAACATCCCCACGCGTCTCTTTCTATCAAACCCTATCCAGTTTTTAGGGTGTAAATTGTTTGTGAACTCGTCCCTACTCTCATCGATTCATCAAGAGACGCACAAAATATTTGTCTGTACGTGTTGTCTCGTCTTGTAATTTGAATTCTTAACTCCTAATCCCGGTTTCTAGGGTTGTTATCATTTTGGAGCCTTTGTGTTCGTTTATTTTCAGTCGAAATAGGGTTGACGATGAAAGGGGGTTGTTGGTATCGGTGATTTCGTCTTATCTGAACTCAAATTGAGATTCTGTCGTGCAAGAATCGAATCACAAGTCAGGTATCAGTTGATTCTATCTAATTTGTTGTTTGTCGATTGCAGTTAAATTAATGTTGTGGGTGTGCGTTTATATGTTCTAATGTTTTAATTGGATGTGATTAGTTGGTATCATACTATCATGTCTGGTTTTTAATAAAAATATACGATTTTTTTTTTTGACTAATGGTTCAAATTAGAACATGTTTGTCATAAATTGGGAATGGAAGTTTAACAAATTTGAATTTAAGTATTTTATGAAATACTATCTGTTGCTGCGAATATAGGTTGTTTCCATGTTTTTGGGAGATAAGCCTTGTGCAAGAATCGTAGGCATGTTGATTACTGGAAGTATTATGGTTTCTATAATGAGTAATATATGTAATTGCTTCATTCAAACTTTATGGTTAAAAGTGGGTTTGTCACAGAATTGTGTGTTAATCCTACCAAGCATATGCTATATATGGACTGATCAGATGTGTAAAGAAGTGAACCTATAAATAATCTTTATGTGTTGAAATCAAATGAAGTGTGTCTAGGGAAGTTCAGAGTGATGGCTAGCTAAGCGAAACTAGGATCAATTCTCTGTATTTGATGCATATTAACTTAATCAGAAGTTCAGAACTTTCATGGGGATCATATTTGCACTTTTTGAGCCAATTTGATTGGTCAGAAGGATGTTATCAACCATAACTATACTAGAATTACTGTGAAGTCAACGGTGGAAGTCCTTTCTTCTTTATAATGTAATCTCTTAAGTGAACTTTGAAGTACTGAACTCAACTTTTTAAAACCCTAGAATACATGATTAATCTGTTTTGATTATATTAATCAAAATTAAGGATGTTGATAGTTGTTTATTGTGTTTTCAGGAATCATGATGAGTGTAAAGGATTGGGTTTTATCTCAGTTGGTTTCGAACTCAATAGGCTCAGCAAGGCCATTGTCTGGCAATGACAGTTTCTTTGAAGGTGAACACCCTGCTAATGACTTCAGTGTTCACAGTATATATAATATGAGTCATGTCCATTTCTATTATGATATTTTGGATAAATTTTCATGCATGCAGAAGTTCAATGAATATGTAGATATTCTTCTTGTAAATTTTCTTTTATGGTCTACTAGTTATCTTGATCTTGAGAACATCCTTGGTATCATTTCTTGTATGCTTTTTTTTGTCCATTTATGGCATTAAAAATTGTTAATATTTTTGGATTGACATGACTCCAAACTAGTAAATTAGTTAGTATCTATATCTACACACTTATGAATGGATTGATTTGGGTTATGTTTTACCTCAAACGGATCAAATAAAAATTTTAGCTGGAAAGAGAATGTGTCAAACATGCCAAGAGGTGCCCAAACATCATCTTGTTTTATTACACAACTTGTCTTATTCGAAGATTTAGAATATTATTGCGATAATGTTGCTTTTTGTAATCATAATTAACACATTTTGTTTACCAAAAAAGCATAATTACGGACTAAAGTGTTTGTGGGTCAACCTGAACGTTTCGTCTATACTAAAAATGAATCTGTTTCAACCAGGACTAACCTACCAGTCAAAGGCCTAACAAGCCCGGCTGGCCATCTGATTTGTCACGTGCAATTAATGACTGAGAAAGAATGTTTTTTACTTCGTTGAATTCTCAAATCAATCTATCATTGATTTAGTTTATTAACTTTCAGGCTCTACGCAAACTGCCAACTCTCCATCACCCGAGGCTGTGTCAGATATATCACATTCTTCTGTTCCCAACCAAGAAACCCCACATCCTTCACCACTACGCCAAGTTACTTTTGAGAATCCTCATCAGCACCGCCATACAAACAAGGAAAAGAAGTTAGATAGGTTAGCCCAAATTGAAATGCTCCAAATCAAATTCTTACGTCTTCTTTTTCGTTTGGGTTATTCCCAAGATGATCTCATGGTGGCCAAAGTTTTATACCGAATCCACCTGGCAACTTTGATACGTGCAGGAGAGTCTGATCTTAAAAGAGTTAATCTCAGAAGTGATAAAGCGAGGGAGATAGCTATACAACAAGAAACATCTGGTGTTCCCGAGTTGGATTTCTCATTTTCAATCCTAGTCCTTGGTAAAACAGGTGTTGGCAAAAGTTCAACCATTAATTCTATACTAAATCAAGCAAAAGCTAAAACAAATGCGTTCCAACCTGCTACCAATTGTGTCCAAGAAGTTGTGGGCACTGTTAATGGAATCAAGATTTCTTTTATTGATACGCCTGGTTTATTACCTCCATCACCAAATACTGTTGGAAGAAACCGGAAGATTCTACACAAAATCAAGAAACATATCAGAAAATTTCCTCCAGATATGGTTTTGTATTTAGAACGGCTTGACATGATTAACAATAATTATAGTGATTTCCCTTTATTGAAACTTATAACTGAGGTTTTTGGTACGGGAATGTGGTTCAACACTATGCTTGTCATGACTCATTCTTGCTCACCACTTCCTGAAGGACCAAACGGGTACCCTGTTACTTATGAATCTTATGGTACCCATTGCACAGATCTTATACAACGTTATATTCACCAGGCGATTTCTGACTCAAAACTTGAAAACCCTATTCTGTTTGTGGATAATCATCCTCAATGTAGAACCAACATCAATGGCGATAAAATTCTTCCAGATGGGCAGAGCTGGAAATCCCAGTTTCTTTTGTCATGTTTATGCACAAAAATATTGGGTGATGTTAACAAGGTCTTGGATTTTCAGGATGGAATTGAATTGGGAGCATCAAATAGCACCCGGATACCATCTTTGCCTCATCTTCTTTCATCTTTTCTTTGCCATCATATTTCAAACCCTAATGTAACTGAAAATGAAATTGACTATATTTCTCTTTCAAATTTAGAAGATGATGAAGAAGAAGAGTATGATCAGTTACCTCCTATACGTATCTTGACAAAATCCCAGTTCAAAAAATTGACAAGTTCTCAAAAAAGCAGCTACCTTGATGAGCTGGATTATCGAGAGACACTTTATTTTAAGAAACAATTAAAGGAAGAAGTACGTGCACGTAAAGAGAAAAAGATTTCTGAAAATGGAAATTTAGATGGTGATGGGAATAGTGACCCTCCCGAGCCTGTGCTTTTACCAGATATGGCAATTCCTCCTAGTTTTGATTCTGATAACCCGTTGCATAGATATCGGTGTCTTGTTACAAGTGACCAGTGGCTAGCTAGACCGGTTCTTGACCCACATGGTTGGGACCATGATGTGGGGTTTGATGGAATCAACCTAGAGTCAGCTACCAAAGTAAGCAAAAACTTGTATGCATCGGTTACAGGACAGATCAGCAAGGACAAACAGGATTTGAATATACAGTCAGAGTGTTCTGCCACTTTTCAGGACCCACGTGGGCCCACCTATAGTGCTGCATTGGATGTTCAATCCTCAGGTAAAGAGCTAATCTACACTCTTCATGGTAACACAAAACTGCGTGTTTTAGAACGGAATATTGCAGAATGTGGAGTATCCTTGTTGTCTTTTGGGAATAATCACTATGCAGGTGTGAAACTGGAAGATAGTTTTTTAGTAGGGAAGAGAGTGAAGTTTGTGGTCAACGGTGGTCAAATGAGGGATCGGGAACAAATGGCTTATGGGGGGAGTTTGCAGACTGTAATACGAGGGAGGGATTACCCTATGAGAAATGACAAGATTAGCCTTACTATGACAGTGTTATCTAAGAACAAAGAGACAGTTTTGCGTGGGAACATAGAGTCAGAATTTAGGGTGGGGCGAGGGACAAATATGTCTATAAATGCTAATATAAACAACCGTAATATGGGACAATTATCCATTAAAACAAGTAGTTCTGAGCATTTGGAAATAGCTTTGATTGCAGCAGCCTCGATTTTTAGGGTTCTTTTTAGGCGAGTGGGATCGGGTGGTTCGATTAAAGAGCAGCCTGAAGTTGTGTGATGTGTTTAGTCTAAGTCGAAGTAGCGTTGCGGTTCTATTTTTTAAGTTTTCTTTATGAGCATAAATGTTTTGTTTCAATTGAAGGGAAGACAAATACAATAATTGTAAATGTATTGAGGAAGAGTTGTAGCCTGTAGGAATGCTACATGATAAGTATACAACTTTTATCATCTTTTTCATTTTATTTTTCTTTTTATTATTATTGTTTTTATTGCGGTTTTTGATTACGAGTTGCAAACACTGAGACCTCGCGGTGTGCCATGGCAATGGGGCATTAAAGGGGCGTGGCTGGTGGTGGAACACAGCCCCCCTTGGGCGTTATTGTGTTGTGCGTGGCTGTGGCCACGGTTCTTTCGACCATTTGAAACATCTATCATGACATGATCCCAAGTCCCAACCACTTGGCATTTCCACCATCAAGTGGTTGAGTGGGTGGTTGTGATGGTGCTTAGGTGGCATCAAGGTGGAGTGGCTCCAACCATGGGGTACACCTCATGGTCTGAAAGAAGAGGTGAAGGTACAAGAATGATCTACAATACCTATACTGCATCCTCTCTGCAAACCCAAGTATTACAGCCTTACAGTGTTGCTAGTGTAAGCATTCAGTGACCCCCAAAGTGGAATTTACATTAATATTTTTAAAAATTGTTTCTATTTAAAAATTATTTCTATCAAACTATAAGTTATGTATTCAGGTTAAACTTGTGCAACTTTGCATTACTCGTGTATTTTATTCATTTTGTTCATGTTGTGGTTCACGAGCTTTTAATATCGTGTTCCGTGTATAACTTACACCTTGTAAGTTTCAACTAGACTTTTTAAAAATAAATAATGAGGACCACTTTGTGAAGTGTCAAGTAAAGGATGACTTTCCATATTTTCATTAAATTTTAGAGTAATGTTTTGGACAATAAATCTTGAGGTCTTTGAGCTCATTACATAATTTATTTTAAAGATTTGAGATATTGATATTGTAATACCCTACCAATAATTGAGATTTTACTGTGTGTGTTTGTCTGTTTGGTGTTGCAACAAGTTGACCATTTGATATTCTCTATAGTTTGCCAATGAGTCACCCGTAAACCATGTGTAATGCCTTTTATTACGGATAAAAAAGTAATGCCATACAAGCACTATATAGATTAACGCTATGTTTCTGAGTTTTCTTTAAGAGAAAACATGAAGAAAAACAAAAGAAGGAAAATGAAAGGGAAGAAAAAGAAAAAAAATAAAAGACTTTCCTTCTAAATCAAAATGAAAAGAAACTAAAGAATTTTGCCTATTTTTCTTTCAATTTTCTTTCCTTTTCTTAAATAAAACTAGGGAACACATGTTTTATTTTTTTTCTTTCCTTCATTAATTGAAACTTAAAAACACAAACATGTTCCCTCTTTTCTTTCATTTCTCTCCTTAAGTAACCTCGAGAACATAGCGTAAGTACGCTAGGATAAGCAAAAAATAAGGTGATAATGTGACATAAATAACTGGATAATAAATTAAAAAAAAAAACTACTATATGTTTTACTATCATGACTATCATCATGTTTAGACCATCACACCTAGAGCTGTCCAAAAAACTCGTAGCTTGAATTTGACTTATATCTCGTTCGGAAAAAGCTTGGATAAAACTTGTTTGTAACCGAGCCGAACCTAAGCAAGGTTGGCTTGGCTCGTAGGCTTGGATTGTTTGTATAATATGATATACCAACATATAAAAATAATATGATTTTTTAATAGTAACTATACTTTTGTGTCATATTTGTAATTATATAAAGAAAAAAAATAATAATAAAATTAGAGAAAATGTGAACTCACAAGTCACAAACTCACATCCATGTATTGAATCTTGAAACCCGAATTTCTAAATCATGATTCTCGTCCTCACGATTCTCGTCCGTCACAAGCTCGCCATTTGCGCCCTCACAGCCACGCGCAGCACGATATGTTGCTCACAGCCGTCAGCCATCCGTCATAGGCTCGCACCCTCACAGGATATCCGTGATTCACTTTGTCCATCTCACAAGCTATCCGTGATTCGCTCGTCAAAGGTAAGCTTGTTCACTACTCTTTCGTCATCTTCGTCGTCATCATACTCAGTATATCTCATCATTAGTAAAGCAAAAAGATAGGGTCTGAGAAGGGTAAGATGTAGACAACCTAACCTCTGCCTCGTAGGAATAGAAAGGCTGCTTCCAATGAGATCTTCAGCTCATAATGCCTGATTAACTGACCAACCCAATGTTTTTAACGTTATTTCCACAAAAATAAAGTAAACTAACGTTAAAATTAGTGCAATTTTACTTTTGACTCTTAAAAGCCGACACATATATACATTATATATGCGCACCGAAAACAGGCCCCCTTGTTCACCACACTTTTTCTGTATTAAATTTCTTACGTAAAAACAAAGTCAAAAACAAACCAAGCCTAGCCGGCTAAGCTAAAAACTAGTTGAGTCTGTGCCAAAATTTCAGGCTCGGTTTACAATTTTAGCCGAGTCGAGCCGAGTCGAGCCGAGTCCGAGCTAACCCCTAGCTTGGCTCGGCTCGGGCTCCTAGTCACATAAGGGGTGCAGTACTGCAGTGTACCATTACAACATTGTACATTAACCACGAGTCCCCCCAGGCCCCCACCAAGCAATCAACACCACAACATAATCATACACAATTTTCATAGCATTCAAAAGAAATATCCGATGACAAGTTGGTCACTCAAGCAAAACTTATGATCTTCATACAGTTTCTAGCTCAGCATTAACAAACAAGTTTTACTTGACCCAAAAAAAAAAAGAAAGACATAAAAAAGTTAAATATCTTCTTTAATGAAGGTGTGAATGTACATGCTTTTAGCTCAGGTGTTGCAATATCCATCTCAAGTATTGGTACAAAAAAAGGAAAAGAAAAGTAAATAATTGGGAAAACAAAAACCCAACACTTGACCACTAAAACCCAACACCACAAGACCATAAGAAACTCCAAAAAACAAATAGCTCAAAATCATCAATTGTTTCTCATGAGGTACCACTGGCCTTGTAATAAAGCATTTTCTGAACATAAAACATCATGTACCCTTGTGCAGCCCTCACAATATTCTCATTCACTTGAGTCACCCATGCATCATCACACTTGTACCATTGATTACTCAACCTCAAGTAAGTCGAGTAATGTCCCGCATCAAGTTTCCCACTGTGTGTCACAACAGCAAATAACTCAAATTCTGAATTCGACCCGTTTGAACAATTTGGGTCACTGCCATCCCCGTCATACCCAAATATCCGGTTCCCAAATCGACTCCTTAAAATAGAAGATGAGAGATAAGGAGACATGTCTAATGAAAACGGAAACTGCATGTAACGATCGACTTTCCTAGACATTTTTCTGATTGGAGAGTGTTCAAATCTTTTTATGTGAAAACAAGACACCAGTGGAAGTTTTCTTATTGACATTTGCTTAAGAGATTCCTGTCTCACTTGACATTGTTGGCAGAAAAACTTCTGGTCAGAACCTAATCTTTCTGGTCTTGTGAATCGGTCCAAACACCCCAAGAGTGTAGCCATCCCCGAGTTTAGGGTTTCTGCATTCCCGTTGCAAGGATGAAGGGTTTTTGTGGGACCCTCATGGGTAGGTACCAAATCAAGCGAGATGTCTACACAAGGATCATATGTGGTGGATGTAAAACCACAAGCAGTGCACATGACATCTG
This sequence comes from Mikania micrantha, assembly GCA_009363875.1. NCBI lineage: Eukaryota > Viridiplantae > Streptophyta > Magnoliopsida > Asterales > Asteraceae > Mikania > Mikania micrantha. The sequence goes on from CM018696.1 coordinate 69,625,533, forward strand.
AACGCAAGATTCCAGAGAATACTCTATGAGCAATACAGCAGTCTCCACTACCTATAAAGAAAGGAAAGAAAAAAAAAAAAACTAAGATGTTGAGTTCAAAAAGCACACATCATATGTTTGAGCAGATAACTAAAAAAAGCCTGATATAAACACACTACAAGCAATTATCAAGAAAGTTGATTACCAAAAAGTGGAACTAGGAGATTGCTGATTAACTTAGCGTATCATCCACTAATCCTGAAAACTAGAGGATTCTTGTGCCACATCACACTCTCTCTATATTCATCCTGTTGATGTTATGTATGAAAGTTTGATAATCTAGTGGAAACCTTGAACTTCCTCCAGGCTCCAGATAATCTGTATCAAAACATAAAATACCCTATCAATGGCCAAAAGAGAAGATGTGACACAAGAAAATCCTATTGGACCGTGCTTATTAAAATAAACCGTATGCAAGCTTCCTAATCTTACAACTAAATAAACAACCCTTTCTTAACTGTTGTGTTGTTAATCTTAAATGTTATCAGCAAAAAAGATTATCCAAGATCAGGCTACACTAACAAAGATATATTCTCAAGGGGATGCCTGGCTGGTAACAGTCTTTCTAGTTCTTAATAAATAATTCATTGGCTATCTAAGATCCTGTTTGGTTCATGGGTTTCAGTGGAACTGGAACTGGAAAATCATCCATCCAAAATCACATTTGATTGGTCATCAAAGGAATTAGAATAGGAAAACTCTCTCACCAACAGAATCTCATGCGGTAAAAGTTCTCATCGGTGATGGAGAGGTACAACAACCATCGAGAGAATGTGTGTAGATTAAAGTTGTTTGGAAAGTGATAAGAAGGGGCAATTAGTCAATTAAACTATTTAACATTCTAAATTCATTCAAAAAATCACATCAAACTATGGACAATTCAAATTTTAAGTGGAATTAATTCCAATTCATTTGAAAAAATTGATACTAAACACCCCTAGAGTACTGTATTCTTGACATGAAAACTTAAGCCCATAAGCATTTCTAAGTTGCGGAGAGTTCCTGTTAGAGAGAGCAGCAGTATTACATTACAACTATTATACGTGTGAGTTTTTCAGAAGAATCTTCAAGTTAAGAACAAAAATGCAGCAAACGACAGAGAACCACATAACACTATACGAAAGCATCAGCTGCAGATACGTGATTTACATGAACACTGCTTTTAAAAACATGATTAAACAAGCAGTGCGAAACTAAATGGACATTCAGGATGGATGGAAACAGGACACAAACAGATTCGTATATGACTAACACTCTACCAAACTAAGAAAACAATTCCAACCATGACCCTTGCCCAGATTCTTCAAACTACACATATGACATTTTCATGGTAAAATAAAACCAATTATCATTATAATATGCCACTTTAGCAAGAATAAAACTCCACTAGGCCACTATAGCACTAAATACTAATTTTTTTTCATGGAATAAATACATATGACCCACACTAAATTTGCTGTTTCATTCAACAAAGAAATTATTTGTAACAGATCAAAACTGAGTTCACCTTGACTATGAGGTTTTCTCTCATCTTTGTCCACCCTTTCATGGATCCCATCAAGCATCGAAATGAAAAACTCATGAGCATCCTGCTGTTCATAACTTGCCAGGTTTCCTGCATGCTGCCACCAACTGGAAAACAATTGCAAGTAATAAAATTTTTAATATGGAAATCTTTAAAATTTTCAAAAATATCAACCACTTTCTTTGTCCACCTACTTAAAAAAGATTGATTAGGACAGCTACTATCATTTTTTAGCAAAATATATAGATATGACCCACTTTCAGTATTATCAAGAGACACCAGACCAAGCTAACCATTCATATATTGTAACATGTTCCTATCAAATATTACAATTTTAGTTTTTACATTAAATATGATTCCAAAGAACTAATTCAGACCTGTATAAGAACTTTGCAGGGCTATAGGGCTTCCGATCACCAGAATACACAGCAGAAAACAATGCATCTGTATCACAAGCCAAACACAACCTCAGCAAATCTTTGTTCTTTCGTTCAATCTTTCTATGATTAACACCATTCTTCTTCTGGCAAACAAATCTGTTATGCCGGTCACTAAGGAAATAATTTCGTAGCGGAGGTGTGTGCAACAACGCTTGTAACACAGAGTTCATAAAACAAGTGTTCCCAAGATTGTTTAACCCTTTCAATCCCACCGGAAAACTCGAACTCGACGACAAATCTTCACTGTTTCCGGGCAACAAACTTGTGTTTGTCCCTAATAACGCGCGCTCTCTTGAATCAGGCGTCCACGGACGATAATCCACACGCCGACGCTTCCTTAGGCTCTCCGGTGGTGGTGAGCAAAGCGAATTACATCCGCCTAGTGTCGATGCAGCCGTTTGCGACAAGACGATGGTGGAATCGAGATCGCGATCGTACACCTGGTCCCCGCACGAGCAACAAAAAAGCTCCGCTCGATCCACGTCGATCGCGATCTCGTGCTCGTGATCCGGCGCGTGGACGTCACAAACAACGGCAGCACATGACACGCACGTGTAGAGCCGCGGAGGCGCTTTCTCACACGTCCAGCACCGGAACACCTCATTTCCCTTTCGCACGGACGCGCGTCCCAACGGTCTCACTCGAATGCGGTCCAGCAACATATGAAACGACGTCGCACCTCGACCAGCCTTAAACTCCGTCAAATGAGAGCACGGGTTCGGATCAATCACGGCCTGTGATTGGTGTTGTTGATTAGATGCGTATGAAGGGTGGTGGTGATGAATCTGACGGTCCGAATTCGACGGCATTGTTGTTAATGTGAGATTTTGAAGTTTCATCGATCAGATGAAAACTGAAACTGATTAATTAGCGAAAACTGAAAGTTGAACGGATGGATTGACTGCGAATGCGTGCGTTTTTAGGGCTTTGAGATTAACAAATTACATGTCGTTTCAGATCCATGGTTCTCAAAATTGAAAGAAATTAGAGAAAAAAGGGGATGATTCATGAGGTCACTGTTACGCAAATCGTTCTAAAATTAGGTCATCATATGATCCATTTGTTGATCCAAAAGAGGGGAGAGAGTTTGATACACCACTCCGACTCGCTCAGAGTCAGTAAACACAGTCTCCTTCTAACTCGGCTATTATTATATAGGTGTTACAAAATAATTGGTGTAAATACAAGATAATAAATAGGTAAATCATCATGTCTTTGTTAATAATTAGATTTTTTTTTAACAGCGAATGTCTACCACTGTTTATAGGTCATGTCATCAAGATCTAGTTACCTGGACTTTCAATGAGTCATCACAACCACCTCAGGAGAAAACCCTACTAGGAAAACCCCCTAGCCCCCCTCATAGCCCTATTTCGTTGTGGGAGGGTTTTGAACATAAGATCTCTCATTTGAAAGAATCCTGACGTACCATTGAGGCAATAACTCATTGGTAATAATTTATGTAGATAGTTGTGTATTTTAGTAACATGGATGATTATTTTTTAACATGATTTTAAATTTTTAGAAATGTACGATAAATAATAAAAAAAATGGTAAAATTTTACCAAACAGTATATTTTTAGAAATGTAGGACTATATCACATATTCTTTAGGAGGTTGAAGAAAATGTAAAAAACTTTAGTGGTTGATATTAATTCATATATGGATGGGAAAACACAATGACAATTGTCAAGTATGTAAATCATATGAAACCAAACAATTAAGGGATGTTATTTTTCAAAAACACAAGTAAAAACAAGAATCTCTTACATTATACTATTGAAAAAATGTTAAAATAAAGAGGTGAATGAATAGAAAAAAGGTAAGAAGGAAGGCCAAGGGGATGTGAGTCATGTGACAAAAAGTTTGAAGAGTTAGAATTGATGAGAAAATTAAGAACACTTGGAAACCCAAGTTATAACCATGACTCTAATGTAAAAAAAAATAAAAATAAAAAAAAATACATTTTAGTTATGGAAATAAGAAAACATAGTAGGTGAAATGGGCTATAACGGACACCCATTTTTGTGGGATTATTAATAGTAACATTAAGTAATCAAGCTAGTGGGTTAATAATTAGAAACCATTATTACCAAATTGAACAAAGATATATTAAGGATGTGATATGAGAATTTATTTATATTAAACTAGACTATTACCCCGTGTGTTACACGGATTTAATATAAAATGTTAGATAGTTAGAAAACGATATTTTGAAATATAATAATTAAATTACACATTAATAGGTGACTTAAGATATATAACAATAATAAAAGATTATGTTTTTAAATAAATTATTTATTAAAAATTTAATACTAAAAACGTTATTTTTTATAAAAAAATGTTGTTTCAAATCTATAGTCTATTTTATTTGTTATTTTTTTCTTTTGATAAAACATGATTTTTAAAAATAAAAATCTTTAAATTACCGATTGGAATTATGTTTTATTACTAAAGATGTTGATTTTCAGAAGAAAAAAAATGATTCATATCTTGGAACTTTTTTTAAAGTGTTTTTTAATAAATAAAATTATTTTTAATTTATTATAAAACATTTTGGTATTAAAAAGGTAAATAATATCATTAATATTATAATTATTGAATATGAAAGAAAAAATAATTATTAAATATGAGAGATACCAAAGGGCTTCTAGTAGCCCCTTGACTTCTCTTATTAGAAGTCTTGGGTTGGAGTCTCACCTAAAGCAAATATCGCTCTGGGTTGAGCTAGATGGTTTTCCTAGTTGTATGTTTCTTCCTGACGGGTGAGTCAGGTCACCACGCTCTGTTATTCGGACGGAATGATGATGTATTTGTCAGGGTGATCCCGAGTGACCGGACGTTTCTTTTTTTAAAAAAAAAAGCATATGAGAGCTAGTACAATTATTTAATATGAGATAATTAAATGGAATGATGAGAAGATACCAAGTGGCAATATTGTCTTAAAACTGTAAAGTGTCTAAACATATTTTTGTTTATTGTAGTAGTAAGATTAAGAATCTTAAGTCATTCTGCTTGTGTTTTTGTCATGATGGTTGTTAGTCATGCAAAAAATATCCATGTTTTTTTGGTCTTTGTCGTCATTTTATGTTATAATATTTATAAAATTGACTATGATGTATCAAACATGTTAACATAAACATTAATAAATTGATAGAAGGTGGGGGTGGACTCTTGGGTGGTTAGTATCCCTTTGGCCCAACGACTTCCTTTCACTATTTGCTCTACACTGTTATGTTGTGCTTAAAAAATGTGAATGTTTGGACCTGAAGAAAAAAAGTGTGAACCGGTTCAATTTGTAGAGTTTGATGAGATGCAACAACTTATTATCCTGCTCCAGCATGTCTCAATCTCTAGAGTTTGATATTTTCACAGTTAAGAGCATAAAGGAGATGTAGAATCAAGTACTAGCTTTGTCATGACAATTATCTATTTCCTTGGAGAGCAGAGATGAAACGAATCGTTACCTTCGAAGCACTATCAAGAAGGAGTGTTCATGTGCAATCGTCTTCATGAATAATTGTTAAGTGATATAATATTAAAGGATCACCTGGAATATTTGAGAATTAGGAATCATTGAGTTTACGTAGGAATATTTGAATATATTTATATACTCACAAATACTCATTTTGCAGCACATATAAAGAAGACTTATAACTAACAAATATTATTAATTATTGATTAATAATATATTTGTAGTCTTCTCAATTGAAATAAGCATGCATGTTTAATGAATTTTAACGACTACTCCTAAAGATCCGGTCTTGGAAGTTAAACAACATGTGAATGTCGACGATGTTGATGGTCTAAAGTTAGAACTCTAGCACAAACCAAGCCATCGATGTTGATGCTTCTCTGTAATCAACCTTGCTATTTAAGCCCTCTAATTTATGGTCTTTGTTTAAAGAATGTTAGCAACCTTGAAATCAACTCTAGCCTAACTAATGTGCTTTTTAAAACACAAATAAAAATCAATTATGCATCTTTCAAGTCCACTTCTTATCACCAATTCAATTCAACTCCAGATGAATTCAGATATAGGAATCCATGCCATTAGTATGTCCAAAATCCTATCAACAGGTTTATATCTTTGTTGATTCAACACATTTTACATGCATGTTTTTATTATTGACAACGCATAAATGTCTCAAGTTACAAACTTCATTTTAAGTTAACACCAAAAGTTGAGTTTAATACAAACCATCTCAACAGATAGTCACAGAAAGTGACAATCTCTAGAAGTTTGAGTCTAACACAATGTCCTGAATTTTAATATACGTATATGTGTGTCTGTATGTCGGCCCTCGAGTGACAAAAGCAAAATTGCACTAATTTTAACGTTATTTTACTTGATTTTTATAAAATGCGTTAAAAGTGTTGGGTTGGTCTGGTTAATCAGGCATCATGAGCCGGGGGACTCATTAGAAGCAATCTCTCTATTTCTGGGGTGGATGTAAGGTTGTCTACATTTTACCATCCTCATACCATACTTTAGCTTTGCTAATGGTGGGATATACTGAGTACAATGATGAGGACGACAATGTCCTGATTTTTAACACAATTATTTATATCTTATTATATAATATAAACTTTGGTACAAATAATTTTGATATTAATTTGGCACAGTTGAAACGTATCATGGAGTTTAATTTGACATATAACAGTGAGGTTTTAAAGAGCAATGGTGTTAATAAACTTGCGTTTAGCAAAAGCCAACCACCACTTGTTTGGAGTTCCATTAGGTCTGTAAGCAACACCCAACAATCTCCCACTTGTTTCTTCCCTAATTTGCTTCAAATAATTCCGTAAAAGCTCTGCATTACAATATTATGACAATTACATCATCAAAATATGAATTTAAATCAAGATACTTTTTTACTACAATCATATAACTAAATCTTTATTGTTATTTGTATATAGAATTAGCCAAGATACATGTCAAATGGGTTGTCCTGAAACTGGCATGGAACTATTTGGGTCAACCTGAACCTGACCTGAATAACCCGTCTAATTTTGAGCAATAAGAACCAAGAAGAGATGACACCTGAGCTAGAAGGAACCTAAAGGTAAAAACTTTCTACACTCATAAATGCACTGCAATTTTGAAAATTTAAAACTTAAAATTTGTTCAGAATTGTTTAATGAACACCAATTATATATTATAATTTAGACCTTTGTATAACCAAGAAAAGCCTTTGAACAGGGATGCTTTTGACATAGTAGGCTGATTCAACCCAGATTAATCATGTTTAGGTTTTTGATACACCCTGGTACCAATGCATGTTTTATCATTAATTCAACACATTCGCTGTTAAATGGGTCAACTTGAGTCATGTTTTATCTCTAACGGATCAAATGAGAAAGTAAAAATATTAGCTTAAACGGAAATGGGTTGACAGACTCCCAAAATGTTTTTTTTATACATAAAACCTCCCTAATGATTTTATTCAAAATTCTAGAATATTAATTAACTACCATAATTTTTCTAATCATATCAGATACATAATTTTACATTTATAAAAAAGAACATTTTCAAAAAAATAAAAAATTCCAGTCTATTCTGAACCAACCCGTTTTAATCTGTACCAAAAAAAACCTGTCTTGGCCAACACTCATTTTATCAGACCTGTCTATTTTAACATTTACCCTCGTATCAGCATGCACGCTGACATATTACTTTTTGGAAAGAATTTACCTGCTTCTTGCTTAGACGCAGGTACTGGAAAGAGGCCCGGAAAAGGAAAACCGGGTTCTCCGGGTACAGGAACATCTTCCAAACCGAGGTTGATTACAGCCTTTGTCCCTTCAGCCAAGGTTCTGCAGCCTTCAAGCCTCTTCAAGGCCACATTTATATAAAATGTTAAATATATAAGAAGTTTATCAGCTGGACTCTGGATGTCAAAGTTCTTGAAGAACACATTCGCCCTAAAGAACGTGATTGCTTCATCAATTATATCAGTTGTGGCTGCATTTAGCTAATAATCAGATTACAATTAACTGATTAAGCAAGTCATAACAATCTTTATCAGTTATTTTTTATTAACACAAATCAAAGGTTTGACCTTGATCCGAAACAGGAGCAGGTCCTCTTATGTGACTTTTAAGCGGAAGCAACGGGCAGCCACAAGCTTTAGTAATTCCTTCATCCTTCACAAATGTAGAGTGGTAAACCTGAGAATATTTTGATTTCATTCAGATTACATAAATGTTACACAAATTCCTTTTGAAAAAAAGGCCAAGATAGAGTTATGCAGCTCAAAGAGGCATTAATTAAACATTACAACTATAATCAAGAACTATAAGCCATATGTTAAGAAGATTAAAACCAGGAGAGCACACTAACCATGTTCAACAGACCACAGGATTACTCCCACTTTGATGATGAGCCTCAATGGTATTAAGCTAAGCTCTAAAGGAATTCATTTTCTGCAAGTTAAATCTCGAAGGCTCAAATGAATGGACAACAAAGAAACCTTGAAAATGCATTTGTGTATGCATAAATCAAATACAGAGGTGGGCTCCAATTTAGAATGATGGTTCGGGTTAGAAGAGGGTGTCTCAGTGTCTGGATGTGTGTCAATTATCAGTTTAGAATGTTTGGAAAACACTTGTTATGATTCTGATTTGGAGAAGTAAAGAGTTGTCACAAGAAAATGATTGTCATGTAGACTATCAAACTACCCGTAACTTTAAGTATCTGACTACTGATTACAAATCTTCAAACACCCAAAACCAGGCCAAAGCTCATTTTTACCAAAATTAAGTTCAAGATTCACGTTTCTGCAACATTTCTTATAAGTTTCTATTGGCATTATTCAATCATTATGATAATGTTTAAATCTTTAAGTTGTGAGGTAATTGTCAACACATTTTGGAACTTTTCGATTTCCATGTGTGCAATTTTAACCATGAATTCTCATAAGCAATCACACGCACACAAATCCCATTTTCAAGCAATTGATATCGGTTATACATCCTTATTTTTTTATGATTTCCCAGTTAGAAACAATCGATAACGTGGAAACCAAATTAAATGCATTAGAGCCATGTGAATTTTGAACCAAATTCCAATGAAATTACTAAATCTGAAAGGAGAAAAAGATGAAGCAGAGATGTATATAAATTATAAATAGCTGTGTGATGTGGGTAGGGTACCATTTATGATCAGATCGGAGATGGAAATTCTTGATCCCGACAGGAGATGCTGGAACCCTACGTTTGTTTTCGATCCCTTTTTTTCTGCAATAAAAACAGTCAAATTCTGGGATTGGGTTCGTGCTTATGTTTATGGTTAGATTATAGGATCCGAGCGTTATGCTAACTATTAAGTATTAATTAAGCTAATTTGAGTTGTAATTAACAAATGCAAATGTCTAGGGACTGTTTTTGTAATATCTAACTCAACAACCCTTTCTTTCTCTCTTACAAGTTGCAACAACTTTCAACTACTTTTAGACCCATTTCCAACTCTAATCTCCGTCATGGTTTAAAAGGAGTCGTATGTTTTAGTTCTAATTCAACTTATTCCAACTTCTACAGATTTTTCATTTTTATCCATTTTAAAGATAGTCTATCGAGCACAAGTTACATTTCATTTAATCTTGTTGATTAGCAAGATATTGATGGGTAGCGTGAATGTTTATTTGTCATGATTTAAAAAGCGGCCATATATGAGTTGTTCAAGAAGGTGCGAAATAAGTGTGACCGTGTTGAGGATAAAAAAAACAAAAGAGAGTCGAATAAGCTAGCTAAATACACACAATTGATTTTTTGTATTTGTTATTCAGTTTTCAAAACTTGTTAGATCAAGATTCAGTTTGCATGCCTATAGTTAGTTTTGTGGACAAGGGTAGCGTTGAAGTGTTAGCTTTGTAATTGTTTGACCCAACTTGAATTAAGTTAATAGGTCAAATATGTTACTAGTCTAAAGTGTGTTATATGTCTATGATGTAAATGTAACAGGTCAAAGGTCGTAGTGTTAAAACAAAAGTTAGACACCGTATTTGAAGGGTTACCGCGTTTCATGATTACATCATTTCATCCATGCCTCCACGCATACATACATTTTAGAAACAAACCATATAAGATTCATTTTATAGTAAACATACACGCTCTACTTTGAAAATAGTGTCATTCCATCTTAAAGCATTTAAACAAAAACAAAAGCAGCTTCATGTTTCTTATTTCTTCACCAACGTATATTACACTTTAGTCTCCACACATTAGAACTTTTTCTTAAAGATCTGATTTTTTTAACCAAAAATCAACAAAAACAATCACATGTTATTATGTCAAACTTCTATTGACTCTTGTTAGACAAAAGTCTATTTTAGTTAATCATTTCCTTATAAATCTATTTTAGTTCCCGACGGTTTTACGATGACCCTACGGATCACCGCCACTTGTCCACGTAATATACACACGGTTGTTGCTCCTCATCTTAAGTATTCTCTTCTGTCGTGTCTGTCTCCATCACTAAAACGCCGTAAACACCACATCCTCTGTCTTTCGGTGTATCCTACCCACGGCCACCGGACCAAACCACACCACAAGCAAAACTCACACCGGCCTCGAACGTGCACCATAACCAGGGACCTCAGCTGCAAGCCGATGCGCTTCCGGTAACTACATGTGCAGGTCGTACACAAAGCGCACTTTGTGGCGATTCGGGGAGAGGCAATGGGCGAGAGCGTGTACGCCTGGTGTACATGAAACTAAAAAAAACGTAAAACTAACAACGTGGAGAAAACATATGGCCATAGCTGTGTGAAGAAGGCGACAGTGCTATTGCCAGATACTGGTTTCTAATTTTTGATGAGAAGACAAAGAATTAAAGAAAAGATGCCAGCATTGAAAGTTGTGAGAAAAAGTCATTTATTACAATTCATGACAGTAGTAGATAATGTGTCTTAGAAAAATATTGCATTTAATTCTTATTTACTTTCATATAATAATGATTTAACATGGAAAAAGTAAATATATATATATATATATATATATATAATGTTTTACTTATTACTCTTTATCTTTATGATTTACCCAACTTTTAATAATATTAAGATTTTGTATGGTTAAGAATCATAGTATTTATTAACATTTATAATTAAATTTGCTTATGTATATAATATGTACTTTGTTGTATTAACTTTATACTTGTATAAATGTGATTTTAGGTTTCAAAATCTCGTATATATGGATTTTCGGATTGCAAATATACTTTATTTTTATACTAAATCATATATCAACCGTGTTTGTAAGTAAATTTTGGATAGGTGCTTTTAAAAACATATAAGAAATATATTAAAGAATTATATAAATCAAAAAGAGGCATATAATTTAAAAAATTTTCAAATCTTTAAACACTTGAAACAAAGGAAGTAACTCAAATGACTCATCAATTAATATTAAACATAACTTCATCCACTTTACCACTTTTATTACGAAAGACCTTCTCTTTACAATTGAAATAAAAAATACTTATATTATGATAACGTTAAAATACCCGGCCATCGGCCGAGTATAAAACTAGTTGGTTTTAGGTAGAGGTGAATTTTGAGTTTGTAAAATAAGCGATCCACTCTAAACCTCAAGATTAGCGGGTCGCCGGAATTATGGTGGTGGTTCGCTTGTAGCCATTTTAGGATCCGTTGGTGCCACCGGCGAATAACCTATTTTACAAGACCATTTAAATTCTTTTTTTTTTTTTTGCTAAAAAAATACTTCAATGCTTAAATAAAAAGCAAAATAAAAATAATTAAAAAAAAAACAAAACACATAATCACATGAATGCTTTGAAAATCCAGGGGTAAAAAGATCTGTAATTTAGATATAAAATTGGATGATTCAAATAAAAACATTCAGGCTCAGATCTGTATTTTGAAGTCAGACAAAGGTGTCGACCACCGCCATGGCTGCAACACCGGTTGCTCTCACGTACCATCCGGGTTGCCCCGCCAAGATACGGGCCGGATTAAACCCTGTGTCCGATTACGATGCTCGGATAACAATCCATACAGAAATCAATATCATCGCCATCATATGTCATTCTTCAACGTCAAAAACACCAAACATGCATATATTTATTTATTTATTTATTTTTGAACAGCAAAATTTATCCCAAACAGAGCCTAATCTGAAGGGATTTGAAGCGCACCACTATTGTGGAGTTTAGAAACATGGATAGATAGATAGATATTATATTGGGAATAACATAGTTTCTTTATGCTTCCAAAGGGTGGTTGATGTAACGCGAAAAAAAGGGGGACAAATTCATCGGCTCAACAAGATCCGATCGTGTTGTGGCAAGAGAGGGGCAACCACCCTTCAAAAACTCCCCGACCCTCTCGCCGGAGCCTCATTTGCATCTCCGAGCATCTTCTTCTTCAGATCCCCAAATTTTTGTTTGCCTTTTCTTCTGTAAATATATATTTAACATATTAACTTTTCCATTTATGTCCTTTTGTCTCTCGGTTAATTACGAATGTGGGTTGGGCTCCGTTTTGTAAAAACAAGTTAAAACTAAAAAGAAAAGAAAACACGTTAAAAAAGACAATAAAAAACACGTTAAAACTATAAAAAAAAAAAAAAGAAAAGAAGAAAACGTTAAAACTATAAAAAAAGCATTTAGAAGTTATTAAAAAGAAATAACCAAAAGGTTTAGCGTGGAAAAGTTTAAGGTACCCGTTGGGCTGTAAATGAATAGAATGAAAGCAGACCTTTGTTCGTGTTCGTTCATTTAGCATTTTAACGTGTTCATAAATAGTTCACGAACACATACCGAACAAAAAATGTTGTTCATGTTTACTCATTTAGTAATTGAACTTGTTCACGAATAGTTTATGAACATAGTCAAACACATTATTTTAGAAATAAAAATTAGCATTATAATTCTCAAATATAACTTATAAGAGATAATTATCTAAAACTTAAACACTTAATATAAAAACTAAAATAAATTTCTTCAAATAGAACATAAATTTAAAAATAATAATCATAATTAAAATTACTTTAAACTAGTGTTTTAAAAAATTAAGTATAAATTACTATATTTTTAAGAAGATACAAATTTCAATGACTAAATTTTTAATGTAAATGTTACAGTATTAAACTAAAACTAAAAGTTTAATCATATTTAACAAATAAAACGTTAACGAACACCTTACGAGCATAAACGAACACAAATGAACAGATACGGCATTTGTTTATGTCCGTTCATTTAAGTAAACAAACGAAATCTTTTGTTCGTGTTCATTCATTTATTTAACGAACAAACATAAACGAACTCCCCGCCGAACGGTTCGCGAACTATTTGCTAAACGTTCGATTCGTCCACAACCCAGTATCCGGTGTAAATATCATACATAGACGATTTCAAGCATCACTAACGCTTAATTCCCAATATTATCACTCGAATCGTTGATTTTTGTTTTGGACCCATAAAACAATGAACCAAATCCAAAGAAAATACACGTACAACTAAAAGCTATAGGATTGTTGATTTTGATACAGAGAATCCAAAATCAAATGTCAAAAACAACCATTGTGTCATTACCTCAATGGTACCCTAGAATTCTTTTAAATGAGACATATTGGTTCAAAACATTCCCGCAGCAAAATAGGGGTCTGAGGAGGGTCATAGAGTTTTTCTAGTAAGGTTTCCTCCTGAGATGGTTGTGATGGCTCATGTGAGGTCCATGTAACTAAACCTTGATGATATGACCTAAAAACAGTGGGTTCACACGATTGAGACCTTAAAAAAATGTCAAAAACATACTGAAACCCCTAAGACATACAAAACCCCATTAGCACATCTTATTTCTGAGTTCAAATCTCAGGAGAAAGTTTTCTCAAAAGTATTGATGATATATATGATCGGATAATACCGTTGATGGAGTGATATATGATCGAATAGTACCGGATTGATACTTCTCTTGTGATATATATGATCGGACTGAGACCTTCGCCGTTAAACAATCTAAAAGGGCCTAATTTACATAATTTAAAAAGAAAAATAAATTATCTGAAAAATATTAAGAGGCTCAGATATGTAAACAATCAAAACAAAGAGGATAAATCCGCCATGGCTGCAACTATCTCGGTTGTATCAATGATGGAATCAATCGATTTTCACCGTCATAACACCGGAAAATCGCCACGCCAAGCTACGGATTATCTCAAACTTCGCTGATTTACTCATACAACAAAAAATTCATCATCACCGCCTCTAATTCTACTTAAAATCATTATTATTATTATTGTTATTATAACTGAAGGCAGGATAGTATCCAGATAAGAGTGCTACCGGAAACAGTAAAAGCACGTAACGATCGATACAGATCGACTGAATTTAAGCGCTAACTTTATCATATCGATTTATATATACATGGATACATACATACATACATTCATATCCCAAAACAAAAAAGGGTTGTTGATTTTGAGGGCAAATCGAAAGTCATCGGCAACGTAGGGCGGCAACCACCCTTCAGGAACCTTCCCTCCGGTGCCTCGTTTCTTCGTTGTATGAGTTTCTATCGTTCGCCCCAAACCCTAATTCTTAGGCAAAAGGTTCGTTTTGTAGATGGGTTCTTTTTTTCTTTTTTTGAGTAATTTACGTTTTTGACCTTTAATACGTGCCAGAAAAAAAGGCTAGCAAGGGTTGTATTGTCATTTGGTGATCATTCTTTTTTTCTTTTTCTTTAATTTATCAACCCCCGTATCGTTTGCCTTTTTTTTAAAAAAAAAACTTCTCTTTTGCTCCTTTAGGTTTGACAATATTAATTATTTTGTTCCAAAACTTTCAAAATGATCATTATGCTCCCTATGTTTTGACATTTTAATCATTTTGCTCCCTGTGGTTTGACAATTATAACCCTTTTGTTCCCTGTGGTTTCGAAAAAAATGGAGTATAATGAAGATATATTGGAAAAGTTTGGAGCAAAATGATTAAAATGTCAAACCATAGGGAGCATAATGATCATTTTGAAAGTTTTGGAGCAAAATGGTTAATATTGTCAAACCACATGAAGCAAAAGAGAAGTTTACTCTTTTTTTTTCCTGGATCATTATATGTTTCATTGTCTATTTGTTAATTGAGTTTTATAATTCAACCTTTTTTTTAATCAACAATTTTTTTTAAAGCTTACCAATAGCATGACATAAAATTAAATAGATTAGTTGCAGAAAAAATGATAGATAAGCAGACACCTAGTTGTGCCGCAACCCTCTTTTGAACTGTAAACCCATTCCTACCAAAAACTTGACTCGTTTTTATTCATGATAAAGTTTTTAGTTTTAACCTAGCTAGGAATAAATTTATATGACCTTAAACATAATGTGTAATATGTTGATTTAAAGTAGTCTAAGAAAATTACGGATTATAAGCGGTATTTTCGCTTGTAAGTTAAGGATGACTGACAACGTATTTATTAGGTGGGTATAAGTGTGACAAATAGTTAGCAAATGGAAAGAAAAACATATAATTTGATATGCTTTTGTCACAAAACAGAAAATTTGATGAACCGAATAGTAACGAAAAAGAAACGAACTAGAGTTATTAATTTTTTTTTATTCAAATGGAAAGAAAACACTCAATTAGAAAGAGACACCAAACTCAAACCGTAGCATGACATGATTGGAGGCCAAAATACTTGATTTGAAGCAACAACACAAACCAGCTTTGATGAAATTAGGGCAGAAAAAAAAGTTTTATTGAAAAAAAAAATCAGGATAAATCAGGCGTTTGAATGTTGATTTCTATTTAAAAATGATTATTTCTGTTTCTATCGATTTGTTCATCCTTGATTTCACTTAGGATCAATTGTTGAATTTAGGTGGCAACAAACTAATTTGGTAGAGATGGTGATGATCATGGAAAGGGTTGTAATGGGTATGGATGATGTGAGATGAGGAGGTTATTAAGGACATGTTTATCATTTTAGTTTAGTTTTCTAACAATCCAATTTCATTCATAATTTTACCAACCAAACATCTATACTCACTAAATCCTATTTTTAATCTACTTCTACACCATGAGAGGGAGTGACAACACCTTATCACCCACCTTAATCGTGTTAGACTAGAAGCCTTTGGTAGTTGGTAACAACAATTAAATTAAATTTCTAAATCACATGCTTTTGATTTAGGGATAATATCATATATCCCTTTATTGAACATCCAAATTATATATATAAATTACATATATCCCCAATGTTAAACTAAAATTACAAATATCTCCATGTTCCAAAATTCCCCTTAGTAATGAGAAATATGTAAATTGTTTTTAGTTAATTCATTAAGGGTAAAATAGGAAATATATAATTTTTTTATATAAAATGAATAAATATGTAATATATTTGGTTTAAAAAGGGGAAATATGTAATTTAAATTTATGATTGGGTAAATCTACTACTTCTAATAAAAGAGTAACTCTAATGCCACATGGCATCTAACTAGCATATCCACCTCACTATTAGGACACATGTCAATCTAAAAAATATGCCATGTAATGCCATTTTACACATGTCAACACCACACAAATTCACAAAAATACCTTCTAAATGATACCCGGTTTATAGTTCACGCGGATCACAATACCCGAAATAACCCCACACGCGGATCCTCCATCTAAGAAACTCTAACTCTCTTACTCTCTATTACACAGCGATTCCTCCCTAATCGCCTCCAAGAATCTTCCTCTTCTCCAACACAGGTTATTAAAAATCTAAATCTTGGAAATGCCATACGATCATGTACTCTTTCGTTTAAAGATTGTTGTATTTCCTTTTGTCACGGTGTAGGTGGAGATCGAAGAGTTCCGCAGCTTCAATCCGTTCGGTTTAGTTTATAATCTAATCGTTTACGGTATAGAAGGTTACGGTTGTAGAGTTTCCGATGTACAAGGCAGTCGCCATTAACAATCTTTATCTTCGATTAGGGATCCATAGAAATTGTCGTTTAATGTTCATCTAATGACTGATTTTATCTCAAAGGAAAAAAACGACGATTTAACCAACGGATTTGAACATGCACAAACTGATGTAACTTAAATTCTTAAAATCGTCGTTTTATTGTTCATCGATTGACTCATTAAAAATCTTTCTATGTTTAAGTTTAATTATTGAGTATAGATATGTGAACCAAAGGGACAATTCGGGACACATCATTTGTGATTTTCATTATAACTTTCTTGCGATTCGGGAGACCAATTTTGTTAGAATTATATACTCATTCTTTTAAATCATCTTTGTTATAGTTTATTCTTCAAATATTAATATGTTCTTTCGATTTTGTTTAATTTTTGGTTGTATTAAAAAACTTGTTTTGATCCTTTTGGATCGAAAAACATCAATAGAGATGCAAATTTTGTGTAGGATTGGATTTTCAGTGTCTTATATTTTCTTTTTTAAAAAAATGTCAAATATTAAAGTTTTAACAAGGAACTATGGGTTTCCTTATCAATCTCAGAATGTTTTGGATGGATTAAGATTAAGATGAATCTTCTTAACCTTGATGAATATTGCTGTAAGGTTTGTAAAAAACAATAAAGTGGAATTTTTTTACTTCAAAACAGAGGCTACAAGCAAGTATAGTCTTATATATTAAAAATGTTTTAGATAAATTTTGAATGCAGATTTTATAAAATGAGAATTTTTTTGTTATAATTTGTGACACCCCGTAATTTCCAGGTCAGCATCTTATTTATTTAAATGCTTATTTAAATGCATTATGTACACGTGGCACTAGAATTAGATTAATTTAGTGTGACACGTGGCACGACAGTACGAACACCGACATACAACAAGATAATTCGTGGAATTATCGGCAAACAGCAGACACGTGTCAAAACACACGAACGTTGGTGAACGTATAGCACATTGTGTAGCACAACACTCGAAACCTCACGGAACACTCACACTTTGAACTTGGAAGTTCAAAGGAGGCCAAACGATAGTTCGTAGACGTGAGAACGGCGACGAACGGATCAAACCCACTAAAATGGGCCTATTGGGCTCATCAGGGAATCTGTCGCGCTACGCGACGGTCCACATGACACTGTCGCGATACGCGACAAGTGGCGGGGGAAATTTGAACGCGGAACTCTCTCGCGCTACGCGAGGGGAACTCTTGAACCTGTCGCGCTACGCGAGGAGACCCAGTTCGCAGAAATCTTTATAAAACCAAGAAAAATCATTACCAGCCACCCTATTCCGCATTTCTCGAGTTCTGATCGACATAATCACCCTCTACCTTCATCTTCAACCTCTGGAACCTCCATTAACAACCATGGAAGCTCAAGTTTGAAGCTTGGAGGCCACATTGAAGACTTGGAGAGCCAAAGGAGATCACCTAGACCACCACCACTCGCTTGGAGCTACGACATTCGAACTTCTGGAGATTTAGGGGCTGCATATTCATCATCCTGGTGTTCAAGGAGCTCAAGAAGGTAGTTCCATACTTAAAAATCACTCTCACATCATCTACACCCACATGCAATGGTTAAAACCCACATGCAAGCACCCATGGCTCACATGCACGAATTTATAATCTGGATTTGTTGATTTTAATGTGGTAAATGATGATCTATGATGTTGTAATGGTGATTTATAATGATCCAAGTTGTTGTACATATGTGGTTATACTTGAAATAAAGATTTATAGCATTTTGAATGCATGCATGTATGATCCATGATGGTAGGAATGATCTTGAGTATGTTGATATGCTTATTGATGATAAAAGAAGGATTACTCATGGTTAGATTTGGCTAAATGGTTAAAATGTTGATATTTGATGAACTTTCTAATAATAGAAACTTTTGATTGTAAAATGGTGATGTGAATGATATATGGTATCATGCATGCTCATAGATTGCTACTTAAATGTTATTAGAATGATTATGATGTTCAAATGTGATATTGATAATGTTTATGGTCATTTTTGACAAAGTTACTATATTTAGTAACTTTTATGGATGAAATAATGCTAGATGATGAATCGGATTATGTTAGTATGTTTAAAGGATGTTAAATGAGTTACTATGATGATTTGTAACATGAAAATAGGTCTAGAAATGCTTAAATGGTCATTTGATGCAAAAACAACAAAGTTACTATTTATAGTAACTTTATTTTTACAAAACCCGACTTAGGAACATTTTGTTTGATTCAAGCATGCTAAGTAACTTGATATGTTATAACATGAAGTTTAGATGCTAAGTTAGATGGTTTCCGATGTCACGTATGCTAAAATGGAAACTTTCCATTTTAGGAAACTTTTGTGCACTAACATGACGAAAACAACTTATATGAATTCGTATGATGATGTGCTATGTGTTAACATGATCACGTAAGACTATTGAACATGCTAGAACTATAAAACCGGTATGCTTTGTGAACTTTCCAAAAATGGAAACTTACTATAAATAGTAAGTTGTCCATAGACGCGACTTGCGCGTTTTGCACACGACAAACACTAACACAATTGCTACACGATTCACAACCGTCACACGGTTCACCAACGGGTCGTTGACTTGACACGGTCAACTTTGGTCAACTCTAGTCAAACACGGTCAATGTGGACCAACACAGTCAAACACGGTCAATGTGGACCAACACAGTCAAACACGGTCAATGTGGACCAACACAGTCAAACACGGTCAATATGGACCAACACGAGCAAACACGGTCAACGTGGACCGACACGGACAAACATGAACAACCAAGGGTTGTTGGACACAAACATGAGCACTAACACGAACACTAGCACGGTCACTTACACGAACTCACGTACGGTCTACGATATAGGTTGCCGGTGACCGACGTGCTACACGACAACTCGGGAGCTTACGCTTACGTACGATCATATCACTAAGGTGAGTTTACGGCCCCTCTTTACTCTTTTTCAAATGCTTTTAAATAGGGGGAGAATACTAGTTGCATCGAGTCAAACATTATTACTGTACAAACGCTATTGTGTATGCTGGTTTATTGGACAAACATTAAGTGTTGAACTCGTTACAAGCCCTCACAAAGTCTTACCGTTAATGTACGAACAACGTGGTAGGTTTGGATGGATCCATTAGGGAATGACTAACCCCACGGGGCACCATGTTGACTGAGTGTCATAACCCGTGCAAATTCTGACCTAACTTGCTATGTATACGAGGCATAGCGGAGGCAAGAGCAAACAAGTCTAGTTCGGTAGTGACGCACTGACACTTTGGGCCTAGGGCTCGGTACTAACATTGATAAACAGCATGACACACTTTTCATTACTATATGTATATCAAAACCTGTGAACTCACCAACCATTGTGTTGACACTTGTTTTTAAACTTGTATTCTCAGGTAACTAGCATGACAGGCTCGTGGAGCAGGAAAGCACATAGGGGACATGAGCATAGGGTCCCACATGCATTTGTTTTCGTGTCTTTTGAAAACAATTTGACTTTATTTTATTTAAAACGTTGTTGTATCGAACTACTTACAATTTCCGCTGTGTAAACAATCATTTTCCGCTGCATGTTATGACTTATTTATTCCGCTGCAATACTACTTTATTTCCGCTGCAAACTATTTTATTCTGTGTATGTGTCAAACACTGGATTTGTAAACACATATAGAGGTGTTCTATATGACCTTGAGCTGTGATTCTGGACACGTCACATCCACGTGGACATTTGCCACAAGTGGGAATTTGGGGGTGTGACAGACTGGTATTAGAGCCTTGGTTATAGAGAACTAGGTTTGCATATAGTAAGCTTAGACTATAGCCATTGCTCAACTTTAGACACTACACTTAGAACTTGCACATTGATGATATTATTGCTTATGTTAAACTATTACTTACTAACGTGAAACTTACAGGATGGCCGACAACAATAGCAACGCTAACCGGAGCGCAGCTAGACCCACGGGCACAGATGATTTGGCGGCAGAGAGTCGGCGACGGATCGACGACATAGTATCACAGGTTGACGCCGAGATGGACCGGCGGGCGAGGGACGCAGCACGGGCCAGATATTGGGGATGGCTTCCCACCATACTCCAGAGTTGGATCGTCGAGGGGAGAGTACCTCCATATCGATATCCCGGCGACACCACTCCAGGACACCGACTACCACCGTTCGGAGTGCCGATGGAGCAGGCCTTCGCGGCACATGTTGCTTGCACACGACGGGAAGTCTGGAGGGGTAGGGAGCTAACAGACGAGGTCCGAGTTCTTCGCGAGAAGAGCGATCGATTGGAGTGGCAGAACGAGAGACTGGAGGAGCGCAACAACAGACTGGAAGCCCAGATGGAGGCTCTACGACTCCAAATGTCCCAACTACTGACCGAGCATGGACAAGTCGTCGATGTCGTGCAGGAACACGACGTGCGTATCACCGAGAATCGGACGGACATCACCGAGACTCAGGCCATGGTGCAGGCCAGTGATGCCATGCTTAATGCATGGGCTGCACAGTTTATTGAGGAGCCACCTCAGGAGGATGGTCCTGAATTCGAGGCCGAGGACCTCGAAGAAGAGGACCTTGATGAGGATCCTAATGAGGATCCGGAGGAGGATGATGATGACGGGGACGCTGCTAGCGATATCTCACACGTCTCTATGGATTCGGATTAGAGGACTGTTGTATTTTGTATTTTCTTATTTTGGCCTAGACGAGCGGGATGTGCTCGAAGAACTTATTATGTATTTCCTTTTGAAATCATTGTACTTCAAGTTTATTATTAATGAGAATTATGTTTTGTCTTACTTATTACATGTTGACCATGATTGCTTGATAACATAACCTCTGACTTGACAACTAACATGACATATGATCTGACTTCCGACACAACATCTGACTAACATTCTGACTTACTAACATTCTATCCCTTCCGTATAGAAAATATCTATGGCGGGAAGAGGACCACATGCACGCCCTCCTAGACGAACACTGGACGCAGCCGTCATTAAGATGATGGTTGACAGACGGGTTAACAAGATACTGGCAGAGCACGAGGCACACCGCCTTGCTAGTGAAACCAGTGGCTCAAACAACGGTACTAACCCTCGCCTAACATGACTAACATAGTATAGCTAACACGCTCTGACCTACGACATTGGTTTCTGACTGACAGGATCACAAGGCAACAACAACAAAGGATGTTCTTTTAAATCCTTCCTGAACTGCCACCCACACAAATTCAAGGGGACTGAGGGAGCCGTGGGAATGCTCCGCTGGGTGGAGAAAGTGGAGTCTGTATTCGCCATGTGCGAATGTACTGAAGAGAACCGGGTGAAGTTCGCAACTGGTACACTGGAAGGACCAGCACTCACATGGTGGAATACCCATGTACAAACCCAGGGGTTGGACGGTGCCAACTCCATGCCATGGGCTGATTTCACCAGACTACTGCAGGAGGAGTATTGCCCTCGTGATGAGATTCGGAAACTGGAAGCCGAATTCTGGGTACACAAAATGGTGGGATCTGAGATCGAGCAATATTGCACTCGATTTCATGAGCTATGTAAGTTATGCCCGGCAATGGTGACGCCGGAATACAAGAAGATCGAGCAGTTCATCAGCGGGCTGCCCGAACAAATCCAAAGCATGGTGACTGCTTCTGATCTCACCACCATCCAACCACTGATCCGACTGTCCCACAAACTAACCGACCAAGCGGTAGCACAAGGCAAGCTACCCAAACGAGGCGAACATCTGAAGCCTCAAGAAAGCCAGAAGAGGAAGTGGGAACCCAGCCACCACCAATCTCATCAACCTCAGCAACAACAAAGATCTGCACCAGCCAGAGCCTTTACTGCCACTCAACCCGACGACAAGGGGAAGGGTGTGTACCAAGGGAAATACCCCTTGTGTAACCGGTGTTCATACCATCACCTCGGGCAATGTGAACGATACCGTTGCCTGAAGTGCGGAAGGCATGTCCATATGGCCAAAGATTGCAGATCAAGATTTCCAACCAACAACAGCAACCCCAACCACAACCAGAACAACAACCAGAACACCTCCAGAGGGTGTTATGAATGTGGAAAACCAGGCCACATGAGGAGGGATTGCCCTCAATTGAAGAAGGCCGGAGGAGGAGCGGCCAAGGGGAGAGCATTTGTGATTGGCTCGGGAGAAGCCAAGGACGATCCTAACATCGTAACCGGTACGTTTCTTTTAAATAATGTCTATGCTAGCATATTGTTTGATACCGGTGCCGATAGGAGCTTTATATCTAGTGAGTTTAGCAAATTACTAGATATTACCCCAACACCACTAGACTACAAGTATACCGTAGAGCTAGCCGACGGCAAGTTAATTGAAACACAACACATCTTTCGAGGATGCGTCATGGTATTGGCGGATCATGAACTCGAAATCGATTTGATGCCGGTGACTCTCGGAAGCTTTGATGTGGTCGTTGGAATGGATTGGTTATCCGCTAACCAAGCTGAGATCGTATGCAACGAGAAGATCGTACGAGTGACGTTGCAGAACGGAGAACAGATCTCGATTCAGGGGGAAAGGCGGGGAGTACCTTTGAACATCATGTCATGCATGAAGGCGAACAAGTACCTACAAAAGGGATACACTGCCATACTAGCCCTCATCGCCGAGCAACCCAAGAAAGAGAGGAAGATTGAGGACATCGCCGTAGTCCGCGATTTTCCCGAAATATTTCCCGAAGACCTACCTGGACTACCTCCGAAACGACAAGTCGAGTTTCAGATAGACCTTACACCAGGAGCAGCACCGATTGCTAAGGCTCCATACCGACTAGCACCAACGGAGATGCAGGAACTGTCTAATCAGTTGCAAGAACTGTTAGACAAGGGATTCATCAGGCCGAGCTTCTCACCTTGGGGAGCACCGGTCTTGTTCGTAAAGAAGAAAGACGGATCATTCCGTATGTGTATCGACTACAGAGAGCTGAACAAGGTGACGATCAAGAATCGATATCCCTTACCGCGAATAGACGATCTGTTTGACCAGTTGCAAGGGTCAAGCTACTATTCCAAGATCGATTTAAGATCGGGTTACCATCAATTGAGGATACAAGAAAACGATATTCCTAAGACTGCCTTCCGAACTCGATACGGACACTACGAATTCTTGGTTATGCCCTTTGGACTGACCAATGCACCAGCCGTGTTCATGGATCTCATGAATAGAGTGTGCAAACCTTATCTTGACAAATTCGTGATAGTGTTCATTGACGACATCCTGATTTACTCTAAGAATCAGGAAGAGCATGCCGAACATCTAAGGCTAGTCTTGGAACTACTGAAGAAAGAGCAACTATACGCGAAATTTTCAAAGTGCGACTTTTGGATTCGCGAAGTCCAATTCCTTGGACACGTGGTTAATGAGCGGGGAATACACGTAGACCCAGCCAAAATCGAAGCCATCAAAAACTGGGAAGCACCCAAGACTCCGACTGAGGTGCGACAATTCCTAGGTCTGGCCGGGTACTACCGGAGATTTATCGAAGGATTCTCAAAGATTGCCCAATCGTTGACGTCCTTGACGCATAAAGATAAGAAATTCGATTGGGGAGACAAACAGGAGACTGCATTTAACTTGTTAAAACAGAAACTATGTACTGCACCTATCCTATCCTTACCGGAAGGATGCGAAGACTTCGTGGTGTATTGTGACGCCTCGAAACAAGGACTCGGTTGCGTGCTTATGCAACGTGAGAAAGTGATAGCATACGCTTCACGTCAACTGAAGGTGCATGAGAAGAATTACACGACTCATGACCTTGAGTTGGGAGCCGTGGTGTTTGCCTTGAAGATCTGGCGACACTACTTATACGGCACAAAGTGCACTATCTTTACCGATCATAAGAGCCTACAACACATCTTCGACCAGAAAGAGTTGAACATGAGACAACGAAGATGGGTTGAGCTTATCGGCGATTATGACTGCGCTATCAAGTATCATCCAGGCAAAGCTAACGTAGTGGCCGACGCGTTGAGTCGAAAAGAAACAACAAAGCGCGTGCGTGCACTACAACTCACGATTCATTCTGAATTGCCAAATCAGATACGAAACGCACAACAAGAAGCTCTAAAAGCTGAAAACCTTACTCTTGAAGCCATGCGTGGCATGGATAAACAATTGAAGGCAAAGGGCGACGGAGCTTACTATTTAATGAATCGAATCTGGATTCCACGCTACGGAGGATTGAGAGAAGTAGTGATGGACGAAGCACACAAGAGCCGGTATTCCATACATCCGGGCTCTGACAAGATGTATCACGATTTGAAGACAACCTATTGGTGGCCAAACATGAAAGCTGAAATAGCAAGTTACGTGGGTAAGTGTCTAACGTGCTCAAAAGTCAAGGTTGAGTACCAGAAGCCATCAGGGTTACTTCAACAACCGGAATTACCAATGTGGAAATGGGAGCAGATATCCATGGACTTCATCACTAAACTGCCTAAGACGGCAAGTGGATGCGATACCATCTGGGTTATCGTAGACCGACTGACAAAGTCTGCACATTTTCTACCGATCAAGGAGACTGACAAGCTAGACAAACTCACTCGGATTTATTTAAAGGAAGTGGTCACTCGACATGGAGTGCCAATCTCAATCATATCTGACCGCGACAGTCGATTCACGTCGCATTTCTGGAAATCCTTGCATAAGGCTTTGGGCACGAGATTGGACATGAGTACCGCTTACCACCCGCAGACGGACGGGCAAAGTGAGCGAACGATACAAACACTGGAAGACATGCTCCGGGCATGTGTCATTGACTTTGGTAGTAGCTGGGAATCTCATCTACCATTAGTTGAGTTCTCCTATAACAATAGCTACCACACTAGCATTCAAGCTGCACCATTCGAGGCACTTTACGGACGTAAGTGTCGATCACCCATCTGCTGGGCGGAAGTTGGAGACAGCCAACTGACTGGTCCAGAACTGGTGCACGAGACAACTGAGAAGATCGTGCAAATACGCAAACGAATGGTAGCAGCTCGGGACAGACAGAAAAGCTACGCCGACAAGCGACGCAAACCGTTAGAATTCCAGGTGGGAGACAGAGTGTTACTCAAGGTCTCGCCCTGGAAAGGTGTCATTCGGTTTGGCAAACGAGGAAAGTTGAACCCTCGTTACATTGGACCGTTCGAGATTACAAAACGAATAGGCCCTGTCGCCTACGAACTGAACCTGCCGGTTGAACTGAGCAGCGTACACAACGTATTCCACATCTCGAACCTCAAGAAGTGCCTATCAGATGAAACACTTGTTATTCCTCTCGAGGAAATACAAATCGACGAACAATTGAACTTTGTTGAGGAACCGGTGGAGATTATGGACCGGGAAACCAAGAAGCTCAAACTCAGTAAAATCCCGATTGTAAAAGTACGATAGAATTCGCGACGAGGACCGGAATTCACGTGGGAACGTGAGGACCAGATGAAACAAAAGTACCCACACCTGTTCGCGGAACAGACAAACGTTAACAACACAAGTTGAATTTCGGGACGAAATTCTTTCTAACATGGGGAGGATGTGACACCCCGTAATTTCCAGGTCAGCATCTTATTTATTTAAATGCTTATTTAAATGCATTATGTACACGTGGCACTAGAATTAGATTAATTTAGTGTGACACGTGGCACGACAGTACGAACACCGACATACAACAAGATAATTCGTGGAATTATCGGCAAACAGCAGACACGTGTCAAAACACACGAACGTTGGTGAACGTATAGCACATTGTGTAGCACAACACTCGAAACCTCACGGAACACTCACACTTTGAACTTGGAAGTTCAAAGGAGGCCAAACGATAGTTCGTAGACGTGAGAACGGCGACGAACGGATCAAACCCACTAAAATGGGCCTATTGGGCTCATCAGGGAATCTGTCGCGCTTCGCGACGGTCCACATGACACTGTCGCGATACGCGACAAGTGGCGGGGGAAATTTGAACGCGGAACTCTCTCGCGCTACGCGAGGGGAACTCTTGAACCTGTCGCGCTACGCGAGGAGACCCAGTTCGCAGAAATCTTTATAAAACCAAGAAAAATCATTACCAGCCACCCTATTCCGCATTTCTCGAGTTCTGATCGACATAATCACCCTCTACCTTCATCTTCAACCTCTGGAACCTCCATTAACAACCATGGAAGCTCAAGTTTGAAGCTTGGAGGCCACATTGAAGACTTGGAGAGCCAAAGGAGATCACCTAGACCACCACCACTCGCTTGGAGCTACGACATTCGAACTTCTGGAGATTTAGGGGCTGCATATTCATCATCCTGGTGTTCAAGGAGCTCAAGAAGGTAGTTCCATACTTAAAAATCACTCTCACATCATCTACACCCACATGCAATGGTTAAAACCCACATGCAAGCACCCATGGCTCACATGCACGAATTTATAATCTGGATTTGTTGATTTTAATGTGGTAAATGATGATCTATGATGTTGTAATGGTGATTTATAATGATCCAAGTTGTTGTACATATGTGGTTATACTTGAAATAAAGATTTATAGCATTTTGAATGCATGCATGTATGATCCATGATGGTAGGAATGATCTTGAGTATGTTGATATGCTTATTGATGATAAAAGAAGGATTACTCATGGTTAGATTTGGCTAAATGGTTAAAATGTTGATATTTGATGAACTTTCTAATAATAGAAACTTTTTGATTGTAAAATGGTGATGTGAATGATATATGGTATCATGCATGCTCATAGATTGCTACTTAAATGTTATTAGAATGATTATGATGTTCAAATGTGATATTGATAATGTTTATGGTCATTTTTGACAAAGTTACTATATTTAGTAACTTTTATGGATGAAATAATGCTAGATGATGAATCGGATTATGTTAGTATGTTTAAAGGATGTTAAATGAGTTACTATGATGATTTGTAACATGAAAATAGGTCTAGAAATGCTTAAATGGTCATTTGATGCAAAAACAACAAAGTTACTATTTATAGTAACTTTATTTTTACAAAACCCGACTTAGGAACATTTTGTTTGATTCAAGCATGCTAAGTAACTTGATATGTTATAACATGAAGTTTAGATGCTAAGTTAGATGGTTTCCGATGTCACGTATGCTAAAATGGAAACTTTCCATTTTAGGAAACTTTTGTGCACTAACATGACGAAAACAACTTATATGAATTCGTATGATGATGTGCTATGTGTTAACATGATCACGTAAGACTATTGAACATGCTAGAACTATAAAACCGGTATGCTTTGTGAACTTTCCAAAAATGGAAACTTACTATAAATAGTAAGTTGTCCATAGACGCGACTTGCGCGTTTTGCACACGACAAACACTAACACAATTGCTACACGATTCACAACCGTCACACGGTTCACCAACGGGTCGTTGACTTGACACGGTCAACTTTGGTCAACTCTAGTCAAACACGGTCAATGTGGACCAACACAGTCAAACACGGTCAATGTGGACCAACACAGTCAAACACGGTCAATGTGGACCAACACAGTCAAACACGGTCAATATGGACCAACACGAGCAAACACGGTCAACGTGGACCGACACGGACAAACATGAACAACCAAGGGTTGTTGGACACAAACATGAGCACTAACACGAACACTAGCACGGTCACTTACACGAACTCACGTACGGTCTACGATATAGGTTGCCGGTGACCGACGTGCTACACGACAACTCGGGAGCTTACGCTTACGTACGATCATATCACTAAGGTGAGTTTACGGCCCCTCTTTACTCTTTTTCAAATGCTTTTAAATAGGGGGAGAATACTAGTTGCATCGAGTCAAACATTATTACTGTACAAACGCTATTGTGTATGCTGGTTTATTGGACAAACATTAAGTGTTGAACTCGTTACAAGCCCTCACAAAGTCTTACCGTTAATGTACGAACAACGTGGTAGGTTTGGATGGATCCATTAGGGAATGACTAACCCCACGGGGCACCATGTTGACTGAGTGTCATAACCCGTGCAAATTCTGACCTAACTTGCTATGTATACGAGGCATAGCGGAGGCAAGAGCAAACAAGTCTAGTTCGGTAGTGACGCACTGACACTTTGGGCCTAGGGCTCGGTACTAACATTGATAAACAGCATGACACACTTTTCATTACTATATGTATATCAAAACCTGTGAACTCACCAACCATTGTGTTGACACTTGTTTTTAAACTTGTATTCTCAGGTAACTAGCATGACAGGCTCGTGGAGCAGGAAAGCACATAGGGGACATGAGCATAGGGTCCCACATGCATTTGTTTTCGTGTCTTTTGAAAACAATTTGACTTTATTTTATTTAAAACGTTGTTGTATCGAACTACTTACAATTTCCGCTGTGTAAACAATCATTTTCCGCTGCATGTTATGACTTATTTATTCCGCTGCAATACTACTTTATTTCCGCTGCAAACTATTTTATTCTGTGTATGTGTCAAACACTGGATTTGTAAACACATATAGAGGTGTTCTATATGACCTTGAGCTGTGATTCTGGACACGTCACATCCACGTGGACATTTGCCACAAGTGGGAATTTGGGGGTGTGACATAATTTATCCTTATAATGTGTTTTTAATTTTTTTCATTTTCATCTGTTAATCTTTATTGGAATAATTTTTTTTTGGTTTTGAATGCTTCTACAATTAAATTGGTTACGAAATTGAAATCATAGATAAAAAGTCATTTTATCACTCTTGAAAACATTGAGGGAACTGAATTCAGGTATGCTTGCTCTGCTCAGTTAGTTCAAATTGGTATCAAATATCATTAAAAAATATATATAAAACTTTTACATGTCATCATTAATGTCAATTTAATTGTTTCTTTACAAATATATGGATTTGGTTACTGTTGTAGATATTATAGGCATTCAACTTATGATCTATTGTGACCCATGTTAAGAGTTTGGCCATCAAAAGCTTATAAAAGTAAATGTAGTTAATTTTGCAGTGCTGGGCTTTCGACTTTCAGATAAGTCATCTTAACCACAAGCATACCTGAACGGCTGAAATACATTAGGAAAAAAATATTGAAATAAAAATTTTGACTTTAATGTGGAGGCTACAGGCATATGTAATTCGATTTAGAAAAAATGTTCCAAATGTGGTTGTTTGTAAATTTGTTCCATTTTGCTTATGAATATGACTCAATTTCTATCGTGTAATCCGCTAGAAGACGAACAATAATCTCAAAGTAGATTTTAAATTCATACAATCTCTTGCATTGTAGCATAATTCAAAGACTTGAAGTATTGTTGTAAACTTGTAATAATATTGTTTTATGTATCTTAACAAATGCAAGTTATTTTTTACTAACAAACTTTTATCCAATCATTATCTGTAGAAATTGATCTTGAATGGCCATTGCCATGTTACCTTTCTTAATCATTTACAGAAGAACAAAATAAAATTTTGAAACATAAATGTTAAAAAAAAATAACTAATCACATATAATGGCTAAAATGTAAAAGAGGATTACATTTTAGTGGTAATATACTCTTAGGGAAAGTAAAGAAAAAGTGCCTATTGATCAACTAAACCCAACATGTTTATCAACATGTTGGTTTCTTACATTAAAGATTTCATGACATTGGTTCAAATATTGTAATAATTACTTTACTTATTTGAAGTTAAAAATAATTCCAACTTGCTTGATTGGGTAACCATTGTTGTGTATACATGTGAGGCTTATTGTGATGGTAACCTCTGTTTTAGTGGAAGAATCAAACTACTTTTTAAATGTGATTGCTTATCATGTGATCAGGTATATGCTAATATGCTAATGTTTTCTTCTGCTCAATTCATAATCACTTGAAGTTTAACTTTACTCAGGATTGGTAAACAATCAATATTGTGATTTATTTGTGGATTCTTGATTTCAACTTCAATGGTTTCACACGACTTGGGTTTGAACCACTTAAAGCATGTAATTCCATGCAGGTTTCTTTTACAAAATCATCATTATTTTTCATTTTTTTATTGCTAAATTTGTTGTGTAAATCAATTTCACTTTAGATTCCTCTTACACTTCAAAATTTAGAAACAGTATAATTGTATGTGTGGCTACACAATGTACCAGTATATAATGTAATATGTATTTATTTATTATAAATGTATTTTAATTACATTATTTTTGTTACCAAAACCCAGTGTACATCAATATCATTTAAGTTAAGAAGGTGTACATCATACCCCTCTTTATCTAAAGCTTCTGATTTTAGATAAAGAGGGGAAAGTTTCAAATACAACAACACACGTTGTATACAACGAAATATTTGAAAACTTGTGAACAAATTTTTGTGACTTTTTTATTCTAATTTAGTATGTTTTTTGTGATATATAACTTTATATGTTCAAGTTTTTTATAAATGGTTGACTTCTGTATTTACATGTTTCAATACATATCATTTATATAGTTTGAAATCATGCTTTCACAACTTATTTTTATGTATGTCTAATGATTGAAATCGTAGAGTAATAAGTCAATTTTAAATATATAATTATATTAAAATCTTTTTTTTTCATCTTAACGTTAAGTCAACCCGTGTGTTACACGGGTTACTCACCTAGTATGTAATAAAGGGTTTTAGCAAAGAGAAATATGTAATTGACCTTGATTTATATCTAGCACATTAAAGACCCTTTTTTTTTCCTTTTCAAAAAAGTGTATAGGTACTTGACAATACTTAAAAGAATTATGAATCTTTGAGACTAACCATCTGAAATCTTTGAGTTACAAACACAGTCAGCAATAGGTACACTCACTTTTAACATAGATCAATTGGCACTATGTGAGTCCACACACACTGGGCATAGAGGATCCCTTCTTTCTTCATAAGGAGTTCTTGTTTCCAAACAATCTGCATGATACACATGACCACAAACAAGAACCGCAACAACAGAGTTATCACTGGTAGAAGCAGAGCATAATCCACACATGATCTTCGTCGAATCACCAGACACTACATCTATCACCAATCTATTTGATCTAATTCGTTCCTGCTTACGCGAAGCCTTTTCCCTCCTTTCTGCAAAAGAAAGAACCGCCAACTCTATTAAAGACTTACAAAAGTCAAAAACTGCTTGTTAAATGCTGCCATGATATAGATTTTGCGACATATCAACAACAATAATTGTCTGCCAGTTCAAGAAAATCTATGTGAAACCATTTTTCCTAGGATGAAACTTGTGTCGATTTGATGATCCTCTATGCGACCCTAACCAAGATTGCGTAGCCGAAAGATAAACAGGTTGACGGGTTGTAATAAGGGTCATAACCATCTTATAAGATGTTGACCTTCAAATGGGTTAACTTGATCAGGTTGCTAACATGTCATTTGGACACAACTCTTTCAATTAAACGTGTTCAACTAAACATGAAATATAACATTTATTAAATGATATTTAAAATAAGTTTTTATGGTAAGAAATATGAAGTTGCAAAAGCGAAAGTTCACCTGTGTATCCTGAACGTGATTCAGATTTATGACCAACCTTGAAAGGAGGATTGGTCTTTCCATGAGAATGTTGACCAAGATTTCTTTGTGCATGTTGGACATTGTAGCTATGCCGTGGAGCCCTATATACAAATGCACCACGATTAAAATTGTGGCGGTGATGGTGGTGGTGATGGGGCGGTGGATGGTGGTGGTGGTGGTGGCCGTTGGTAGAACCTTCCATCATAATCACCAGAGGTAAACCAGAATCAATCTGGTAGAAAGTAGATATTATGAGAAAGATGCAAAAAAAAAAAAAGCAACCTGAATTGATTATTTACAAACCCACATTGCAATATTATGTCTATGCATCAAGAATCTAAAATAAAATTGCAGAATCATTAAAAAAAAGTACCAAAATGAAGACGACGATGAAAAACAAAAATTCAAAATCAAGAATTCGTGAATGGTTACCAGGAGAATGAGGCTTGTTCTTCCGGTGAGTTCTTGATTTAATCTTTGGCGGATGATTTAATTCGATGTAAGGTTTGAAATTTAACGGTTATGAAGAATCAGAAAGAAAAGGGTTTTTGGGGCATTGGATTTTTTCAGGAACCTGATGTTGAATAACTACCTTGTAATTAGCGGATTTTACCTTAATTTTATAATTATCAAGATTTATGGATGGATAATAATATAATTTTTCTGTAAATGGGCATATGCATGGATAATAATGGAAGGTAGTGGGAAATATGAAATGCGATGGATACATAATTAGCATAACCAAAAGAGGGTTACCTCAATGGTATCCCTTGATCCTTCCAAATGGGAGTTCATGGGTTCAAATCACTCTCGCAGCGAAAAAGGGGTCTGAGGGGGGTCAGGGGGTTTTCGCAGTAGGGTTTCCTCCTGGGTTGATTGTGGTGGCTCATGGGAGGTCCATGTAACTAGACCTTGGTGACATGGCCTGGAAACAGTGAGTTCACACGATTGAGACCTTCGCCGTTAAAAAAAAACATAATTAGTATATTTCACATTTCTCAGCATATCTCATCGTGATCTTTTCTTAAATTCTCAAAACTTAATAACTTTCGTACTCTTCGACTTGTTATGGTCATAATGCAATCATTATATTAAATTACGCTAAAAGAAACAAAACCCTTTGATTTTTTAAATACAAATTCTTTAATAAATGTTCTTTAATCAATTTTCTTTTTTCAAAAAATCCTTTCCAATTGTATATTAGAATGCTTTTATATAAGCCTTTGTTGTATCTTCTATTCATTTTAGAACACACAAGCAAAAAAAAACCCGCAAATAAATAAAGCTCACCAATAAAAAAGACCCTACATGTATTTTTTTAAAATTAAAGGTTATGTATTTTTGTCTAATCTAACCTCTTACTTGGGTTGCTTGGTCTCTTGAGCCGGCCCTGACACGTGCATGCATCTCTTGATCCCTTTGCATATATGTGAACACATACATACGCATGTACAGTAAGATATAGCTTATGCTTGAAAGATTTCAGCTATACTTGTTGGATATATATGTAAAGGATAAAAGTAAAATTGCATTAATTTTAATCTTATTTTACTTATTTTGTGAAAATAATGTTAAAAGCGTTTGGATGATTAACTGCAAATGATAACTTTGATCCGAAGACTCTTTCAGAGCAGTCTCTCTATCCCAAATAGGATAGGCATAAGGTTTGTATTAAAAAAAAAAAGAAAATTACATCCAAGTTACACCCCAACATTCTTTCATTTGCCCAATAACTCTTATAGGCAGGCCATTTAACCATGTATGATAGGCCGGACAACGTCACGCAAAGAGAGCGCGACTCTCTTAGGAACTAAGTACTAGAATACGTGCAAAGAAGTATATGAGTAAATAAGTATACAAATACAAAACCAATCACATAATAACAATCTAACTACAAAACATTATGTAGTTTGCATAAGTTTCAAGAATACTATAAGAGTTCAAGCATTTGAATAAGGACATGTGTGACAGGTTAAAGTGAAGACTTTAAGTAAAAGTATAGGAAGATGGATCTAGATAGTTTATCAAAGACTTAAGTTTTAAATTCTTATATTTGTATTTGACTTTGAACTTTTAATGTAATGAATTGTAATTTAGTATTTTAAGCATGAAACTTTGAATTAGAAATCATGAGCTTATGAACAATCATGCACAAATCATGCCTCGGCATATTCCGTCACCGGTCGGGATGCGACATTATAGGCCGGCCATTTAACCCTGTATGGTTGGGTTATAAAAAATAGGTGGATGGGTGAGGTACTATAAGAGTATAAGTGGTTATACTATAGAAAGGATAACATGCCAAAAAACATATACACTCAGGAACATAAATAGTGGCTTTATGAATCATATCATATGAAAATGGTTTCTGTTCTTATTCTTGTGACAATTATAGAGTAAAAGACACATAACGGCCAAACATATACACTCAGGAACATAAATTAGACCATCTTCTGAACATAATTAAATCTTGCAAGCATCGATTGATCTCCTACCTTGCTGGTAATTCTCGAAATAAAAGTCAAGAGAAAATGTCACATTCTTGTATCGCCTTGGCCTGTCATCAGTAACCAGTGCATCTACGGGTCCAATGTCCTTTTCGGTTTGAGGATTGCAGAACATAGCTACACTAATCCTTTGATCTTTTGAGTTAACCAATGCTCGATGTACCGGGCTCTTGAATATGCCATTACTCATTATCTGCACATTTATACACAGTTCACCAATCATCAACCATACTTTGTTAAGAAAGGTTGGTTTACAGTTACCTCGATTTGTTCGCCAACATTGATGGTTAGAGCATCAGGAACAATGGGAACTCCAAACCACTGACCATCTTTCAAGATTTGAAGACCTTCAAGCTCTTTGTCTTGCAACAGATATGTGGTGGCTGAACCATCAGAATGTGGTTTGAGTCCCAACACTTTATCTGCCCATGGGCAAGGAGGGTAGTAGTTAAATCTTGCAAACATATTTGCAGTAGGCCCATATTGGTCCAAGAAGCAATTCTCCTCCAAGTTCAATGATCTAGCCAGAGATTTGAGGATAATTTCATTAATCAACTCAATTTTGGAGCAGTATTCATCAACAACTTCCCTGAAACATCACAAATGCAGGTTCAATTTAACATTTTTAGATAGCGCACACGAAATAAGTTTATTAGATTTGTACCTGAAGTTATTGGGATTTTGAGGCCAAAATTGAAGTCTTTGTTGATGTTTTGGAAGAACAGTGAGATAAACTCTGTCAGTCCAATCAAGAGTTTGGTGATCTGAGAGAACCATATCATTCCCATAGCCCTCAACATCATCTTCTTCCCTCAAGCATTTCTTCTTCTCCTCTGCTGATAAACTGAAGAACAGTTTGCTGATTTCACGAACTTTATCCAGTAACGAACCTTCGATCCCATGGTTTATTGCCTGAAATCCAATCAATTGTCAACGAATCAGTAAAACAAACTCCTATCGGTAGATGCTATACCGCAAGAGAAACCTGAAAGCAGCCCCAGGTGGTGATCGCTGATTTAAGCCTGCCGAGCTCCAAATGAGATGAAGAAGTCAAGAGGCTAACATCAATAACAGGAATTTCCGCCGGAGAAGGGTTGGTGATGTTACCGTACTCTTCATCTTCTTTACGGATGAATCTTTCCGGCAGCTTATCACAGTCCGTCGCTATTTCCTGAACTTGATTGCTCATGGATTTGTGATTCGCCGGAGAAATCACCGACTGAGATTCAATCATGGCTTTTAGCAAATTATTTATTAATTTGTGGAGTTGTTCAAACTGATATAAAAATGACATGTCAAACTTTGAATTTTGTGACCAACCGCCTTAAAAATTAAAACGATCAATTTTGACTTCTCCATTTTGATGTCTAGGCTTCCAAAAGAATTCAGCAACCTCATGAGAAAATTGAAGATGATATTGGTAAAGTCTTTTAACGGTTGTGACTTGTGAATTCTGTGAAATATAGTTTATTAGTTTGAATCTAATCCGACCAGAATAAACAATATTGTCAAGAAACTGAGATCAAACAATTACAGATTCATACGAATCTGTGAAGAACTCAACCATTACAAATTCAAATGATTATAGTCTATTACAACTCTATCTACGAACAATGACTCAACCCTAGAATCAATAAGAACAGTACACTGATTTCTCAAACAATATCAAGAATCGTATGAACAAATCTGCACTTATACAAAGTCACAATACATGTGAAAATAGTATCAATCTTTATTTCTTCCTTTCTTTTATACAGAGCCCTTGTTTACTTACACAGCCCATCAGAATAAGCCCAACGAGCATCCAAAGCCCAGCAACCCAGCAAGTCCAGCAATGAAACCCAACAACATCCAAAGCATACGACAAATAATAATAAGAATTATAAAATTGATCAAATACAAAGTATATTTTTAACAAATATGTATTCAAATGGACTGGTCTAATAGTTTATTTGGGGATTAGGGTTTGGCCGGTTGGGTGAATAAGCTGGTTCAGTACTTCAATAGTTTATTATTTTTAATTGTATTCTAGCATTTGATCGGGAAGAAGCAACATAACATGTGTTACTTATTTTTTGTTCTCAGTTTATGGTTAGGTTTGTTACATTGGATTGGTCTCGATGGTTTGGTTGCTTAAGTTCGGTTCTATTAGATTGGTTATTTTTTTAGTCGTTATTGGTTGTTTGGCTTACATTTTCTAGGACAGGAGCCGAGAGATTAAAGCATGTGTGTGAGATTTTGTCTCAGATACATTTAGTAAGTTACCAAGACCAAGTTAGTGTTACCGAATTATTCTGAGCCATGTTTGAAGAAACAATTAATGCCTATCAGATAGTTGGATAAAAATGGACATGAGGTTAGATTTGGGAATAGACAATGGAAGATCATTAAAGATAATCTTATCATAGCTTGAGGGAGTTTAAATGGCCTTTTAGGTGTTATTTAATGGG
This sequence comes from Mikania micrantha, assembly GCA_009363875.1. Lineage (NCBI taxonomy): Eukaryota > Viridiplantae > Streptophyta > Magnoliopsida > Asterales > Asteraceae > Mikania > Mikania micrantha. Next base: position 69,662,982 of record CM018696.1, read on the forward strand.
AATATCATTGCATCTAAGAGTGTTGAAGTTGATTACAAAAGGTAAAAGTGTTTACAATAGATGACACTTTGAAGATTATCAAACCTCAAAATAAGAGTGTGTTTGGTTATGAAGGCTCAATTGAGATATTGGATCCAATTCACTTAAAAAATTTAACTGTTTTTAGTGGATTATAGGGGTGGCTGACCCAACTTATTTTTATTTACTTAGGCCTTTAATATTGGGGACGGTTATAACCTATAATTTTGTAATTCTAGATGCTCTCTTACACTTTTAATTACTTATCACGAGCTTCGAACCTATTATATAGGTGCCCCCATTTTATTCTTGATTACATACAGTTGAACCTAGCATATGGACGCCCGAACCTACTATAAATACATCCCCACTATATTTTTAATTGCAGACGCCTGAATCTCATAAAGAGCGTCCGAACCAACTATACAGGCGCCCAACCTTGTTTTGAGAATTTAATTTCCGTGCGCCGGTAAAAACTTACAAGCGTCTGACTTTTCTAAAAAGTTTCTTTTACGGTCTCTGTCAAAGTGTGTAGGCGCCTGAGCTCATAAAAGGACATGTTGCATCTTGTTATTTGTTGTTTTTGTAGACGGGCACCCATACATAGACGGACATTTCTTGACATTTAATAGTGAAACAGACATAGTTGGAAAGAAAATCAGTTGTTTTTAAACGTACACTTTCATAAAAAGAGTAACCGTCTAACACCCAAGATTAAAAACTTTTATCTGTTTAACACTGAAGATTAGAACTTTAGAAGAAATATAAACCACAGATAAAACTAGAAGTTATCTTATATTTGGTGAGAACTATAAAGAACTAGAAATATAATGAACCACAGAGATAAAACACTAGAGATTAGAAGAAAAGACTCATCAGATCTTGTAATTGTCAACTGGTCGCCCACCGTGCTGGTAGATTTGGAAATAGGAGTCCACAGTATATGTGACATTTTTGTATAACCTTGGTGTTTCATCAGTAATAAGCGCATCAATGGGCCCGATAACCCCCTCCGATTGAACCGGGCAGAACACGGCTACAGTCATCCTTTCCTTTTTTGAGTTCACCAACACCCTATGCACAGGGCTCTTGAAGATACCATTACTCATTATCTGCACATTTTCATACTCACATCGCTGTTAAACTATAATATGTTAGTAAATAACTGATAACAAACATGAATTTTACACCGGATAAATTGAAAGTTGTGACTAACACTTTCGGATCAACTATTTGTGGTTCACCTAAATACTTAATTGGATAAAACTCAATTCAAAATTGAGAAACAAACGTGAATTCATAAATTGATTTCTTCCTAATCTAGTTTAATCAAAGTTTTCCAAGTTGACCTGACGTCTTGACTCCAGCTAGGGCTCTGCCCTTGGACCCCGCTCAATCTGAAAGTTGGAACCCCATTGACTCATAAAACTTTAAACAAGAATCATAAAATCTTAAACAAGTGTGTACCCTACAATCAACTTGTTTAATGAATTTCATGATTCACGTTAATTAACAAAATTAATATAATCATGCTAAAATATCTAACATATTTAGTGTTAGCACGAAAAGACAAAACCAAATTAAGAGGCCGTGTTGATTGATTGATTACCTCTATCTGATCACCAACATTGATGGTTAGAGCACCAGGAACAACAGGAACTCCAAACCACCGACCATCCTTCAAGAATTGAAGCCCCTCAACCTCTTTGTCTTGCAACAAAAGTGTGATGGCCGAGCTATCCGAGTGTGGTTTAACTCCTAACACTTTTTCAGGCCATGGACAAGGAGGGTAGTAGTTGAATCTTGCACTCGTCTTTTCAGTCGTTTGGTACTGCTTCAAGAAGCAATCCTCCTGCAAGTTTAAGGATCTAGCCAGTGCTTTAAGGACAACTTCATATATCAACTCTATCTTGCAGGTATATTCATCAAGAACTTCCCTGTGACATGACATGCATCACAGTTGCATTATTTTTACTCAAAAATCAAGAAACACCCTAAAGATTGAAATTATATATATATAGACGCCGGTGAACTCAACCGAAGTCTAGATCAATCTGGACCGTTTAAATTAAATGAAATAAAATCCTGACCATTTAAATTGATCAGTTAAGTGGTTTTCGTGCAGTTATTGACGGTTCTACTGTCTCTCTCCTTTACTTAAGCAGTTGCCGAATATTCAGATACTTTTCATCCCCACCACGTCTCTCTACCTTTAATCTTACGGTTCCTACATTACACTTTCTCCCTTTCAATCTTCTCTGCCTGCTTGGATTCACAAAAGAGCAATCTTCGAAGAGGGAAGATGTATACATTGATGACCTGCTCGATTAAGAGCAGTGAACCTCAATTCCTGTTGACATTCGCCTTATAAAATCCAAATCAATTTGGATTTTAAGCAAGGTTCTGGCGATAATCGAAAGCCTAGGGTTCTAGCCATCACGCATCTGAAAATTTTTCATGCTATCTTTCTTCTGCTACCTTCCGGGTAGTATGGATATTCGCAGTCGACTAAACACGGGTAAATATACAATTCCTAGGCGTATCACCCTTCATCAATGGTGTTATGTCTTCGGATGTTACTGCTTCTTCTTCAGTTGCCTTTTCTTCTTCTAATTCTCCAACCCCACAGTCAAGAGAAGTAGGGTTATCAACAATAATCTCTTATTTTGATGGGAATAAGGTAGTTTTGAATGGTAACCCATCCTCTGATTTCACTTTTTGTATGTTTCTTGAACAGTTGATCTACTACCATTTATTCGTGAAGGAGATAACATCAATGTTGAAAGCAAGTTGATTGCTTTGTGTTTGTCGTTCATGAATTTAGGTAATAATTTAATTTATTGGTATCTGTTGTTTTGGTCCTAATTATTGTTATTCATGTATGATTTGTTCAATTTGATCTAAAATTATTTGCATCCTATAACGGGAGATTTTGTTGTTTTAAAATTTTAAAAAACTAAATCTGCTCTACAATATATTCTTAGTCGGGTTAAAGATATAGTCTCACAAACTATTAATTATCAGATTCTAAAAAAACTTCAATTATTGAACCTCTTGAGGGAAAATTTTATGCCAAAACTGTTAATGAGGGTAGATGTTTGGGTAAGATAACATGTCAAACAAATTCTATTTTTATATAGGGTGGATTGGATTGGGATGATACTCAAACTCCTCTTTTCTTTACTTTTTAAATAACTCAACAATGGGTATATTACTTTTGAAGAACTTAAGGCTGGACTTAAGCATTTTTGTTATAATGTTGATGAATCTGAGTTTTATGATCTGTAGGCGGGTCTTTTTTACTTCTATTATTGCATATTTTTTGCTTTTTACTATTTGAAATGAAAATACAGGCGTATATTAACAATAATGGTGGTTATATCACCCTTAATGATCCTTAGATATTGGAATAGCTAATTGTATATACTATTGTTTCATCTATGTCTGAGTCTGGACTTTTCCTTATAATTTATTTCTTTCATTTTGTAGATGTAGTTTTAATTTTGGAACATGTTATTGACTTATTTCAATCTCATATCCGTACTTCATTTGGTCCTTGGGACTTGGGAGAAATGGTGGAATCATTATTTACTGATTGGGCTTATGAAATCACGCAGAGTGACACAGGATAGGCTTGAGGCCAACATTTTTGAAGAAATATCTGCTTTGGAATCAAAATACCAAAAACTCTATGCTCTATTATATATATGCAAAGATGTGGACTAATGATTTTGTTCTACATTTGTAATTATATTGTTTAAACTAATGATTATACATACATACATATATATATGTGTGTGTGTGTTTGAAATATCACTCTTCATTTTAATTTGAGTTCAACATTTGTTCTTTTTAAGTACAAGTTTTCCTCATCGTAATACAAGTTATTCTACATTCGTTATTGTGATTAATTAATATTTGATTATGGTATTGTTCAATGACTAACACTATCCTTAACCAGTTATACAAGTAACGTGATAGAGATTATAACTATTTTAATATATGAGTAATAGTAGTAGTAATGGGATGTTCTAGATAAGGGTATTTTAGTAATATTATTATCTAGTGGGTGTGTTAGTTGGTTATAAATAGAGGTTAAGAGTGTAAGTGAGGGGGGAAAGAAAATTGATAGGGTTATTATTGGCTCCAACTTGGAGAAGGGTTCTACCCTGGGTCATCTTCGGATGATGTAACTGTGTCCATTTCATTTCCATTCTCTGTAATCTTTCTATTTTCAATCAATACAAGTTAATTCCTCAATTGTGTGTTGAATTCATACTAAATTGTGATTGAGTGTGTGTTGGATTCTCATCAATGGTCCGACCTGCCCAAGACCTGCCGTCGATTTGCCTTCTACGCCTTCAATTTCATCTCTGTTGACTTGACTTGCTGTTCGAAACCTTCAATTCAATTCCCGATTCATCACTGTTCGGAGCTACTGGATCTAATTGTCGCCGTCGCACACCAACGCCCGCCGATTTCAGATCGCCTCTCAGTCAATCGCTGCTTTCAGTTCCAATCGCCGCCGTTTCCACCTGTTTCCGCCGATTTTGGTTGATTTTCAGCTTAATCATCCGATTCGCCGCCGATTTCTCATGGATTTTTCAGAATTCAAAGCTTCGTGGGAGGCCGAACGTGCTGCAGAGAGGGAATTCCGCAAATTCATTCTCGCTTGGATGAAACACCATGACAAACAGAAGGTAGACGGACCATCTGGATCTGGTAATGGCGTTTCCAGTTGTATACGCTCGTCGCCAAACATCAATTCGCTCACTACCATTCGTTCAAGTGCCTCATCACAGATCGCGATTCAAATTCCTTCTGAGCAGGTCGCCACGCTTCATCAATCGGAGCTGATTCACCTCTCGGAGTTGATTCCCGATTCTTTTGGTGTCGCTGACGATACAGGGCGCCCTAATTCTGTTGTTAGTAAGGCCGCTCTTTCTCATGTTGGTTATTCAATTGGGCCAGGGATGTTGGGTCAAGAGGAGCCCAAATGTATTATTACACCCAAATTAATTCCAGGACAGTTTAATGTTGCTGGGTCTAGGCTTTTGTATGTTGATGGGCTTCCTATGTTGGGCCAAACAGAGTCCAAACCAAATTTCTCTTTCAAAGCCAATGATTGGAATATTAATTCTCGTTTCGGATACGTATCGCAACTTTCCTTCCAAATGGGGATCATCGATGTCAGGGGAGGCAGGCTCTATTCAGCCCCAAGATCGAGGAGCGCGACATCTTTCACGCTTGAATTGGAAAGGACGTAAGAAGAAAAGGATTTGTTTGCGTTGGGGTAATCGCTATGGTTCAGCCAACAAATGTCCGGACGGCAAAACGCAAGACATGAAGAATGATTCACTCCCAAGTCTTGAGGACAAGACTTTTAAATAAGGGGGGAGTAATGATAGAGATTATAACTATTTTAATATATGAGTAATAGTAGTAGTAATGGGATGTTCTAGATAAGGGTATTTTAGTAATATTATTATCTAGTGGGTGTGTTAGTTGGTTATAAATAGAGGTTAAGAGTGTGAGTGAGGGGGGAAAGAAAATTGATAGGGTTATTATTGGCTCCAACTTGGAGAAGGGTTCTACCCTGGGTCATCTTCGGATGATGTAACTGTGTCCATTTCATTTCCATTCTCTGTAATCTTTCTATTTTCAATCAATACAAGTTAATTCCTCAATTGTGTGTTGAATTCATACTAAATTGTGATTGAGTGTGTGTTGGATTCTTATCATAACGCCTGTGATTAATTTAGTTTGTGATTTATAGTGCACATATAACTTTTTAATGTTTCTTTTGCAAGATGGAATATCAATTATACAATGTATATGCATGTGTTTACTTAGGGGCCGTTTGGTTGAGTCTGAATCATTAAGTGCTGAATGGTTAAGATGTCTGAATGGTTAAGAGGGTCTGAACCATTAAGTGCTGAATCAATTAAGACTGTTTGGGTTCACATCTGAATCAAAATTAAAAAAAATAAAAAATAAAAAATACTTTGTTTTTCTTTTCAAAACCCTAGCCCCCATCCCCACCCCCACGGCCCACACATCCCGTCCACAGCAACCTTCATGGCTTCATCAATTCCCGGTCGGAGGCTCATCAAGGCATCAACCGGAGCTCCCAATTAAGGCATCAGCCCTGAGGCTCCCCGTCATCTACGCCACTTCGTCGCCATCCCTATCATTGGAAATCAAGGTACCCAGCCGAAAGCTGCCCGTCGTCGCCGCCCCCTACGTCGCCAATCCAGAAGCTCCACGCTGCCGCCGCTCCCTTCGTCGGAAATCAAGGTACACAGACCTCCCTTCGATCAATCACAGACGTTTGAACCCCATGTCATCGATGTTCGAACCATCGTGACGTCACGACTTCGGTGGTGGCTCGGCGGTGGTGGCGTGACGGTGGTGGTGTGACGGAGGTGGACTAATGTAGCTGCGGTGGCTGATCTATTCTCTCGATCGGAAGTTGGCAGGTATAGGAAGGATGCACGACGCAGTAGTCTTGCCTTTTCCCAATATTTTTCTCATTCAGACTCCTCCTAATGTCTGAATGATTCAGACGTTAATTCAGATGTTGGTTCAGATTCAGATGTGCTTTTTTATCACGAAACAAACGGTCTGAATCTGAACCATTCAGATTCAGACCCATTCAGACCCATTCAGATCTAAACAAACAGCCCCTTAATTTTTTTTCATATTTCAATTGCAACACTTTAGGCCTTCATTATTCTACTATGAGCATCAGGATGAAGATCAACCCATTTTTCTCTCTCAAATAAATACATATGAGATTATCTTATATGATTATACCAAGTGTGTATAATATATTGATATTATACATAATAAATCCTTGATCCATTTTTTTGACATCCGAAGCTTCTTTTGTAGAGGTTTCTGTGTCTTGTAGGAACAATTTTTACTTGATATTGTCAATGAAGCACCAAACCTTCCTTTTGGAAGTGGACAGTTGAGCTTCCAAGTTTCTTCTATGATATCAAGTATGGCCTTAATTGACCATTAAGGTGACCCATCTGGTCTATTATCAGCTATACAAGCAAAGTGGTTCATTTCTCACTATAACTCCTTTTTGTGAACTATTGTTCTCAAGCATACATATTTGAATTTTTTAAGTTTTCTTTTGTTTAGAATTCAAGTAAAAAATGTTGATGTAATAACGACGTTAAAATACCCGACCACCGGACGGGTATAAAACTAGTTTTGATTACCTGAAGTGAGGAGGGTTTTGAGGCCAAAATTGAATCTTTTGCTGGTCTCTTGGAAGAATAGTGAGATAAAGTCTATCAGTCCAATCAAGAATTTGGTGATCTGAGACAACCGTGTCATTACCATAGCCGTCAACATCATCTTCTTCTCTCAAGTATTTCTTCTTCTCATCTGGTGATAGTTGGAAGAACACTTTACCGATTTCACGAACTCTCTCCAAAAAAGAGCTTTCAATTCCATGGTTAATTGCCTGAAATTCAATCAAATCTCATTAGAACACACGTTATTTCATACGGGTCTTTGTGCTGTTCAAAATTTTTAATCCCAGTAGTAACATATAGTTGATGAATCATCAATTAACAAATAATATGCTTATTCAAGAGACCTGAAAGCAGCCCCAATTGATAATCGCTGATTTTAGCTTATCGAGCTCCAAAGGAGATGAGGTTAAGAGGCTAACATCAATAACAGGAATTTCTGCCGGAAGAAACACATCAGCGTTGGTAACGTTACCGTACTCTTTATCTTCTTGACGGATATATCTTTCCGGCAACTGGCGACAGTCCGCCGCTATTTCTTGAACTTGTTTGCTCATCGAGTGGTGGTTCTCCGACTGAGATTGAAGCGTGGATGGAGTAAGCTATTTGAATTTTGAAGAATACAAAATACACACGGTACTAGGATTCCACTAAAGTCAAACAACAATTATGTACTTAGGATATGTGTCATGCCCTCTGACCCAGGTGTCACGCCCCCTAAACCATCAAGTGGTGGTTCAGCCGTGAGGGCTACCACGAGGTGAAGGAGAAGAAATGGGGGAAAAGGTGGTGATGACGTAGAGTGATAGGAAAGTGGTAGGGGAGTGATAGATAACATAAGTAAAGATGATGTAAAGTGATAAGAGGATGATGGTGTTGGTTGATTATGGACGCCTATATGCTGAAAGGGGATATGATGCATAACACATGTGCCGCAAGGACCTTCCCTATACCTTACGCCTAGAGCCAATAATTTAATATAATTAAAATTGTATATATATACAATCTATAAGGTCGGTGGCCACTTGCAAATGTATATATATATTTGTTTGCGTATTACAGCTTTTGTAAACTAATGTACGTGTGGTTGAATGGTAACTTAATGTGATTTGAAGTAAGGGACGCGTGTTCGAACGACGTCCGAAACTTTTTTTCTTTTTCCTCATTTTTCTTATTTTTTTTGTTTACCCATTCACATTTTTACCCTCTCAACTTTTTAGAAACTTTGTAAAGTATCGTTTTGACCATAATCAAGTTTCTAAAGTTTCGGATTTTTCCCTTCGTTTCTTAAATCTTCACCCTATGAATTCGGCGTTAACACTCTCATCTTTTTAACTTCTTTGAGTTACTAAAATTTCCAACTCACCTCTTTTATACCTTAGTTAAAATGATAATTTGTTGTGTGCTTAGTTTTGCGCAAGATTTCGTATATATTTGTGTTGATCCACTTTTCGATATTAAATTTCCTCGAAAATGATTCCAGTCAAATATAATACGTTTTTGTACTTATTTTATATATGTTTTCTGTTGGTCTACATTTGGACAAAAAAAAATTAGGAGATACCTAGGCCGGGTAAAATGTATTACATTTTTCATTTAACATAATAAATTCGAAGTAGTACATTTTGACGTCGTCGCAACGTGGCGGGTAACTTTACTAGTTTATATACAATACAACATTTATTGATACCTTCCTATTATTGCGAAGTTTTAACTTTTTTGTTTAGTTTTCATTAATATTCCACATACACGCATTTGTAACTAATAAATGCATAGAAAGTAATTTATACGTAACATTAAAATAAAAAGATATGAATCAAGCATCACCATATAAACAAATTAACAAAAAATCATTTAAAAACCTTCCTAAAACACTACCGAAAGCAACTATAAATTCATCACCATTTCTTTCATGAAGTTAACCAAAACTTAACACAAACATTCATCAATGGCTAATTTGATAAAACCATCGCTTCTTGTTCTATTGTTGTTTGCAGCACTGATAGAGCTACTGCCATCAGGCGGACTAGCCGAAGACCCAACCCCATTTTTAGGGTTCGGACCGTCAGCTTCCCAATTCCCTTCCTTGGAAACCATAGAACAATGTTGGGTATCTTTAGAAGAAATCGTTGGTTGCTACACAGAAGTTTACAGAGCTTTCCTGACCGGAAAAGTAGGGCTCATGACTGTTGGCCCTTCATGTTGTATCGCAATCAATGACATAACTTCAAACTGTTGGTCTCAAATGTTTCCTGACGCTCCATCTTTCCCTTCGTTGCTAAGAAACTATTGCATGGCCCAAACTGGACAAGGTAGCGCACCAACCCCTTCCATCGAGCCAGCCGACCTTTGATCGAACTGACAGGTGCACCATGACATGGTTACTTGGCTAGCCTAGCCGGTTTGTGTTTTATATGGGTTTAATGATGGTTTGATTTTGATATTTCTTGCAAGTGCAAGAGAACAATTATGGATATTCCAGTTGTTATGAACATTTATATTTGTTATTCTATGTTTCGTAATGTACTTTAGTATTATTAATTATTAATATCACATGATTATGGAGCATTAATGTTAACTAAATGTTTTTGAACAAGAATTTATTATTAGTTATGATTCCTAAATTACAACGAAGAATTCATATGTACTAGGAAAAGAAATAAATTTTTTTTGAACGGTAATTTGGATCACTGACGGGTCATATACCCACCAATCATATCCATACCCAATAGGAGGAAACTCACCAAAGGCGAGAGAAAACCCCTAGACTAGCATGGAACCATATTTATCCATGTCAGGACTTAAACATGTGACATTCTCAATATTAAAGCCACATGGTACATTTCCTTAATCAACTAAGCTGAAGATTATTGGTAGCAAACAAAATAAATAGTAGGATTTCATAAACCCCCTACTCTTACAAATTGACAAACCTATTTACTTTAAAGTTTGTTCACAAAGTTTAATGAAAATTTTTAATAATTTTTGAATAATTATCATACAGCTTCTCTAATTTTAATTAAACCTACAATAATATTTATACATTCATTATTTTTTTTATAAATTGAAGATAAAACTTTTGTATTTTGAAGTTTCTTCACAAAGTTTTTACCCACTCAACTTTAATTAAAATTACAATATGAGATGTTTTCAACTACTCTTATCATACGTTTCAGTGTAAATGTTTTAATAAACTTTTAATCAGTCTTATCAGGATAAGTGGTACGTATAGTGAAAATGCGGGGAAGGATAGGCCCGATAACAAAAAAAAAAAAAAAAAAAAGATAAAACGTATAATTGCATATTATCCGATCTTAAGATAGGACCGAAACGGAACCGGTCATACCTGAACCGGTGGATACAGGCGGTTCCGGGTTTTCAGATAAATTGGAAACGGAACCGGAAAACGTGGAACCGTCCCGCCCTTAAACCGGTCAAACCGGAACCGAAACCGGCAAAAAACTTGTTAGAACCAGTTAAAAACCGGAACCGGTTCTTGACTTTGTTAACCGAAACCGAAACGAACCAGTTCCGGTTTAAAAAAACCCGGTTTGACCACCTCTATGGATAACACACATATATGTGTGCGCGTGTGTGAGCTTAGATTGTTTTACTCTTTCCCTTCCTGGACAGTTGGGCCTGCAGATGGACCTCAAAAATGTCCGCAAACAAGACATGCGTACATAAGACAAACATATGTATTAATATTATTATTATTTAATTACTTTTGTTATTATATATATTACTATTTAAATATTATATTATATTATATTATTATTTAAATACTAATAGCATTCATTAGAAATGACTGCGTTTCTATAGGCTATAGTAATATAAAATAGATTACTTATGAATCATATTCGTCAATAGTGAAATTAAAAATCCTAAAAAGATAAAACATTTAAAGATATAACATATTTACGTTTTAAATTGTGAGATATTGTGTGCATAAAATAGTCACTGGATGTTGCATTTCCACAATATTTTAACATTTGTAATTTAGCAGTTTTTCAACTTCTCACCAGTAACCCGCAGCCCAACACAAGAACCTCATCTTCGTTCGGTACGCAAATCAATGGTGATGAGGTTACATGGGAAAAGGGCAAAAACGTAAATAAGAAACAGTGGTCGTAATGTCTCATACGCAGAAAGGTATATTTCTTATATTGACGTGAGTAGGGCGTGAGAGGGGCCGGTCACGCCCTCTTGGCGCCTTCCCTCACTGCATAGAGGCGTGACCGGGGTGTGGTGAGGAGTTGCGTGATGGTGGTCACGGGGTGAGGGGCTGTGTGATGCTTTTTTAATTTATTTTATAATTAAAAAAAATAAAATAAAATAATAAAATATTGAATAAATATGGTGGTGACGTGAAATGATAGGAAAGTGATGGATGAGTGATGATAACATATGTAAAGATGATGTTGAGTGATAAGGGGTAATAATGTTGATTGATTATGTGACGCCTATGTGAAGTGATGGGAGATGAAGCATAACACATAACCTAATAAAAGAGTATTTATAGGAAGCAAGTGTCGCTAGGGGTGTTCATTTTCGGATAGTGGTTTTCAATATTCGAACCCGAAATCAGAAAAAGGGAATAAAAATTTTTTTTAAAAAATATATTTCCGTTATCCGACAGAAAATTATTCGGATATCCGAAAAATATCCAAAAAAGTATCTGAATATTCGAAAAAATATCAGAAAAAACTATTTTGGATTCGGATTTTCGGATATTTCATTTTCGGATACGGATTTTTTTGAACACCTATAGGTGTCGCGTTCTGGTTAAATCTAAAAATGTTTTTTCCAGCATCTCTTTCGTAATAAATACCATCAATTTTTAGTAATTCAATTATATAACTAAATATTAATAAATATAATTTTTCTATATTCCAACAATTTACTAATTTATATAGAATTTAAAAAATAATAAGAATAATGCAATTACATCTTTATCCTAAATACAATTTTATAATTATTAAATATTTATCGTTATTTAATCTTAATGAATTTTATTTTTTATTATTAAACTCGTATAATACACTGGATTTTAGGCTAGTGTAATAATAAAGATGCTGAAATTAAATGCAACATTAATGGCTAGGATCTTCAAAATGGTAGGGAAAGAAGGAGGATTCACGGGTAAAATCAAAAGAGCAGGCGGGGAAGGTTCTTACCCGAACTACAAACCAGTAACATCATTTGACATCCATCTAGCGACAAAATGACCATAGCTAGTAAAGAAGAGGACGTGCAATAGGAGAGCATTCAATTCGAATCAAATACCGGAGAGAGAATTCATTAAAATCAAGGGTGTAACTTTTTTTTGAACAGCGGGGAAAAATTTTATTATTCACCAAAACATAATTCACCAATACATCATATGTAGCAAGATGCTAGCATGAACCCAGTACAAAACAAAAAGGATTAATCCAAACAAAAAAACCTCCAATCATCCCACGACAAACTTTCAATTTTCGCCCGACTTTTATACCACAAAAATCCGGTTTGTTTGACGTCAGCCACTAACCGATGCAATGTTGGTCTTATTCCATGAAATACCACATCATTCCACATTTTCCACAAACACCAACATGCCGTAATGATTATAGTATGGATAACCTCCTTCATAGACTCCTTTACCGGTAATGTCCTCTAAACTTCCAATAGATCTTTAATCTCAAAAGCAAAAATAGACGACACCTTACACCAAGATGAGACCTGTTGCCATAGAGCTGAGGCGAATTCACATCCAATCAATAAATGAGCAGTTGACTCCACTTCATTGTTGCAAAGAGGACACAAAGGTGAACAGATTGGAATGTTCCTCTGAATTAGTGCATCCCTCGTAGGAAGCCGGCCTAATTCTGCTCTCCATACAAACGCATTGACTTTGAGGGGCACCCATTTACTCCAATGTAGAACAAAATTAGCTTCGTACTCCCCAGAATCCACAAGTCTTTTTTTAAGAGAGCTAACCGAAAATATTCCATCCCGGTGTCCTTGCCAAACCCATCGGTCCTTAGTATTCTTGATTTCAACCTGATTCAGCAAGGTTTCACATACATTTAATTCATCCATTTCCTCTTCTCGACACAAGCCTCTTGACCACCTCCAAATAAACTTAATCCCATTATTGTCCAAAACCACCCGATCTTTCACCAATCACTTTTTTTGAGATTCAAGTTTATAAAGATTAGGGAATTTATAGCACAAGGGAATCTCCCCCACCCATAAGTCATTCCAGAAGGGTGTAACTACATGCAAAAAAAACCATTTAATCAAACCGGTACCAGTTGGTAACCGGTTTTTAAATTGGTTATTGGAATCAACCCGTTTATGACCGATTTGAAGTTTCAAGAGACCAAACCGGTTATTAACCGGTCCAACTTAGGATAAAATCGGTTATTTGACGGTTAGATGGTTTCGTTTATATCGGTTTCGGTTTTAGATCTTGAAAAACCGGTTATTAACCGAACCGGTTATTAGTAAAAACCGGTTACGAGACTTTGACCGGTTGACCGGTTCGGTTATTCAAAAACCAGTTTAGAGGTGCACAAACCGGTTAACCAGTTTTTGAATTACTGAACCGGTCAACCGGTCAAAGTCTGGAAACCGGTTAACCGCAAAATAACCGATTTTTTAGTAAGATGGACCGGTTAACTGATTTGCTCCATTGAAACCTAAAACCGGTTCTAAACAGCCGGTTTTTTCAAAAACCTATAACCGATACGAATGACCGGTTACGAACCGATACTGGTTTGGTTAACCTTTTTTTGTGCATCTCTAGTACTGGCGACAAACTTCGAATTATAAATGATCACAAAACAGGTTGTTAGCAAATTTGTCGTAATTGAGTGGTCCGAAATCAGTTGAAAATGCAAATAACGGCTTGTTTGGATCGGGTTATTCGGATTTTAAAATTTTGGGACTCTATTTGAAACCCGGCCCAAAAAACATATATGCTTATCCGATCCGAATCTATCCAAACAACCCGAATAACTGAATAAGTATGATTTTTACATCCGAACAACCTGGGTTTTTTCGGGTTATTGGGGTTAAATTTGGATATTCAATCCGAACTAGAAAAATGGATATCCAACCCGAATTTATCCGAACAACTCAAATAAGAATTCGGATCGGTTTTTCGGGTTTCAGATATTATTTGAATTTCGGATTTTTTTTGGATTTCGTTTTTTTTTAAACCCCTAATTGCAAATAGAGATGGACATTTGGTACTCAATACCGAAACCGAACCAGTACCGTACCAAACCGATAGATTCGCTATGGTATTCGGTACCCACTATTCCATGAATTCGATACCAGTACGGTACAAATACCGTTTTAGATGATTATTCTGTAATAAATACCGGTACCGTACCAGTCATTTCGGTACGGTATTTTATACCCACTTTTTCAAAAATTCGGTACCGATACTTTCGGTATCGGTACATGTTACTTGGGTACTATACGGTACCGGTATAGTACCGATCTTACCCCTAGTTGCAAACGGGTGTTGCGATTTTTGCCATCAAAACAGCCGCATAAACAACTGTAAAATGACATTGCCGAAGGAAGTTTTGGGCCGGTCACAAAAGGCCTTTTATTTTTTTTTTTTACTATTTTGCGACCGAAATTACTTCCAAAACAGCCAGTTTCCTATCTATGAAATACGAAAAATAAAAAAAAAATTAATAAAGGAACGCATATAACTTTGTTCATAAGTAAATATTTTAATTTCAACAAAATATTCATTTTATAACACACAAATTATTTCACTGATATACGTAAATCAAAGAAGTCCATAACATAACATCTGCATAAATCAAATTGCTAAAGTAAATATTCATGTAACGTATAACCAAATTAATATCTATATATGTAGGTGCACGATCGATTACACTCCTTCAGAAGTTGATGCTAAAATCTCATTCCTTTCACTTTTAGATACCCGGTACATTTCCCAGCAGTTCGGCGACTTGGTCAGCCCCAAATTGTGCTGTTGGGAGGCCGCCATGAAAGGCCGAACAATGGCGTCGAAGAAACTGAGGAAAATATGGATTAAAGCCAAATGTTCTAGGCCAGCACCCGTAATCAAATGCTCGAGCAGATGCGCAACAACTTGGGCCCAAAAGGATTCGAGCTTGACGAGTTCTATAGGCTATAACCATCTCGAGATAACAACTTCCAAGCGTTAGATATGCAGCTGAACAATCTATAACACTAGCTTTTCCGGGCCAGTGCAGATTAGCATGAGGAGCAGAGGTTGATCCTTCATCTGCAAGGGTTAGCATTGCTAAGCAAATGCATGATAGTGAAAGTGAAAGTAGGGTTAGTGAATTCATGGAGTGGGTGATCAGTTTGTAAATTGGATTTTGATTCAAGTATTGGTACGTGTATGTGTGTACTTATATATGCAAAGAATTTTATTACGTGAAGAATGATAGGGATGATTTTAATTCAGTAGCGTGTTAAGTTGGTGTGAAGAGTTGTTTATAATCCTAAAATGTCCGATTAGGGTGTAAACGAGCCGAGCCGAGCTAATCTTGAGTTTGCTAAGACTAGACTAGGCTTGTTTAACTTAAAAAAAGAGCTCAAGCTCGAGTTCAACCCATTTAAAAGATTATTTTTAAAGCTCGAGTTCTTATCTAAAGAATATGAAATTATTCTCATTGTAAGAAAATTTCCTGGCTCGAGCTTGGGGCTTCGATCTTTTATTAATTAATTAATTAAATTTTATTATTAATTTTGTATATATTTATAATCATATATAAAAATAATTATTTTTATAAATGTACACTTATTTAATTAAATAAAAATTTTGTTTAGACTATCAAATCGGCTCGAGCTTGATAACTAAACAATCAATATATTAAGATATGAGTTCGAACTCATTTGAGCCTTCTAGTCTTTTACTGATCCAATCTCATGTTTTTCACAATAGTTTACACGCCTACCTCCGATCCCAATTAGGCATAACTTAAAAGAGGAAGTACTTAGCACTAGATTAACACGATGATACTGAACAAATAGATTATCTTTGGGTTGTAGAATGGAAAAAACAAGATAGTTTGTTGTAGAGGGTATTATTAAGGATCCGTTGTTAACCCACCTTAATTGCGAAAACTGATTAAATTCGACAAGATCAACCCAAATCTTAGGGTTTTTTTCATGACACATGTATATGTTCGTTTATGTCTTTATGCAAATTCATCACTGTTTAGGATTAAAAGCAAATGTAACTTTGCTTTACACTATAAATATTTATTTGTTGCTACGACAACTTAAACTGTCGTAAGATCGCAAACGTTGATGAATTTGCACAATTTGGGTTGATCTTATTAGGGTTAATCGGGTTTGCGCAATTTAGGTGTGTTATTATTTGATCATGATTCTATGTTTACTTATATTCACATGATGTTAGAAACATAAAAAATAAATTTTTGTTTCACTTAATTTTTAAAATAAAATACTTATGACTAAAATCAAAGATTTGAATTAATCTTAACATATGTGTATGTTTCTTATTATTTGCTAACTTGATCTTAAATCAATTTAAAATCAATTTAAGCACTTTTTCTTTGGGAAGTGTAGAGTAATTAACAGTTGCGGCATTACTGTTAGACACTTGTGAGATCAAGTCTTTTACAGTTAAAAGAATGAGTATATGGGTAAACAAGAACAAAAAGCTAAGAATGCTTAATAATACCATAGAATAATTTTCATGTTTTTTTTTTTTTTTTTTTTTTATTTTTTTTTTTTTATTTTTATGAATCACTCAATAAATAACTTTACAATACAAACAATTGCAAAGAGCTGATGGATAATTACAATACAACTTTGTTATTTATAAATATTATAGTTAGTGTAGCTATACTAAAATCTATAACCACGTGCAAGTATAACGGTTTGAAATACACTAACTACAAAATGAATTAATTGGGCTCAAATTCCTTTTCTTGTTTATGTTATTTCATGCCTTATTATATTTTTTCCCTACACATAAAATTTTAGTATTTCTTTTATATAACATATTACCTCTAATTTATTACTTTACTAACAAATATTTTCTTCATAAAGCACATATAATATATTGGTTTAAAACCTTGTAAGACCATGGGGTATGCCCCTTGGTCCAACCACTCCACATATGTGCTACGGAAGCGCCACATAGACACACATCACAACCACCAACTCCACTAAAAGTGGTGGAAATGCCCCTTGGTCCAACAATGAGGAAGGAAAGGAAGGAAGGAAAGGCTTGCAACTGTCAAGAAGGAAGGAAAGGCGTGGCTGTGGCCATGCCCAAGCCACTAATGCCCAAGGGGGCCGGTGTTCTACGCCCTTTCACACCTCCCCCCACCCGGCACACCCCACGGTCTAAGTGTGTGTAACATTGTATTCGTAAATTTTAATTGTTAAATATTTGTAAATCATTTGTAAACAATTTCAATATTAAACAAACAATCATAAACAAGAGCCCCTTCATGTTTTTGCGGTGATCAACCCCTATGTGGGTACATAATAAGTGTAAGAAACGTAGTTAGTTTTAACACTATAACTTTCATAAATTGCATTACAACATAAATGGGGACTTGAACCAAATTAAATTCATTACGTTTTGTACTTAAAAGGCATGCTAATCTTACATTCAAATCAATATACCAGAATAATTTTGTATATGCAGATCTGGCTTTCTAAAAGTAGAACTAAATTAAGTTCAAAATGCCAACAAGAATTAAAAAACTAGGAGATTGGTTGCTACAAGAGATCTTAAATTAGCAAAACTTAACGATATTTTGGTGGTGAGATAAGACTCATAAACCAAAAGGTCTTGGGTTGAATCCCACAAGGGGTTTTCCTTAACAGTATTGGGTTTCTTACATAGCTGGTAACTTGATAGTGGATATGAGAGGGTACAGGGATGCACAAACCGGTTTTTTTCTCCAAACCGGTTCGGGTTGAGAACCGATTCGGTTTGGAAACCGGTTTGGCGAGATGAGGATGTCAAACCTATAGAACCGGTTTGGATAGGTTTGAAACCGGTTTGGAGGGGTTGAAACTGGTTTGGGAGATGAGGATGTCAAACCTATGCCAAACCGGCAGTTCGGACCGGTTTGTAAACCTAAACTGGTTTTTTTGCCCACCTCTAAGAGGGTAGTATTGCTCGTGGCACGATAATAATTCAGCGATTCGTCATTGATCCAAAAATTCCGTCATTCCATTCTACGTTAATGATACATAAATGTATTTGTTTGTTAAAAATAATATATCTCTTCTTGTAAGGCTACGTGTTTAAGTACTATAGTCGCATCACGTAGGTTGTTGAGTCTGAAAGATCCAATTGAGTATAAAAAAAACATATCACTAAAAAAAAAGGTTATATGGTAGGTATTAATGCATCAAAAATAATGAGATTGCTTTTTAGAGAAAAGTAATCATAAATTTAAAAAATAAGACTACTCGTGGGTTAATATAACACAGTTTAAAGAGTTGCTAGATCGTCTGTACACAGGTTAATATAGCACGATTAAAATAGGTTAATACATCGTGAATGTTCTGAAGAATTCAATTATAAAAATTGAGGCATTTAGATATAGTTGTTATATATTTACTCAACTAAAAGGATCAATTATATAAAAATTCCGGTTTTAAGAAAGGTCATATTCTTTTTTACATTTTATAAATCATTTTAGAAGATTTTATGTTGCGGATCGAAAGTATTGCAAGGTATGACAATATGAACAGTTGATGTGAAACTCAAATTATGAAAAGAAATGATATGAAGTATGAACACACGATGTTTGACAAAGACTTCAAAAGCTATAACAATAAAACCTCAATATCTACCACAGAAGAATAGAAGATTGAGAATAGTAGAAGGGGGTTCTTTTCAATGTTTTCAGAACCACACCGGACATCAAACCGGTCTCCTTACAGGTCAGAGGTCAGACCAGTAGGATCGGTCGAACCGGATTTAAGAAGTGGATGATTTTATAAATATATATATATCTATCTATTATAATAAAGGAGTACTTTTAGGGGACACATGTCGTATTCTGGTGTAATCTGAAAAAAATTTCCCGCATCTCTTTCTTAATTTATATTAATATTTTTTAGTAATTAAATTATATAATTAAATATTAAAAAATATAAATTTTCTTATTCTAATATTATAATAATTTATAACTTATAAAAATATTTCAATTATAGTTTATCTTAAAATATAATTTTATAATTATTAAAAATTTATTATTATTTATATTAATAAATTATATTTTTTTAATTATACGATCCGTGTAATACACGGGGTTTTAGGCTAGTGTGTGTATATATATATAATAAAAAAATAAAAAAAAAACGGTTTAACCACCGGTTGGTCGGTTCAACCGACCGATTCGCCCAAAATGGCCCAGAACCCCTAACCGGTCCGGTTCTTACAAAGGAACACAAAACACTCATTTTATAGGAGCTAGAGGCAGAGAACCAATGGCTGCATCCAGCTAGCAATTCGTTTCGATGATAAACAAGGAAGGAAGGAAATCACCAGAGATCAGGAACATGCGACTGCAACCTTGAAGCCAAATCTAGCAACATACTCTTAAAAGAATGATCTTCTCCTTAACCCAAACTATTCTCTTACCTAACCAACAATGCAAATTAGTGAGCCCAATCAATTGAAAATAGAGCTTGTATTTTAACCCAAACGAGATATCTTACCTGTGAGACCAGTCTTTTGGGTTGAGTTTTATACTTTTATATTTATTTTGTAGCATTTTAATTTGCTCACATATAACAATTCGTATTTGTAGAATTTTTTGGCATTTTTAATAGTCCTTTTATTTAACACTTGTAAAAAAACCAACGATGTGGCTACCTACTAGTTCATTGTAGATAAAAAAAAACAAATTACTTATTCGCATCCTACGCTATAACGTATATTAAATAATAACTTCCATAAAGATTGAAATTTGTTGGTTCAATCATAGTGTATTACATTGTTGATTTTTTTTTTATTTTGTGTTCTTATTTATTTATTTTGATGTTTTCATTGAGTCTGCGTTTGTAGTCAGGCTTTTTTATACTACACTTTCCGGTTTTACAAGTGAGTGACGACCGCTTCTACAAGAAGATATACATTAAGATTTTATATTGGTATAACATGTTCTACGCATTCTTGATTAGTATTTTGATTTCAATATATAGTTTGCCTTTTGATATTTTGAATCATTATATATTTAAATGCAACCATTACAATAATCAACTTTTGAGCAAATCTTGACCTTTTAAAGTCATCAATATCAAATCTCAATCGTACAAAATGCTAAAAAAGCTTTAAGAACTGGCATTTCACAGCAGTTTTACACTCTCTTTCCTCCCAAATAACAGTTTCTAACAGTTTAATGTCATATGCCTTGAAAATACGCCCATTTGAAGGCATTGCAATTCCCAACATCTTCTAGAAATATCAGTTGTTGACAGTTTTTAATGAAAGTTAGGATGTGCAAGTGAGACAAGGGTTAAAATTTTAAAACATTAGTTGTTTTAAAAATTTTAAAAATTTACTAATATCTTAAAGCAGGAACATGTTCTTTCAAGACTATAAAAATCTCATAACTCATTTAAATTATAATATGAGTATGTGACATGTTAAATTTTAAAAACTACATCTAAATTACTTTGCATATAACTATAGAGATTTCTTGTGAATTTTTACATATTCGATGGGAGTGAAATTTGTAAGAGATGATAAACGGTTGATTAAAATGAGAAAGAAAACAATCTCCAAAAAAGGTTATGGAACGTGCCATGCGGAAGTGATTTAGACTTGGCCAAGTCACAACAAAGCCCGGCTCACAATTAAAAAAAAAAAAGGAAAGAAAAACACACACACACCCATTTCTATAGGCTCAAAAATCCAAGAGACTCAAATTTTTGGGATAAATCGACTTTTTATTTGTAACAGATCATGATTATAGTAATTTTTTTGATTGTTTTAATATTGTAATTAATAAGCCTTGCAAAATTGGTGGGCAGGGTAAAGTTGGGTAGCAAATCAAAATAAGTGTGGGTTATAACGAGTGTGATTCGGGATTAATTTTAAACAAAATTCAATTTAGGTCTAAATGAGTCATTTTTAAAAAGCTTCAATTTATTTCAACTTAAAATAGTCTATTTTAATAATTTTTAGTGATTTTCTTATCAAACATATTATTGATAATTTTTACCCTTTTGAGTTTATATTAACATAGTTTTTCGATTACTCATCTTGACCCATATTTTGTTAAGGTAGTACCCATATCAACTTGTTTTGTGTTATGGTGTTAACCATTTCAACAAAAAATACAATAATTGTTCACCTAAATCAACCAATTTATCTTCCATGGGTCAAGATTATTAGGCTAGTAATTAATATACATATTTTGTTTGCAATTTATATTTTTTGTAGTTTTCTTTTTCAATATAATTTATACTTTTTTGTGTCTCAAACTTGGAGATAGTTTTTATTTATAGTCAAAAGATGACCTTGATTTTTATTTTCGTTTCAAGCCATCAAAAAGATTGAGACGACTCAGGTCAGAGCAGGTTGCGTTGTTGCAAGTGAATGATTGATCTGTGACATAAATGGACGGCACATTCTCGATCAAAACTCTATGAGGTCCCTTCGGCCCAAAGTCAAAGTAAAGCTTTAGATCGGTGATTGCATGAATGAGAGCATGCATGCATCACAACATGTAAGTTTGTTGACTAGATAGAGCATGGGACATGCAAATTTTTTAATATCATACCGTTTCATGTCTGATCATGCGGGCTGTGTAATGGTTATACGTAAGAAGGGTGCGACAAGGCATTCACACCCGGTCACCATCATTATATATAGCCTAGGGGCTAAGATGACGAAGGGCCCATACCATGTCGATTGATTTTGACCAGACTTGTAGATCGTCAAAAAGTCTGAGCTGGATTTTTATAATTTAGCGTCTAGAAGACTTAATTTATAAAAAGTCAATTCTCAATTTATAGTTTTATACACGGACAAATGAAAAACGGGTTGACTCCGCCTTCCATTTCTATTTGCCGGTTTGCCCCTTCCATGAAAAACCCTAATTTGCAACAACCAATCTTGCTATATTTATTTCGTCCCCTCTGATCTAGATCATGTTCTTCAATTGACGATCAGAATTCAAGCTATAACCTGTAAAGATCAAGCATGTCGTCGGAGATTGAGGTCGTTGATGAGGTCCAAGAATCTAGAGATCGCGATGCTGCCGGAAACGGGACGGTTGAAGGAGGAGTAGATGAAGAGATTCTGAGGGACGATGTTTATACTGCAGCTGCGTATGGTGATTTGGAGAAGCTTCAGAGATTGGTAGAGTCGGAAGGTTGCTCCGTTTCGCAGCCCGATGGCCTCGGTTATTACGCTTTGCAATGGGCCGCTCTCAATAATCGCGCAGCTGCTGCTCAGTACATCATCGAGGTTTTGTTTACACGATACTCACTGTTTCTGATATACATGTGCATATGCTCTTGAATTGGTTTGTGTAAGTTTCTGGCTTTAATGTCCGGATGTATGTAGCTTCTAACTCCAGGCATCTACTTGTTTGAAAATTATTGCTAATTCGGTCTGCCTCATAGAAGATCTTAAAGATGAAGTGAATTATTTGTGTTTATAAATGGGAGCAATTGTTCCTTTGTTTCAGCCAGTGAAGTTCGTAGTTCAATTTGAGTTTAGGTATCAAACTAATTGAGTTATGTTGGGATCTTAAATAATAAAAAACTGAAGTTGGTTGAATGGTTTATACTATACAAAAACTGATTATAACAACCTTGGCCAGTTAGTTAATACATTGATATGCTGTATATGTTCATGATATTAAATACTATGGTAAAAGATTTGTGATAATCAAGACAAGGAAAGAGTGGCTAGAAAAACTCAAAAACCTTATTAAATTATGAACATAAGCACACAAGTGACTATGCAACTTTTTACTCACAAGAAGGCTAAGTAGGCGCTTGCTGTTAGTTGTTCACACCATTAGCGATGGACAAAAGATGAAAAGAGTGAGTTCTGAAATCACAATGTATTGTGTTAAAGCAGGAAATACTTTTTTTAAATGCTTGACTTGATCTTGATAGCCTAATTTTAAATCTCTTAGAGTTAGTGGAGTTCCCAAAAAGTCTAATGCATGAGGATGCATTCTAAGTAAGGTGTGCCCTGCTTTTAATCTTCGCTGATATTGTTACACTTCATTTGTGATATATTTACGATGTTAGCTTTGATTTTCATTTAATATTTTTGGCTGAAAGCATTTGTATTGACGTGGAACCCTTGGTAGTCATAGGCACAAAGGGCTCGCCTGCCATGTAGACGCAAGTCATAAAAATAGCATACGTTCCAGATAAAAGATGCAATAATAAAAAATATTTAATAAGCGTACAAAGTATTTAATAGGCATAGAATATCAATAATTTAATGCTATTCTACAAATAAAATATAGAACTTAATATATTTTCCTCTTATGTCGAAGTCCAAAAAAGAAAAGAAATTCGGTTTTTCCATCCCACTGTGCTTCATGAGAAGAAATATGGCAAGGGAGATGGTTATAAAAGGAGACCAGTCAAAACAAGGAATCATAAGGTGTGATTGGCTTTATTAAGAAATTAGTGATGGCCTAGTTCAATTTTTTCCCTGTTTTAGCAGGTGCGGACTTGTCTTGGCTCCTAATCAGAGCCAATTGCTCATCCTGCCTGTGCCTGGACCAAGGCGTTTGCCTCGTATGCGCTTGATGAAAAAGCTCACCTTGCCGTCTTGCGTCAGTTTTTGGGGTCAGGGCCTTGCCTTTGGCTTGCCTTTGACTACATAAATGGAAGTTAAACTTTTTGATGGACATTGCAAATCATATTGAACTTTGGCAAGAAGATAAAATAATGATGCTGAAGTGACAACCAATTTGATATCATATATCATTTGCAGAACACAGGTTTAATAAAAAAGATTAGAATTTTTTACTTACAGGGAACAGGGTATGCACATTATTTGTTAAATCAAGCAAGTAACTAATCTGGAATTCTGGATATTCTCTCTGAAGCTCATTGTATAGATTTTACAAATATTTAGTGAAAAATGGTTCTCATCCTCAATGTTATTTGACATGAAATAGAATAAACTTCGACTATAAATGTTTTTAAGTATAAGTACAGTTATGATTTATAGCCCAATTTTTTTTTTATTGCATACTAGGTTGGACCTGGTGGTACTGTTTCTGAATGCCGACATTTGAATTGCAAAAATTGTTGTCATTTCTAGTTGCTATCATTTGGTTATTGGCTTTAGTCTGTGATGATCTTGTGGCTGTTGTTTTGTTAGATCATGTGGTAATTATTTTCTGTCAATGAACTTTGCAGCATGGTGGAGATATAAATGCAACAGATCTTACTGGGCAAACGGCATTGCACTGGAGTGCTGTTCGAGGAGCTGTTCAAGTTGCAGATCTCTTGCTGCAAGAAGGTGCTCACATCCATGCTGCTGATGTCTATGGATATCAGGTTGCTGTCTGCAATTATTAATATCTCTTAATTATTTGCTAGCCTACATTATATAAAGGAAACCTCAGGTTCTTTTAAACAAATTAAAAAACTGTCAATCACTCTCCTCACTATTTTTAAACTTGTGTTTCCTGCAGACTACTCATGTTGCTGCACAATATGGCCAGACAGCCTTGCTATATCACATTGTAACAAAATGGAATGCAGACCCTGATGTACCTGACAATGATGGAAGAAGCCCTTTGCATTGGTACTTAAATGCAAAATTATGCTCAAAACTAACTCTTTTTGCTTAAAAAATGTGTTATTGTATATTTGCATGTGCCAATATGTAGGGCTGCTTATAAAGGTTTTGCAGACTGCATACGCCTCCTTCTATTTTTGGATGCATATAGAGGTCGCCAGGACAAAGAGGGTATAAATTAGTTACATAATATTGTTGCAATTACTTCATTTTCCTAAAAGTTATTTATTTATTTATTTTAATCGTATTTTTAAATAAAATAATTGATATGCTATTGGCTATATTGTTTTATGTCAGGCTGTACACCTTTACATTGGGCTGCTATCAGAGGAAACCTAGAAGCATGCACAGTACTCGTGCAAGCTGGAAAAAAAGAGGATTTAATGGCAACTGATAACACTGGTCTCACACCAGCACAGCTTGCTTCTGATAAGAATCATCGACAAGTTGCTTTTTTCCTTGTAGGTATTTCTTGACATTTTTAAAATAAACATTTTTCATATATTTTAAAATCAATATATAAACCACAGATCTGTATTATTCTCTCTGATTCTGCAGGGTAATGCTAGGAGGGTTTTAGACAAACGTTGGGATGGAAACAATATGCTGGGGCGGTTTTCAAAGCTAGGCCTGGCACCTGCACTTGTGTGTGTAATATTTGTGCTACTTATGACCTATATTAATTCAGTAATAATGGGTATTTTCCTAACTTTGGAGTTTGGATAGTGCACACTTATGTTATAACCTATGATTGATGAGGCGTGACCAATATTTGTGATTATATATATTTCTTTGCTGTAGCTTCAAATTTGCCAAAGATGACAGCTGGCTCTGCATTGATTGCATGGATTGGTGCAACATTGGCAAGCTTGGGATTGGTGCTATTCTACCGGTGTAGCTCGTATGTTCTTTGACTTTGCTGTTTAATTAGTTTTAAATTGCAGTATGTGTATAGTTGCTTTCTTTTCCATATTTTTGTGACTTATGGTGCTCTTTTGGTTTTTGTAGCAAAGATCCAGGTTATGTAAAAACTAACAGGCATGATTCACAAAATATGAAAGATGATGTAAGTATTTTTCTATCTTTAAAAAAGTGTAATTTAAACCAAATGTCTACAATTCTCATAATTGGCCTTAGTATTAGATATACCTTAGTTTACATGTAACTCGCTTATTTGATATAGATTCTATTAGTTACGTGCGTTACATTGACTATTCGTTTACATTGTTTGGTTGTATGTCTATGCTTTTGCTTATGCTTCTGTTTGTGCTTCTTGTGCGTCTGTGCAAAGAAATAATTTTAAAATAAAATAAAAAGGATATATATAATGAATCACAAAAATAAATAAATGAAAGTTTTGTGGCACATCTAAACTGGGGTTCTCTTTAGAGGCAACCTCTTTATCCTATTAGGATAGAGTTAAGGTTTGGTTTCTTCTCACCCATCCCTCCCCCCAGACACTACTAGTAGGATTATACTGGGTATGTATGTTTTGTTTGGAATTAAGTGGCACAGCGGAATCTGATTAACACAATACGCGCACACGAATTGCAAAGAAATAGAGACAAGATATAACGTGCGTTGGTCGATGTGACCTACGTCCACGGGTCCACGGGTTGCAACTAGGGATTCTTTATTAATTAGGTGTTAAATATTACATTTACAATACGGAGCATTAAATAGAAAAAACAATTAGGTTAAATCCCTAATGGGCTAGGATTAGGGCTGGGCCGGCTGGCTGCCCTAAAACTCCCAAAGGCCTACGTTAACCTAACATGTTGTTTGTTGTTGTATACAATCCTCACAATCAATATGTTAGCTGCTTGACTGATGTTGTTTAATTTGTACTTGTTGTTTTGGTATTATATAGGAGCCTTTACTGAAGATTGAGATAAATGATCCTGCTCTTCTAGCTGGTAATTGGTCTCAACTTTGTGCCACTTGTAAGGTAATGTTACATTTACATATCAAATTATAATCATCTTATACAGATTCAAATTACTATTTTTTTTTCTTCCTAATTTAAATATTTCATGTTCTTGTACTTGTTTACCTTTGTTGATTAGATTGTTCGACCTGTTCGCTCAAAGCATTGTTCAACTTGTGATCGATGTGTTGAACAGTTTGACCATCATTGCCCATGGGTGTCTAATTGCATCGGGAAGGTTTGATTACCTTTTCATAATAATCATTATGACCTTATTGACCTTGTTGTAAATAACACTTTTAAAAACCATAATTTCAGAGGAATAAACGTGATTTCTTGGGCTTCCTTGTCATTGAAGTATTTGCCATGCTGATAACTGGCACAGTTGCCCTTACAAGTAATTCTTTTGCTTTTTTTAATTCTCATTTGGTCAACTTTTTTCATGCTGAAAGAACATGTTAATGCAGGAATTTTGACGGACCCATCAGCTCCATCTTCCTTTGGGGCATGGTTGAACCATGCGGGTAACCAGCACACTGGAGCCCTATTATTTTTAATTTCTGATTGTTTTCTCTTTGTTGGTGTTGCCGCCTTAACTTCTATGCAAATTTCTCAGGCACGTTACCTTTCTTTTCTTCATTTCATCAAAAATAATTATAAAAAACAACAATTCGTTACGAAAAATTTTGATTTCTGCAGGTTGGCCGTAATATAACCACAAACGAAATGGCAAACGCAATGCGATATAGCTACTTAAAAGGTCCTGGAGGTCGGTTTAGAAACCCGTATGACCATGGGTGCAAGAAAAACTGTTCAGATTTGTTCATAAATGGTTACAATGAAGATATTGAGCTGATTGAAGCAGCAGCTCAATCAAATGAGATAAATATGATGCCTATGAGCAGCAGGAGTTTGAACCCGCTTCAAAACAGCCCGAATGGAAACAACACACATGTTATTGATGTGAATAATAATATTTTAAAAACACACAACAATCATGTTCATTCTTCAAGTTGTGGCCATGGCCATGGCCATGGGAATCAAGGTAAAAGTAAACCAGAGACTGCTCCGCTCGGGTTAGGTCTTGGTTTAGGCCGTAACGCTCGGTCTATGGCTACTTCATGATTTATATTGCCCTGGGTTTTAATACGGTTTAAAAGACATCGTATGTTGTATCATTTTTTTTCTTCAATATTTATAAGTTACTATCCAAGTTTTGTAGCTTGCTCTGATCATGCTCATCGTTGGCTTCTATCTACACTTGTCCCTTGCTTGAACCTAATTTTTGCTATTCATATTTGTACATAGACAAGAACGCCATTTTTAGTTGCATTGAAATTTACGTCCTTTTGTTTTGTTAGATTTGTTCTTTTTTTTTTTTCTTTCTTTTTTTAATATGGGTAGTTTTAGTATGAGTTAATGCCAGAATAAAGATGTAACTTGCGGATAAAAGTATTTGGTTTTTAATGTACCAAACAAGTTAAACTTGTTTAGAGTCCACATACTTGTAAAACAATTTTAAATATGAACTTTTTATACCTAAAAGCGGCTCTTAAAGTGTAGTTAGGGCTGTAAACGAAACGAACGTTTAGGGAACCGTTCGTGAACCGTTTGGCGAGAAGTTCGTTTATGTTCGTTCGTTTAATAAATGAACAAACATGAACAAGAAATTCCGTTCGTTTAGTTAAATGAACGAACATGAACAGAGGTCTTGTTCGTTCATTTATGTTTGTGAACGTTCGGTAACATGTTCGTTTATGTTCGGTTAAGTTCATTTAGTATATTTTTCATTGAATGTATTGTATATTTTTAAATTTTAATTTTTAGCTTAATATTGTAATATTTAAGTTATTTTTAATTTAATACTACAATATTTTAATTTATATATTTATTAATGATTATCCCATATGTTTGAGATTAAGAATGTTTTTTTTATTGTTTAAATAATATGTGTTCGTTAATATTCGTGAACCGTTCGTGAACAAGTTAAATTCCTTAATGAACGAACACGAACAATAATTTTCGTTCGGTTAGCGTTCGTGAACCATTCGTGAACACGTTAAAAGTTAAACGATTGAACACGAACGAGGGCTCGTTCGTGTTCGTTCGGTTCGTCTACAGCCCTAAGTGTAGTGGATAACTTTTATTTATTTATTTATTTTTTATTATTTAAGATTGTATTAATTTGAGTTTAAATTTGTTGAAAGTTAATAACGTGGTGTTTCACGTTTGGAAAATAAAGTCTACTTACGATTAGGGGTGTTCAAAATATTCAAAACTCGAAAAAATTCAAAATCAGAAACCCGAAAAAACCTTATCCGAAATCAATTTTGGTTTTTCGGGTCGGATAATATGATTTCAAATTCGGGTCGGGTTTCGGACATGCAAAACTAGTTTTTTTGGGCCGGGTATCCGAATAACATGAAAAAACAGGTTTATTCGGATGCACGAATTCGGGTTTTTCGGGTCGGGTTTCGGATAGACTGGAAAAAATTCAAACCCGAAAAACTCGTTATCCGACCCAATGAACACCCCTACTTACGATCCATGTCAAATTGCCATTAAAGAAATCACCTACATAACAGTCACATGCTCATATACATTTATTTTAAACTACTTTGATAATTTTTAAATAAAAAAATTTTCATTGAATGTCTATACAAAATAAAGTACATTACCACACTATTAAATTAGTTGATTTTGACCATTTTCTCTTCACCTTTTGACCATTTCAAACTGATGTAGGAAAAAAGGGTAGAAAACATTGGCCTTTAATGGTGTATGGCTAAAAAAGAGGTCAAATCTAAAGTTCATCAGAAGGGAAATAATTGTTTTGTGTCAAAGCTTATAAAAAACATTCCCAAAAATGCTGATCCTTTGTGCAATCTATTAGAACAACTAGAACAAAATAAGATAAAATTTGTCAACAAGTAAAATATAATATATTTATAATGATGACTAATTAAAGAACACATGTATATATGTCATTTTGTCCAATAAATTTCAACCTAAAGTCTCCCAGTGAATAGAATACAAACCAAGAACTTGCATCACTCAATCTGAGAAAAAAAGAATGAAAAAAACACATACAATTACACTACTCTCAGAATCAGAAAGAAAATATGAGTTAGTTTGTGAAAAGAAAAATTAAAAATATAAGTTTTTACATTGTTATCTTGTGTCCGAATTCGAGGAGTTATCGACTTATAATCTTACACCAACAATAAGGTCTTCTGCTCTTCTACAAATTTGAAGCTGCAACGATCTGTGATCTGTCCCATGAAAATAACAAAAAACACTTGGTAAATCTTCATGCTTGTTTTAAGACATGAATGATCTTTGGAACTCGTCTTTGAAGCAATGGCTCTAATATGAAAGAAGGAACACTAATTTGGCACATTTTTGCATCATACATGTCATTCCATGCTTGCACGATCTCATCAATATTGAATCCCACACCTAAAAACCATAATAAAAAAACATGATCAGAATTCACTTCCAAGACTTCTTGAATTTATGCATATAGAAAACATAAAGTTCAAGTTTTTTGCAATTGTTCAAGTCTATTGTAAACATCCATCAATTCGAAACAAAACGGTTACCCTGAAAATGAGAAATTATTTTGATAGAAAACATTGACATACCCAATTCGACCCGTTTAGTAGTGACCAAGTTGGTTTGGGTTATGTATCATTGTTAATGGGTCAAATAAAAAAAATTATCTAAAAAGGAACTGGGTCAAAAGTGTATTTTTAATGCATACAAGCACCTATATCCGCTTTATATAGAAAATTGGATTGTTATTTCAATAAAAGAAGTTTCTAATCATATCTATTATATCACTTTTTTTAGAGAATTAGAATATTGGATTAAGAGCTAGTATAAGCAGCAAACCTTCTGATGCAGTATTATTAGAACAATGATTCTTGATCATGACAGCAATATGTGTATGAGAAGCTCCAGCAAGTTCAAATTTTTCAACAGCAATCTCCAAACATTCCCGCCAAACAGGAATTCCGAGTTTATACTCCATCATTGATCTTTCATAAAACATCGTACCCCACAAAACATTCACCCGGGACCTCATATTTGCAACCAGCTCAGCCATTTCATCTTGTGTAAAATCTTTAACATATTTACCCAATTCTGTCTTCTGTAATTCAGACTTCACTTTATTTGGCCTTAAAACTTCATTAACCCGCCTCATTTCTGTTTCCTCCCAAATTTTAACACCCTTTTCCATATTAGATTCAGCATCGTCGTACAATCGAACTGTTTCTGTTGAATCCCATGTTTCAAGATTAATTTTAGTTCCAACGGCATAATACCAAGAAAGTTTTGCTTGTTCAAATTGCTGTTGTCCTAGAGCCAGAAGTCCTTCATAAAAGTCAGGTTTAATTTTAATTGCTTCTTTATATCGCTCACCTGCTTTCACATATTCCATTTGTGTCCATTCATATGAATGTTTAATTTGTGAAAATACAGATTCTTGAGAACCATTTTCTCCATGGTATACCTTTTTCCTTGCTCTTGACATATGAACATTTCCCCAATTAAAATAAGCCAAAGCAACCATTTCTTGAAAATTATCGGCTGCAAGATTGAAAAACTCTTGAGCTTCACTACTTGTTACAATTTCCTCCAAAGCTTCCGAGTATACCTTCATACCAAGCTCATGAAGGCCCCAATATGAATCCGTGTTGAAACCAACATAGTTCTTGAAAAGTTGAGCAAACTCTAAGATCCAATCATCAATACAAGGAGATGAATTTAAAAGCTTTTGTCTTTTTTCTCGGTTTCTAATATGGTCAAAGAACGGATCTTGCTCAGGGTTGACATCCACAATGTACAACCTTAACGCACCCCGTTGATCAGAAGTTGATGATTCGGCCCATTTTAGTTCTTCATTTGTGGTAATTGTCACCATGTCATCTTCTTCATCTCTATATTTCATAAGAACAGCTTTTGAAACAGGAAACCTATCACTTACAATTTCTCTTACTTTTATGATATCACAATTGATAGGAATTTTTGCCCATCTTATATCTTCCCCATATACCAGTTTCACAACCCTTTTCGGCTCTTCTTTGTTTTCATTCCTGTTGATTTTTTCCTCCACAATTATCTTATCTTCTGTCTTTTTATCATCGTTTTCATAATCTTTTAACTCTTCCATAACCTGATCAAGTTTTTCACTTTTCTTGTCAGCTTTGTTCTTTTTCTTTTTGTGTGATTTCTCCTTTATTGGTTTGTGGAGTTGACTCGAATCGATTTGTTGTTCACTCTCATTAACTTTTTCTTCATTCAACTTATCCTCCATACGAGATTTCACTCTATCTAGAATCTCGGTTGCCATTAGATTATTGGGTTCTATATCTAACACCATATTAACATCTCTTAAAGCCAAATCAAGCCTGTTTAAAGCCTCGTAACATCTGGATCGTTTCAAGAGCGCTTTGCTATAATTTGGCGTGATTTCAAGAGCTAAATCACACTCATGAATAGCCCTAGGAAAATCGGTGATACCCATTTGCATATAACATGCTGCAATGTTACTATGAAGATAAGATACATCTAAATGGTTTCCAGGAAGCAATTTGAGGGCTTTTTGGTACTTCAATATTGCTCCTTCATAATATTTTGTTTGAAATAACTTATTCCCTTCTTCCTTAAGTTCTTGTGCCATTGAAATGAAAACCGTAGTGTCATTATCATAGGCATTGCTATCATCAAGTTTGTTTTGCTTTAAATTAACATGATCCATCTGTTTTGAACCTAGTTTTTTATTTCTTTTTGATTGTTTACCCATTTTCTAATCTGTTTCTGAACAATTAGTTTGAGATCCAAACTTGAACTTTCAGAATCTTAGTGATACCAAATTCAAGATCCCTAAAGATTTAAACTTTAAGAACTATCTAATTTCTTGAAATTGAAGATCACTGATATTATATACCCCAACTCTTATCCAAGATCAATCAATTATGCATCCTTCGATTACAATTTATCAAATCCACTTACAAAATAGAAATTGAACAGCTTACAATGCGTCTATGTGTGTAAATCAACATTAAACTAAACCTTCAGATTCCATTTTCCTCACTGAATCAAGAATTGAATGAATCAATTGGCGATGAGCATGACCAAATCCGTGATTCGAAGAAGAAACAGACGAAGATCTTAAACAACTACAAGCGATTTTCTCTATTGTAAATAAAATTCCTGTGCTAAAATTGAATTAACTGGAATGAAATTAACAAAAACTTATCTGGGTTAAGATAAAAGCTTGATCTTTGGCCGGAAAAACATCAAAAATGCAGACGCTCCCATTGAAAACAAGAAGAAAATATTGAGCTTCTAACTGTTGATCTTTGACCTTGTGCATCCATTTATTACTTTTTATGTAATAAAAATAACAATAATAGATATTATTTTGTTGGGTGAATCTTATTTAACAAGGGAGTGGTGTTCTTTAACTTTTTTTTTTCCAGAATAATAACTTAATCGTCTGCAAAAGTAAATTGAAAAAGCTTTGTGGGGATGACCAGGGGAATAAAGAGAGACGTATATAATTGATTATAGGGATTCTTTAAAATTAAAAAAAAAATCATTATATATTAGATTTATAAAGTTTTGTGAAATATTTTATTTTGTAGAATTTTTGAGGTTGAGTGGGGGACAACAATGAATATTGAGGTGGCACGTTCTAGAGATCTGTCTCACGACGAATACAAATATTTTTACTGAGTTCGGTTTCAAATAATAACCGTAACTCCTTAAGGTAAATATGTGGATCCGTGTGGTTGAAAACCTTGGTCTAAACCTTTTGCTATTTAGGGTGGAAGGGGTCCGGATCCTTGGTTACATCGGTGGAATAGGTTTTTTGGGTTCCAATCTTGGTTGCTACAAATCGAAAGAAAACAAAAAAAGTTGCCGTTGCAAACTGGTTGTTTAGCTTAAAGAAAAAGGGCAATTTCATATACCATTTTCGAAACTTTTATAATTACGTATTGTTTCAAAGCATGCTTTAAGAGTAGTCTACATACGCATTAAAGCTTGTATCTTGAGGAAATATGCCGAGTTTTTCAAGTTTAGAGGAGATATATGTAATTCTCCCTAAAGAAAATAGTAAAAATTATTTAAAACTATGGTTGCAAAAGTCGGCATCCAAGGCCGAGTGATCGGATGTTGAAGTACCAATCAAAAATAAGAGTTTAACACTCAAGTCCTACTACCCAATTTAGTTAGGAAAGTCGGGTATCGGTCCACGAAGAGTCAAGTGGAAACTACTTTCGCAAACAATTTAATTAACTAATTGCAATTAAAAGTAAACTTGAAAGGTTTGAATTTATGTTTTAAGCAAAAGTAACTTTATGCTAATTAAAAACACTTAAATTAACTTAGTTGTAAACAGTAAATGGAAGGGTGATCCCTCCAAGTTTCATGTTAGTCAAAATAACTAGGTTGCAATAGCTTGTTGATTGGAAATCACATAGACATGATTTATGCTTGGATTGATTAACACATAGAGTTTTGTAAATGAATTAATGACTTTGTTGACAACCGATAACTAGACCAATGTTGTTGACGCGATTAATTACCCATTTCACAAAATATAAGATTTCTAAGATACCTTGAAAACCAATAACATCAATTCTCAATACATTGAACAATGAACAAAAATGAATCAAATAAATTAAATTCAAAGTTGCAAAAGAAACCAAAATCATTCAATGTTTTGCAATCAGGCAATACTGAAATCGTAACTTTGAGAAAGAACAAGTTCAATACCAATGTTTAACAAACAATGAACAAAACTAGCTATTACGACTAACACTTCACCCAGAGAGAATTAAGAAAGGAATAGCCGGACATCACAACGATCGAATCCACATGGTGGTTGAGTGATTGCATGATCGGATCATCTCTTCTATGAATTGGTATGATCTTGGATTGATTTGGAGGAGTTATAAGGCTCAAAATCGTCACTTTCTTGCCCAGAAAATCGTTTAAAAAGGTTTGGAAACGAAACCCTAGAATAGGGGTTTAAATATGGACAAGATAAGGTAAAATTCCAAGTTTCCAGGCCGTCGATGTATGATACGCCGGGCCTGGGCGTATCATGCGGCCAAAAAGATACACTACGCCCGAGACTTTTTGTCGACGCTGCCGTTTGGGCGTATGATACGCCGACCTGAGCGCATGATATGCCCAGTTAGACTTCATATTCAGCTTCGTCTTGTCGAGAAACACAATTTTCATATATTATGGGTCCCGTAACTCATCTCCTATTTTGATATATGCCTCTTCAAAGTTTTGGACTTCTAAACTTCATGTTTTTGCACCTTTTAACCTACAAACACACAAGAACACATGGTAACTACTATTCGGATTAATCATCATATAAAAACTCATAAAAACACATATTTAAACCTTTTAAACCCAAAATCAAACCTTCATTATCACCGAGTATTCGCTCCAAAAAGTTGTTCCGAAGCCGAGTATTTCCTGATTACTACCCGATTGCTCTCTCCAAGGAGTTGTTCCGACTTGGGAGCGTCTAGCGACTTTTGCAACCTTGTTTATAACTAGTATAAACGAATACCAATCGATCAAATTCTACATTTTTTTTATTATGTCTATTGACTACTCTCAAAAGTCAAAACACAATTATATTTAACAAAATAAGACATGATGTTTTTTTTTCTTTCACTCTCAAATCTAGCAAGGCTTAATTAGTCCACATTGGCATTGCTGCAGAAGAAAATGAAGATACAACTTGTTCAAAAAGAACACACATAATGATTGCGTGAAAACTCTCAAAATTCTAATAAATAAACATGTTTAGGTCGAGATTTCGGCTGTCAAATGTTAAAGGATTTATTTCCGAGAATTATTGCAAACATACACGAAAATTTTGAATGGTTTCAACAAGTGTTAGACGTGAGCATGAAAAAAAAGTTTCAGGCCGTTACGAAATTGCACATCGGCGATTAGTTAGCTTGCAACCAATATTGTTTCCGGCGAATAAAAGTGAATATTTAGCTATCTCTTCTACAACCTCAGCTCGTGAATACCTTGTATATTTTTACAAAGCTATTGTTATTTTATACTATATAGAATTTTTATGTGCACCATTTAGCCATAAAATTACTCTTTTATACAATACACATGAAAGCAAACATGACATTTCGAGGACGCTTGGTAGCGTCGACAGTGGCGGACATACTTGGAAGCAATTGATGTCACGGGACAGCAGCCATTTTTTAGCCTACATAGACATTTATGAATCGTGTTTTCAAGTGACAGCATCGGTTTTTGTGTTAGTGACAACATTTACTGAGTTTTGGCCTTTCGTCTCAAATGACAGTCGACAGATCGCGATTTCCGTCTCAAACGACAGTCGACAGATCGAGACAATCGCGGATAGCATAGCAGGACATGGAGAAGAATTTTAAGTCGGCAATCGTGGACTGCAGCATGTCGTGAACGGTGATTGCCTCTGGATACATGGATCCTTTTGAAAAGAAACCAATTTCATCTTATCGTCCTAATAAAAATGTTGAAGTTAAACGAGCATGTTTGCTTAGAGGTCTATGTCAACCGACAGTGCATGATTCTCCACAAACAAATGTGAGTGGTAAATTAAAACGTTTTAATCCGAATTGGTTAAATAACTATCGAATTTATATTATGTTTTTTTTTTAATTTCCATTCATGATTACTATTTTATCATTTTTATACCCGACCCGAAAGGTAAAACCGACTGGAAAATTAAGTCCGATACTCTGAAATTATAACATACAAATAGAGTACCAACATTGGAAAAAAATCCTGGATCCGCCACTTAGCGTCGACTGTGCACATTAGATTTGGAAAAATTGTCAAACATGTTTATGAGACCAATATCGCTTAGTGATCTCCAATAACAATCGATCACCAATAACAATTGATCTATTGGTTAATAACGAGATGCATGAAAACACTCAAAATTGGACGTTCAAGTTAATGCTTGATAATACAAGCATGGAGCATGGTTAGGGGTGTTCATGGGCCGGTTTTTACGGTTTTTAGGTTAAACCATAAAACGAACCGTTAATAACGGTTTTTGAATATTGAAAACCAAAACCGAACCGTTAAAAATAAAAACCGAACCAAATCGAACCGTTATAAACGGTTTGGTTCCGGTTTTTGAATGTTAAAAAATAAAAAGTAAGGCCTACTTTTGAAAAAAAAAACTTGTGTCACTAGCCTGTCCAAAATTATAAACTGTGTAAAAAACATTACAAAACCTGTTATAAAATACAAGAAGTAAAAAATATGTACTATTACAAATTTTGTTATCAAATACAAAATTTATCAAGAAAACATGAAATCCAAAAATAAACCAGCACGTCCAAAAACAACCAACTTACTTTCCAAAGTTATAAAACTTCAAGTACTAACCAAACAACCAACAACTTAACTAAATACTATATGCACATCAAAATACATGCGCACACACACATGTTTAGGAAAAAAACCGACCATGAAACCGAACCGATGACCGGTTTGGACAGTTTCGCGGTTTCGAACCGAACCGTGAACACCCCTAAGCATGGTTATTACCTAGTCGATGAGATTTACAATACCCTACTGGTATGATTCTCACCATGGTTTAATCATCGAAGGAAGCAACAATACCGGCAAAACTTTAAAAACTTAAAAGAAATATGCTAAACAAATCAATACACAAAATACTTGTTTATGATAACGTGTAAGGAAAAAATGTTGAAAAAATCGACCCCAACATAAACGGCTATAAAGCCTTTAAATAATTTTTTTTTTTAATTTTTGCATCAATTGTAAATCCGGTCCAAAAAGTGGTTAGTGAATACGAAATTCCAAACCGGTTATAACCTATGGTTTGGATCAGTTTCAACCTGGTTTATGAAAACCGCTTCCTCAATTTGTTATAAACTGTCTTCTAACGCGGTTCGAGTATAAAAATGTTTTGTTATTTTTTAATTTATTTTAGTTTTTTATAATATAGATTTTCATCTTTTGAATAATTACTATATATACATTTTGCAACTGTAATCATTGCGTGAATAGTGATATTAGTTAAATATTCTTTTTTTGCTTTTTTTTTTATATCTGAACCGCCGTAAAAGGTAGGAAATCGAATACCATGTTTATGAAACCGCTCCAAAAAATGCATAACCCGCTTCAAAAAATATTTTAAGAACCGCTTTAAAAGGTTTTTTTCAGATTTTAGAACCGCTTCAAAAAGCAAAATGTTATTTTTATTTCAAAAAGAAAACCGCTTCAAAAAGTTGAACGACTTCAATCAATAGGTAGAATAAACATAAGAAGAGAACTGCTTGGGTTTTGATTATAATCATCAATTAAACGATGTTGATTT
Source organism: Mikania micrantha (assembly GCA_009363875.1). Taxonomy (NCBI): domain Eukaryota; kingdom Viridiplantae; phylum Streptophyta; class Magnoliopsida; order Asterales; family Asteraceae; genus Mikania; species Mikania micrantha. Next base: position 69,701,387 of record CM018696.1, read on the forward strand.
ATTAGAACCGCTAAAAAAATGACAAACCGTTTAAAAAATTTACAAAACCACGGTAAAAAAATAGAGGCTGCTGTAAAAATAAAACTTGAACCTCTTAAAAAATGAAGCATTGTTTTTGGAACCACTACAAGAAAAATAAAATTTAACCGCTTAAAAAACTACACTAATTACCAAAGGGCTTATATCTTAATGGTACCCGTTTGACTTTTCGAATGAAAGGTTTTGGGTTCGAGTCTTGGCTGAAGCAAAAAAATGCTTTAGGTTGAGATATGAGGTTTTTTCAGTATGGGTTTCCTCCTAAAAGATGGTGTCAATGTACTCATTTAAACAGTGGTATTTAGTGTTAGCTGTTCAAAAAAAGTACACTAATTAAAAAAATGACACAACTTAACCATTGTAAAACATGGGCAACACCTCTAAAAAATATAAAACCATGATCAAAATTGAAAATTTTGAATTGCAAAAAAAATAAAACCATGATCAAAATTGAACCTCTTTAAAAATGACCTCTTCAAAAAATTCCAAAAAAAAAGAAAAAACAAAACCCAATCGTAGAAAATTAAAACATTAACAATATTTAAATAATAATAATAATTAGAAAACATTTTTATTGTTTTATTTTATTCTTTAAAAATATGCGCCTATGTTTGGATTTGTAATACGTAAGAGTGACAGTTAATTTATTTCTTACGATAGATTGATTGTCATTGCGGCTAATTCTTTTTATGCATTTTAATGCGCATGAAGTTGTAAATGCTATCATGATCGAATATTCATATCAGTAAAGCGAACACGTTTAGAATGACTACCGCCTAAGGTTTTATGTCAAAGTGACAACACATATTTACGTTTAATATACGAAATCGTACCGAAATACACATATTTACGTTTAATATATGAAATCGTACCGAAATACCGCAGCAGCGCGCGGGTAAACCCCTAGTTATCATGGAATACAAATATACAATAATACATTTGATCCATTAGTCCGGGCTCATGTGTATACTCAAGCCCAGTATCACTCAAGCCCATTAATGCGGTCCAAAACCCAAATTGGTGATTTAAGACTTTAAGTAGATCAAGTCACCAAGAACCAATCTATGAGAGATTTAGAGCATTGACTATCATTACTCTTTTATGTAAATCAATAGTTATAAGATATATATGGTGATACAATTAAAATACAAAAGTACTCTTATAACTATTAAAGTTGTTCAAAATCTGATTAATAATTACGATAAAACTATTTTACAAAATATTATATATAGATCAACTTGTAAATTTTAAGTATATTCTCATATTTAATTACTCTTTGTGTATGATTGGCTGGAACTACATACAGTTTTTTAAATATCTAATTACGGTTTTATAAATTACACTACAAAATAATTTTTATTTGAAAATAAATCCTATAATTACAATTTTAAAGACAATAATATTATGGTTCAATAACATAAATTGAGGGATAGACGGGTGCGTTTTTGTCCTCCTATGTGCTAAGTTTATTAAGTTGATACTTGGACTACGTCATTGAACTTATGTTTGATTGTAATATTTGGGTTTTAGGGGAAAAAGTAAAAAAGTGATGCAAATTTAAAAGTATAGGGTTATGAACATATTTGGTTTTGTAGGAATTATTGCTTGAATATTTTTTAGTATGTATACTAATATGTGTTCACCATTTGTCATTTGTTAGTTATAGAGAATTGCTGAATTGCTTTGATTCCAAACAGGGCTCAATTCAAGCCGAGTAAAAAAGCCAAATATTTGAGCTCGAGCTTGTAAAAATCTCGAGCCACAAGCCGGCTTCTTTTTATTTACACACACATATTATTTGTAAAAACTATATAACTCATTTCAACTAATAAAAATTTGCCACCTGTACATACTTTTAGTAAATTCAAATTGATATTTTAGTCCTTTAACCTTATAAGAAATCACTAATATTGAAGTCATGCCAAATATTCATATCTCTTAATTTTCTCTTTAATTTTATTGTAGTTATGCCAATTATTTTTAATGCAAAATTTTATGTAAACATGCTTACATATATGTAACCATACAAGTTTACTTGAAAGCTACATACATGTATCTATATGCTTACATGTGTGTAATCATACAAGTAAACTTGATTACATATATGTAAGCTTTCAAGAAAAAAGATATATGTAAGCATTGAAGAAAATACAATATGATTACATAAACCTAACAATTTACATGTGTAAACATGATTACGTATTTGTAATCATACAAATGAATTAGTTTGATCAAGTTACATACATGTAAACATGCTTACATTTATATAATCATACAATTAAACTTGATTACATATATGTAAACATTCAAGAAAAAAAGATTTTTAAGGAAATTAAGCATTCAAGAAAAAAAGAGATTTTTAAGGAAATCTAATTCATATTGTGACACCCGGCAATTTCAGGTAAATTGCAACTCTTATATTCTTTACATTTCACATTCATACTTGTTGCATTTCATTTAATTATGTTTAATTAGATGAGTTGAACACAAACAACTACAAAACGATAGTTCAAGGAACTATCGAACCATACACTGCATTGCACGTTGGTTTTGGAAACCAATGGTGGCAAACACAACACTAACACAAAACAATAGTTCGGGGAATTATTGAATGGTGCATCACACGTTGATTAGGATTAATCAAGCGTGCAAACACTTCGTTAGAAACGAACACAAACTATCTTAGATAATTCGAGGAATTATCGAAACACACACACGAGTCTCACGAACGTTGGTGATCAAACTTATATGTTACTATATGATTATGTGCTAAACGTGTATTAGATGCTTTGGATAAACGTTAGGAATCGAGTACGAGCGAAATCGTATCATCGAAATCGAAAAACAATGAAGTTGGCCTGTCGCGGTACGCGATACCCCCTTCGGCGAGAAGCTTCGCGATACGCGAAGCAAACCGGGAGTCGAGACTCCCGAATTACATCGCGCTACGCGATGATGATTTTTGATCGGCCTCCGCGGTACGCGAAGGCCATGCAGATCAGATTTTCTTTATAATCAACCCCATATCATTTCAGTCGAATTCCTTCACCATTTCCTCCGATTTCTCTCATCTTCCAGCGACCAAATCACCTGAAATCAGCCCTTAAACCTCTATCAAACATCCCCTAAGCCACATCCTTGTATCCTTGGAGTGATTTGAAGACATTGAAGCTCGAAGAGAGTTCGTGGAGGCCATCGACACGCAAGAGAGCCTTCATCCGTGCTTGTAGTTTCTGTCCAGAGCAAATCCATCCACTTAAGGAGCATCTAAGGTAGTTTTAAATGTTTACATAGTGTTAGATCGTACATGCAAGGGTTAAAAACCCACATGCAACTCCGTGTGACCATCGTGCACGATTTTGTTGGTGATTTGTTGTTTAGATGTTATAGGTTTACTGATTTGATAATATTAGAATGTTAGATTTGAGTTTGATTGAGTTATTGGTAGGTTTGATGATGTTGTGGCGCACTTGCCATAAAAGGAAACTTTTATGTTGCAAGTCTTGGATTTGTGATGATCTAGACATGTTAGACATGTCTAGATGTTGTTAAAGGTGTATTGAAGTGTTTAGAAACACATTGGGATATTTGAATTTGTCAAAAACTTGGTTTTATAGAAACTTACTAAAAATGGAAACTTTTAGAAATCAAAAGAGGGCTTTTGATGTTTTTGAAAGATTTGACGAACTTCGATTATTGAAATATGTTTAGAAATGATTTCTAAGCATATTGGAAACCTTGATTTGTGAAAACGAGTTTTTAAACGGGTACTTTCCAAATAAGGAAACTTTATTTGGGCAAAACGGCATAAATGGCGATTTATGCGCAGATGACATGTTTTAAGAGTTTAAACAAGTTTTATAAACATATTGGAAGTCATTAGTTTTACGAAATGGAATTTCATAACCACACTTTCCTAAAGTGGAAACTTTCTAAAAATAGCAACTTATGTGTTTAGAGTCATAGGATGCATTTTGGTGTCCTATGTGCATCAAGGCACATGAACACAACAATCGTGTCACCAACGATTCGTCGAAGTAACACTAGTCAAAACACACTCGGTTGAGCACACCGACACTTGGAGTTGTATGGGATACAACGCACCACAAAACACATACTTACACCTATACGATCATAGGTGCTTACTAGCAGGACAGCTAGCTTTCGCAGACGCGAACACCCTGTAAACCGGAACTGCTCTATCAGGTGAGTTCACGGCCCCTTTTTACTTTTTCTACCTTTGGGGGAGAAAACATTGCATGATAAACTGTTTTTGGAAAACAACTCATTTCATTTATGTATGGACATGCTTTATCATTATATGTATATGTGTGGGCCCCTATCACAACTAAAAGTCCTCGCGATACTCCTCGGACCGTTAATAGCATAACGCCTAGCATGGTAATCTTGAATAGTACTATTTGGGCCTGACAAGCCCCACTACACCCGACTGGAGGTCGGAACAGTGCAAAATTGACCAACACTTTGCCATAGTCTTGTGATGGACATGGCGGGAGGCACCCACTGTCAGCTTCGGTACCATCCACAATATAATATAACTGTATTGACTAGCTATCAATCGATACTGCATTGTAATGATACATTGATAAACTCTTACTTTAAACATTGGATGTTTAATGCTTTTGATAAACCTGTGCTCTCACCAACCTTTGTGTTGACCTTTTTACTCGCATGTTTTCTCAGGTAACTAAGGCACGCACACCAGGAATAGGATGCTAGGCCGGAGTCGCATGCATCTGTTTAAGTGTTTTAGATTATCAAACATTTATTATCATTTGGTTGTTACGTATTGTAAACTACTTTAATCACTTCCGCAACTCTGATATTGCTAAACTGTTTTATCCAAATTATTGGATGTACGTACGAAATCAGACATATAGGTCTCGCATGTTGTGTGACCGGAGACTGCGATCCTGACAATCTGCCGCCGCTCGCGCCCCGGAAGGGACGGGATTTCTCGGGGTGCGACAGATTGGTATCAGAGAACTCCGGTTATTGCGAATTAGGTTTGCATTTAGTGAACTTAGTCTATAACCACTAGTCTCCACACAACACATAGTGCTTAGTATTGTAGTACTTGCACACACGTTACATCTTTTATGCATTACGTTCGTCACTGCACGTGACTACCCATGGCGGGGAAGAGCGGATAGCTCTACACGTTCTTTACAGTACCTATCGCACACACTACATTAGTCATTAGTCAAACACTAACACGTATTCTCGCTATGAAGATCATGGCTGGAAGACGTGGAGGACGCAGGAATGCAGGTGGACGTGGAAACATCAACTTGACTCAAGCTGAACTGAACGCGCTCATCAACGAGCGAGTTGAGGAGGTACTTGCTGCACGGGAAGCTGCCCGTAACCAAAACCTACTGAACCAAGGTGATGAATCCTTTTCATATTCACCTCGCATCACAATCACTTGTTTCCAATTCAATACACTCACTCGATACTTAACCCAACTCTACTCTTTGCATATTCCAGGAGCAAATCCTAACCCACCTCTCTGCACGTTCAAGATGTTTCTGGACTGCAAACCCCACTCCTTCAGCGGTACAGAGGGTGCCGTTGGGCTATTACGCTGGATCGAGAAGGCGGAATCGGCCTTTGCCATGAGCAACTGCAGGAACGAGGACAGGGTCAAGTTCGCTGCAGGGACGTTCGAGGGAGCTGCCCTCACTTGGTGGAATGCCAATGTCCAGAATCAAGGGCTCGATGCAGCCAACGCCCTACCTTGGGATGACTTTAAAAGGATGTTGAACCGCGAATACTGTCCTCGCGGCGAAGTGCAGAAACTGGAAACAGAATTCTGGAACCATAAGATGATTGGTTCCGAGGTCGAGGCTTACACAGCTCGATCGTATGAGTTGGCAAACTTGTGCCCGGAAATGGCAACCCCACCCTTCAAACATATAGAAAAGTACATTGACGGACTGCCACCCCAAATTCAGGGCATGGTGCTCTCTGCTGATCCCATCACCATGCAACAAGCCGTGCGACTAACCCACAAACTCACTGACTCGGCAGTTGCACAAGGACTCTTGCCACCCCGTGGTGCTGTGACCACGACCAATGACAAGGGCAAACGCAAATGGGATGACACCCAGAGTAAAGCTTCCACTCTCCAACCACCACCGCAGCAACGTAAGTTTGGGTCATCTCAAGCTTACGCACCACCCATCCCAACCAACCAAAGCTCAGGATCCTACGCAGGCAAACATCCCAAGTGCAACAAATGCAATTTACACCATGTTTTGGGACAATGCGGTTCTATCCGATGCCAACGATGTGGCAAGGGGGGACACCTCGCCAAAGACTGCAGGGGTGAGCTGCGTACAAAGACCCCACAGCCACAACAACAACAGCTCGAGGCACCGAAGGGCTGCTTCGAATGTGGAAAGCCAGGGCACTTCAAGAGGGACTGCCCGCATCTGAAGAACAATGACAATAACGGGAACAACAACGGCCCGAAGGGACGAGCCTTCGTGATCGGGGCTAAGGAGGCCAGAAGGGACCCCAACCTTGCAACAGGTACATATCTCCTAAACAATAATTATGCTTCTGTACTGTTTGATACTGGAGCTGAGAGAAGCTTTATATCTAAGGATTTTAGTGAGATACTTGCGATGACCCCAACACCCTTAGAGGATGAATACACAGTAGAACTAGCTGATGGTAAATTGATTGTAACTAAGCACATTCTGAAAGAATGCACACTAGAACTAGCTAACCACAAATTTAAGATTGATCTCATGCCAGTTACACTAGGCAGTTTCGATGTCGTAGTGGGCATGGATTGGTTGTCTGAAAACCAGGCTGAAATCATTTGCCACGACAAGGTTGTGCGCATACCCCTCCCTAACGGAGAAACTCTAGATATCAAGGGCGAAAGGAGTGACACTCCTCTGAACATCATCTCGTGCATGAAAGCTCACAAATGCTTACGAAAGGGATACACAGCCATAATGGCACTTATCACCGACAAGACTGAAGAGGAACAGAGAATAGAAGAAATCCCAGTCGTATGCGACTATCCCGATGTATTCCCTGAGGATCTACCAGGACTACCACCACCTCGGCAAGTGGAGTTCCGCATAGACCTTGTGCCGGGAGCAGCGCCCATTGCACGAGCACCATATCGACTTGCACCTTCGGAGATGCAGGAACTGTCCAATCAACTGCAAGAGCTGTTGGACAAAGGTTTCATTAGACCAAGCTTCTCACCCTGGGGAGCTCCGGTCTTATTCGTAAAGAAAAAGGATGGCACGTTTCGAATGTGCATTGACTATCGGGAATTGAACAAAGTGACGATCAAGAACCGCTACCCTTTACCGCGAATCGACGATCTGTTTGATCAACTGCAAGGATCGAGTTACTACTCCAAGATCGATCTGCGATCTGGGTACCATCAGTTGAGGATTCAGGAAGAAGATATACCCAAGACTGCTTTTCGCACTCGGTATGGCCATTATGAGTTTTTGGTTATGCCGTTTGGACTGACAAACGCACCCGCAGTATTCATGGATCTCATGAATAGAGTGTGCAAACCCTACCTCGACAAGTTTATCATTGTCTTTATAGATGATATTCTCATCTACTCCAAAACCGAGGAGGAACACAAAGAGCATCTGCAATTGGCTCTTGAACTGCTACGGAAAGAGAAGCTGTACGCTAAACTCTCAAAGTGCGACTTCTGGATTCGAGAAGTCCAATTTTTGGGACATATTGTTAATGAACAAGGGATTCATGTGGATAAATCTAAGATAGAGGCAATCAAGAACTGGGAAGCACCAAAGACCCCAACTGAGGTGCGACAATTCCTAGGATTGGCCGGCTATTATCGACGATTTATTGAAGGATTTTCAAAGATAGCCCAACCCCTTACAGCCTTGACTCATAAGGACAAGAAGTATCTCTGGACTGACAAGCAAGAAGCTGCATTCCAACTTCTCAAGCAGAAGCTCTGTAGTGCACCTATCTTATCACTTCCTGATGGAACGGATGACTTCGTAGTATATTGCGATGCCTCGATACAAGGACTCGGCTGCGTGCTGATGCAGCGAGAGAAAGTGATCGCATATGCTTCTCGACAACTGAAAGTCCACGAGAAGAACTACACCACCCACGACTTGGAACTTGGAGCCGTGGTATTCGCACTCAAGATCTGGAGACACTACCTGTATGGTACAAAGTGTACGATATACACTGATCACAAGAGCCTCCAACACATATTCGAGCAGAAGGAACTAAACATGCGACAACGTCGCTGGCTCGAGCTTCTAAACGACTATGAGTGTGCTATCAAGTACCACCCGGGGAAAGCCAATGTTGTGGCCGATGCCCTAAGCCGGAAAAACACATCAAAACCCAAGAGGGTACGAGCTTTACAACTCACCATCCATCCCAATCTTCCTGAACAGATACGCAGTGCCCAGGTGGAGGCACTTAAACCTGAAAACCTAGCGGCAGAATCACTAAGGGGAATGGAGCAACACCTTAAAGTAAAAGCCGATGGCTTACACTATTTCATGGAACGCGTCTGGGTTCCACGTCACGGAAACCTAAGAGACCTTGTGATGGACGAGGCTCACAAATCACGGTATTCCATTCACCCTGGATCTGATAAGATGTATCACGATCTGAAGGAACTTTATTGGTGGCCACACATGAAAGCCGACATCGCTACCTACGTAGGCAAATGTTTGACTTGTGCTAAAGTCAAGATCGAGTACCAGAAACCCTCTGGATTACTCACACAACCCGAGATCCCCATGTGGAAATGGGAACAGATCTCCATGGATTTCATCACCAAATTACCCCGCACTCCTAGTGGATGTGACACAATCTGGGTGATTGTGGATCGACTGACTAAGTCAGCACATTTCCTTGCGATCAAGGAAAACGACAAAATGGAAAAACTGGCCAGAATCTATGTCAAGGAAGTGGTCTCGCGACATGGAGTGCCGATCTCCATTATTTCGGATCGAGACGCCAGATTCACTTCTAACTTCTGGAAATCACTACAAAAGTCGCTTGGCACGCGGTTGGATATGAGTACAGCATATCACCCACAAACTGATGGCCAAAGTGAACGCACGATACAAACTCTTGAAGATATGCTACGAGCGTGCGTAGTGGACTTTGGAAACAGCTGGGAAATTCACCTACCATTGGTGGAGTTTTCCTACAACAACAGCTACCACACGAGTATCAAAGCAGCGCCTTTTGAGGCACTCTATGGCAGGAAATGCCGATCACCCATATGTTGGGCGGAAGTGGGCGACAGCCAGCTCACTGGCCCGGAACTTGTGCATGAAACAACCGAGAAAATCGTGCAAATAAGAAACCGCATGGCAGCAGCTCGTGATCGTCAAAAGAGCTATGCCGACAAACGCCGAAAGCCTTTGGAATTTCAGGTAGGAGATAAAGTCCTTCTGAAAATTTCGCCATGGAAAGGCGTCATTCGTTTTGGTAAACGAGGCAAATTGAATCCACGGTATATTGGGCCTTTCGAGATCCTGAAGAGGATTGGTCCAGTGGCATACCAACTCAACTTGCCAACCGAACTCGACGGAGTGCACAACGTATTTCATGTCTCGAACCTGAAAAAGTGTTTATCAGATGAAACACTTATAGTTCCACTGGATGAGATCCAGGTGGATGAACAGCTACGGTTCGTGGAAGAGCCGGTAGAGATCATGGACCGTGAGGTCAAACAACTCAAACAGAGTAAGATTCCTATTGTCAAAGTCCGATGGAACTCGAAACGCGGACCTGAATTCACGTGGGAACGTGAAGATCAGATGATGCGTAAATATCCCCATCTCTTCAAGCAGACAACGTCGAACGTCGACAACAACGAATAAATTTCGGGACGAAATTCCTTTCAACAAGGGGATGATGTGACAACCGGAAAATTTTTGTTTCTCAAACACTCTTACTTCTCAAACACTACCAACAACAACCAAATTTCGGGACGAAATTTCTTTCAACAAGGGGATGATGTGACACCCGGCAATTTCAGGTAAATTGCAACTCTTATATTCTTTACATTTCACATTCATACTTGTTGCATTTCATTTAATTATGTTTAATTAGATGAGTTGAACACAAACAACTACAAAACGATAGTTCAAGGAACTATCGAACCATACACTGCATTGCACGTTGGTTTTGGAAACCAATGGTGGCAAACACAACACTAACACAAAACAATAGTTCGGGGAATTATTGAATTGTGCATCACACGTTGATTAGGATTAATCAAGCGTGCAAACACTTCGTTAGAAACGAACACAAACTATCTTAGATAATTCGAGGAATTATCGAAACACACACACGAGTCTCACGAACGTTGGTGATCAAACTTATATGTTACTATATGATTATGTGCTAAACGTGTATTAGATGCTTTGGATAAACGTTAGGAATCGAGTACGAGCGAAATCGTATCATCGAAATCGAAAAACAATGAAGTTGGCCTGTCGCGGTACGCGATACCCCCTTCGGCGAGAAGCTTCGCGATACGCGAAGCAAACCGGGAGTCGAGACTCCCGAATTACATCGCGCTACGCGATGATGATTTTTGATCGGCCTCCGCGGTACGCGAAGGCCATGCAGATCAGATTTTCTTTATAATCAACCCCATATCATTTCAGTCGAATTCCTTCACCATTTCCTCCGATTTCTCTCATCTTCCAGCGACCAAATCACCTGAAATCAGCCCTTAAACCTCTGTCAAACATCCCCTAAGCCACATCCTTGTATCCTTGGAGTGATTTGAAGACATTGAAGCTCGAAGAGAGTTCGTGGAGGCCATCGACACGCAAGAGAGCCTTCATCCGTGCTTGTAGTTTCTGTCCAGAGCAAATCCATCCACTTAAGGAGCATCTAAGGTAGTTTTAAATGTTTACATAGTGTTAGATCGTACATGCAAGGGTTAAAAACCCACATGCAACTCCGTGTGACCATCGTGCACGATTTTGTTGGTGATTTGTTGTTTAGATGTTATAGGTTTACTGATTTGATAATATTAGAATGTTAGATTTGAGTTTGATTGAGTTATTGGTAGGTTTGATGATGTTGTGGCGCACTTGCCATAAAAGGAAACTTTTATGTTGCAAGTCTTGGATTTGTGATGATCTAGACATGTTAGACATGTCTAGATGTTGTTAAAGGTGTATTGAAGTGTTTAGAAACACATTGGGATATTTGAATTTGTCAAAAACTTGGTTTTATAGAAACTTACTAAAAATGGAAACTTTTAGAAATCAAAAGAGGGCTTTTGATGTTTTTGAAAGATTTGACGAACTTCGATTATTGAAATATGTTTAGAAATGATTTCTAAGCATATTGGAAACCTTGATTTGTGAAAACGAGTTTTTAAACGGGTACTTTCCAAATAAGGAAACTTTATTTGGGCAAAACGGCATAAATGGCGATTTATGCGCAGATGACATGTTTTAAGAGTTTAAACAAGTTTTATAAACATATTGGAAGTCATTAGTTTTACGAAATGGAATTTCATAACCACACTTTCCTAAAGTGGAAACTTTCTAAAAATAGCAACTTATGTGTTTAGAGTCATAGGATGCATTTTGGTGTCCTATGTGCATCAAGGCACATGAACACAACAATCGTGTCACCAACGATTCGTCGAAGTAACACTAGTCAAAACACACTCGGTTGAGCACACCGACACTTGGAGTTGTATGGGATACAACGCACCACAAAACACATACTTACACCTATACGATCATAGGTGCTTACTAGCAGGACAGCTAGCTTTCGCAGACGCGAACACCCTGTAAACCGGAACTGCTCTATCAGGTGAGTTCACGGCCCCTTTTTACTTTTTCTACCTTTGGGGGAGAAAACATTGCATGATAAACTGTTTTTGGAAAACAACTCATTTCATTTATGTATGGACATGCTTTATCATTATATGTATATGTGTGGGCCCCTATCACAACTAAAAGTCCTCGCGATACTCCTCGGACCGTTAATAGCATAACGCCTAGCATGGTAATCTTGAATAGTACTATTTGGGCCTGACAAGCCCCACTACACCCGACTGGAGGTCGGAACAGTGCAAAATTGACCAACACTTTGCCATAGTCTTGTGATGGACATGGCGGGAGGCACCCACTGTCAGCTTCGGTACCATCCACAATATAATATAACTGTATTGACTAGCTATCAATCGATACTGCATTGTAATGATACATTGATAAACTCTTACTTTAAACATTGGATGTTTAATGCTTTTGATAAACCTGTGCTCTCACCAACCTTTGTGTTGACCTTTTTACTCGCATGTTTTCTCAGGTAACTAAGGCACGCACACCAGGAATAGGATGCTAGGCCGGAGTCGCATGCATCTGTTTAAGTGTTTTAGATTATCAAACATTTATTATCATTTGGTTGTTACGTATTGTAAACTACTTTAATCACTTCCGCAACTCTGATATTGCTAAACTGTTTTATCCAAATTATTGGATGTACGTACGAAATCAGACATATAGGTCTCGCATGTTGTGTGACCGGAGACTGCGATCCTGACAATCTGCCGCCGCTCGCGCCCCGGAAGGGACGGGATTTCTCGGGGTGCGACAGATTGGTATCAGAGAACTCCGGTTATTGCGAATTAGGTTTGCATTTAGTGAACTTAGTCTATAACCACTAGTCTCCACACAACACATAGTGCTTAGTATTGTAGTACTTGCACACACGTTACATCTTTTATGCATTACGTTCGTCACTGCACGTGACTACCCATGGCGGGGAAGAGCGGATAGCTCTACACGTTCTTTACAGTACCTATCGCACACACTACATTAGTCATTAGTCAAACACTAACACGTATTCTCGCTATGAAGATCATGGCTGGAAGACGTGGAGGACGCAGGAATGCAGGTGGACGTGGAAACATCAACTTGACTCAAGCTGAACTGAACGCGCTCATCAACGAGCGAGTTGAGGAGGTACTTGCTGCACGGGAAGCTGCCCGTAACCAAAACCTACTGAACCAAGGTGATGAATCCTTTTCATATTCACCTCGCATCACAATCACTTGTTTCCAATTCAATACACTCACTCGATACTTAACCCAACTCTACTCTTTGCATATTCCAGGAGCAAATCCTAACCCACCTCTCTGCACGTTCAAGATGTTTCTGGACTGCAAACCCCACTCCTTCAGCGGTACAGAGGGTGCCGTTGGGCTATTACGCTGGATCGAGAAGGCGGAATCGGCCTTTGCCATGAGCAACTGCAGGAACGAGGACAGGGTCAAGTTCGCTGCAGGGACGTTCGAGGGAGCTGCCCTCACTTGGTGGAATGCCAATGTCCAGAATCAAGGGCTCGATGCAGCCAACGCCCTACCTTGGGATGACTTTAAAAGGATGTTGAACCGCGAATACTGTCCTCGCGGCGAAGTGCAGAAACTGGAAACAGAATTCTGGAACCATAAGATGATTGGTTCCGAGGTCGAGGCTTACACAGCTCGATCGTATGAGTTGGCAAACTTGTGCCCGGAAATGGCAACCCCACCCTTCAAACATATAGAAAAGTACATTGACGGACTGCCACCCCAAATTCAGGGCATGGTGCTCTCTGCTGATCCCATCACCATGCAACAAGCCGTGCGACTAACCCACAAACTCACTGACTCGGCAGTTGCACAAGGACTCTTGCCACCCCGTGGTGCTGTGACCACGACCAATGACAAGGGCAAACGCAAATGGGATGACACCCAGAGTAAAGCTTCCACTCTCCAACCACCACCGCAGCAACGTAAGTTTGGGTCATCTCAAGCTTACGCACCACCCATCCCAACCAACCAAAGCTCAGGATCCTACGCAGGCAAACATCCCAAGTGCAACAAATGCAATTTACACCATGTTTTGGGACAATGCGGTTCTATCCGATGCCAACGATGTGGCAAGGGGGACACCTCGCCAAAGACTGCAGGGGTGAGCTGCGTACAAAGACCCCACAGCCACAACAACAACAGCTCGAGGCACCGAAGGGCTGCTTCGAATGTGGAAAGCCAGGGCACTTCAAGAGGGACTGCCCGCATCTGAAGAACAATGACAATAACGGGAACAACAACGGCCCGAAGGGACGAGCCTTCGTGATCGGGGCTAAGGAGGCCAGAAGGGACCCCAACCTTGCAACAGGTACATATCTCCTAAACAATAATTATGCTTCTGTACTGTTTGATACTGGAGCTGAGAGAAGCTTTATATCTAAGGATTTTAGTGAGATACTTGCGATGACCCCAACACCCTTAGAGGATGAATACACAGTAGAACTAGCTGATGGTAAATTGATTGTAACTAAGCACATTCTGAAAGAATGCACACTAGAACTAGCTAACCACAAATTTAAGATTGATCTCATGCCAGTTACACTAGGCAGTTTCGATGTCGTAGTGGGCATGGATTGGTTGTCTGAAAACCAGGCTGAAATCATTTGCCACGACAAGGTTGTGCGCATACCCCTCCCTAACGGAGAAACTCTAGATATCAAGGGCGAAAGGAGTGACACTCCTCTGAACATCATCTCGTGCATGAAAGCTCACAAATGCTTACGAAAGGGATACACAGCCATAATGGCACTTATCACCGACAAGACTGAAGAGGAACAGAGAATAGAAGAAATCCCAGTCGTATGCGACTATCCCGATGTATTCCCTGAGGATCTACCAGGACTACCACCACCTCGGCAAGTGGAGTTCCGCATAGACCTTGTGCCGGGAGCAGCGCCCATTGCACGAGCACCATATCGACTTGCACCTTCGGAGATGCAGGAACTGTCCAATCAACTGCAAGAGCTGTTGGACAAAGGTTTCATTAGACCAAGCTTCTCACCCTGGGGAGCTCCGGTCTTATTCGTAAAGAAAAAGGATGGCACGTTTCGAATGTGCATTGACTATCGGGAATTGAACAAAGTGACGATCAAGAACCGCTACCCTTTACCGCGAATCGACGATCTGTTTGATCAACTGCAAGGATCGAGTTACTACTCCAAGATCGATCTGCGATCTGGGTACCATCAGTTGAGGATTCAGGAAGAAGATATACCCAAGACTGCTTTTCGCACTCGGTATGGCCATTATGAGTTTTTGGTTATGCCGTTTGGACTGACAAACGCACCCGCAGTATTCATGGATCTCATGAATAGAGTGTGCAAACCCTACCTCGACAAGTTTATCATTGTCTTTATAGATGATATTCTCATCTACTCCAAAACCGAGGAGGAACACAAAGAGCATCTGCAATTGGCTCTTGAACTGCTACGGAAAGAGAAGCTGTACGCTAAACTCTCAAAGTGCGACTTCTGGATTCGAGAAGTCCAATTTTTGGGACATATTGTTAATGAACAAGGGATTCATGTGGATAAATCTAAGATAGAGGCAATCAAGAACTGGGAAGCACCAAAGACCCCAACTGAGGTGCGACAATTCCTAGGATTGGCCGGCTATTATCGACGATTTATTGAAGGATTTTCAAAGATAGCCCAACCCCTTACAGCCTTGACTCATAAGGACAAGAAGTATCTCTGGACTGACAAGCAAGAAGCTGCATTCCAACTTCTCAAGCAGAAGCTCTGTAGTGCACCTATCTTATCACTTCCTGATGGAACGGATGACTTCGTAGTATATTGCGATGCCTCGATACAAGGACTCGGCTGCGTGCTGATGCAGCGAGAGAAAGTGATCGCATATGCTTCTCGACAACTGAAAGTCCACGAGAAGAATTACACCACCCACGACTTGGAACTTGGAGCCGTGGTATTCGCACTCAAGATCTGGAGACACTACCTGTATGGTACAAAGTGTACGATATACACTGATCACAAGAGCCTCCAGCACATATTCGAGCAGAAGGAACTAAACATGCGACAACGTCGCTGGCTCGAGCTTCTAAACGACTATGAGTGTGCTATCAAGTACCACCCGGGGAAAGCCAATGTTGTGGCCGATGCCCTAAGCCGGAAAAACACATCAAAACCCAAGAGGGTACGAGCTTTACAACTCACCATCCATCCCAATCTTCCTGAACAGATACGCAGTGCCCAGGTGGAGGCACTTAAACCTGAAAACCTAGCGGCAGAATCACTAAGGGGAATGGAGCAACACCTTAAAGTAAAAGCCGATGGCTTACACTATTTCATGGAACGCGTCTGGGTTCCACGTCACGGAAACCTAAGAGACCTTGTGATGGACGAGGCTCACAAATCACGGTATTCCATTCACCCTGGATCTGATAAGATGTATCACGATCTGAAGGAACTTTATTGGTGGCCACACATGAAAGCCGACATCGCTACCTACGTAGGCAAATGTTTGACTTGTGCTAAAGTCAAGATCGAGTACCAGAAACCCTCTGGATTACTCACACAACCCGAGATCCCCATGTGGAAATGGGAACAGATCTCCATGGATTTCATCACCAAATTACCCCGCACTCCTAGTGGATGTGACACAATCTGGGTGATTGTGGATCGACTGACTAAGTCAGCACATTTCCTTGCGATCAAGGAAAACGACAAAATGGAAAAACTGGCCAGAATCTATGTCAAGGAAGTGGTCTCGCGACATGGAGTGCCGATCTCCATTATTTCGGATCGAGACGCCAGATTCACTTCTAACTTCTGGAAATCACTACAAAAGTCGCTTGGCACGCGGTTGGATATGAGTACAGCATATCACCCACAAACTGATGGCCAAAGTGAACGCACGATACAAACTCTTGAAGATATGCTACGAGCGTGCGTAGTGGACTTTGGAAACAGCTGGGAAATTCACCTACCATTGGTGGAGTTTTCCTACAACAACAGCTACCACACGAGTATCAAAGCAGCGCCTTTTGAGGCACTCTATGGCAGGAAATGCCGATCACCCATATGTTGGGCGGAAGTGGGCGACAGCCAGCTCACTGGCCCGGAACTTGTGCATGAAACAACCGAGAAAATCGTGCAAATAAGAAACCGCATGGCAGCAGCTCGTGATCGACAAAAGAGCTATGCCGACAAACGCCGAAAGCCTTTGGAATTTCAGGTAGGAGATAAAGTCCTTCTGAAAATTTCGCCATGGAAAGGCGTCATTCGTTTTGGTAAACGAGGCAAATTGAATCCACGGTATATTGGGCCTTTCGAGATCCTGAAGAGGATTGGTCCAGTGGCATACCAACTCAACTTGCCAACCGAACTCGACGGAGTGCACAACGTATTTCATGTCTCGAACCTGAAAAAGTGTTTATCAGATGAAACACTTATAGTTCCACTGGATGAGATCCAGGTGGATGAACAGCTACGGTTCGTGGAAGAGCCGGTAGAGATCATGGACCGTGAGGTCAAACAACTCAAACAGAGTAAGATTCCTATTGTCAAAGTCCGATGGAACTCGAAACGCGGACCTGAATTCACGTGGGAACGTGAAGATCAGATGATGCGTAAATATCCCCATCTCTTCAAGCAGACAACGTCGAACGTCGACAACAACGAATAAATTTCGGGACGAAATTCCTTTCAACAAGGGGATGATGTGACAACCGGAAAATTTTTGTTTCTCAAACACTCTTACTTCTCAAACACTACCAACAACAACCAAATTTCGGGACGAAATTTCTTTCAACAAGGGGATGATGTGACACCCGGCAATTTCAGGTAAATTGCAACTCTTATATTCTTTACATTTCACATTCATACTTGTTGCATTTCATTTAATTATGTTTAATTAGATGAGTTGAACACAAACAACTACAAAACGATAGTTCAAGGAACTATCGAACCATACACTGCATTGCACGTTGGTTTTGGAAACCAATGGTGGCAAACACAACACTAACACAAAACAATAGTTCGGGGAATTATTGAATGGTGCATCACACGTTGATTAGGATTAATCAAGCGTGCAAACACTTCGTTAGAAACGAACACAAACTATCTTAGATAATTCGAGGAATTATCGAAACACACACACGAGTCTCACGAACGTTGGTGATCAAACTTATATGTTACTATATGATTATGTGCTAAACGTGTATTAGATGCTTTGGATAAACGTTAGGAATCGAGTACGAGCGAAATCGTATCATCGAAATCGAAAAACAATGAAGTTGGCCTGTCGCGGTACGCGATACCCCCTTCGGCGAGAAGCTTCGCGATACGCGAAGCAAACCGGGAGTCGAGACTCCCGAATTACATCGCGCTACGCGATGATGATTTTTGATCGGCCTCCGCGGTACGCGAAGGCCATGCAGATCAGATTTTCTTTATAATCAACCCCATATCATTTCAGTCGAATTCCTTCACCATTTCCTCCGATTTCTCTCATCTTCCAGCGACCAAATCACCTGAAATCAGCCCTTAAACCTCTGTCAAACATCCCCTAAGCCACATCCTTGTATCCTTGGAGTGATTTGAAGACATTGAAGCTCGAAGAGAGTTCGTGGAGGCCATCGACACGCAAGAGAGCCTTCATCCGTGCTTGTAGTTTCTGTCCAGAGCAAATCCATCCACTTAAGGAGCATCTAAGGTAGTTTTAAATGTTTACATAGTGTTAGATCGTACATGCAAGGGTTAAAAACCCACATGCAACTCCGTGTGACCATCGTGCACGATTTTGTTGGTGATTTGTTGTTTAGATGTTATAGGTTTACTGATTTGATAATATTAGAATGTTAGATTTGAGTTTGATTGAGTTATTGGTAGGTTTGATGATGTTGTGGCGCACTTGCCATAAAAGGAAACTTTTATGTTGCAAGTCTTGGATTTGTGATGATCTAGACATGTTAGACATGTCTAGATGTTGTTAAAGGTGTATTGAAGTGTTTAGAAACACATTGGGATATTTGAATTTGTCAAAAACTTGGTTTTATAGAAACTTACTAAAAATGGAAACTTTTAGAAATCAAAAGAGGGCTTTTGATGTTTTTGAAAGATTTGACGAACTTCGATTATTGAAATATGTTTAGAAATGATTTCTAAGCATATTGGAAACCTTGATTTGTGAAAACGAGTTTTTAAACGGGTACTTTCCAAATAAGGAAACTTTATTTGGGCAAAACGGCATAAATGGCGATTTATGCGCAGATGACATGTTTTAAGAGTTTAAACAAGTTTTATAAACATATTGGAAGTCATTAGTTTTACGAAATGGAATTTCATAACCACACTTTCCTAAAGTGGAAACTTTCTAAAAATAGCAACTTATGTGTTTAGAGTCATAGGATGCATTTTGGTGTCCTATGTGCATCAAGGCACATGAACACAACAATCGTGTCACCAACGATTCGTCGAAGTAACACTAGTCAAAACACACTCGGTTGAGCACACCGACACTTGGAGTTGTATGGGATACAACGCACCACAAAACACATACTTACACCTATACGATCATAGGTGCTTACTAGCAGGACAGCTAGCTTTCGCAGACGCGAACACCCTGTAAACCGGAACTGCTCTATCAGGTGAGTTCACGGCCCCTTTTTACTTTTTCTACCTTTGGGGGAGAAAACATTGCATGATAAACTGTTTTTGGAAAACAACTCATTTCATTTATGTATGGACATGCTTTATCATTATATGTATATGTGTGGGCCCCTATCACAACTAAAAGTCCTCGCGATACTCCTCGGACCGTTAATAGCATAACGCCTAGCATGGTAATCTTGAATAGTACTATTTGGGCCTGACAAGCCCCACTACACCCGACTGGAGGTCGGAACAGTGCAAAATTGACCAACACTTTGCCATAGTCTTGTGATGGACATGGCGGGAGGCACCCACTGTCAGCTTCGGTACCATCCACAATATAATATAACTGTATTGACTAGCTATCAATCGATACTGCATTGTAATGATACATTGATAAACTCTTACTTTAAACATTGGATGTTTAATGCTTTTGATAAACCTGTGCTCTCACCAACCTTTGTGTTGACCTTTTTACTCGCATGTTTTCTCAGGTAACTAAGGCACGCACACCAGGAATAGGATGCTAGGCCGGAGTCGCATGCATCTGTTTAAGTGTTTTAGATTATCAAACATTTATTATCATTTGGTTGTTACGTATTGTAAACTACTTTAATCACTTCCGCAACTCTGATATTGCTAAACTGTTTTATCCAAATTATTGGATGTACGTACGAAATCAGACATATAGGTCTCGCATGTTGTGTGACCAGAGACTGCGATCCTGACAATCTGCCGCCGCTCGCGCCCCGGAAGGGACGGGATTTCTCGGGGTGCGACACATATATTGAGACAAGAATCATCCAAATGTAATTTATTTAGAATCATAACCCTTACAATTCACGGTTTATCTTCTTGACGACAAAACAATGTTAAGGCAAGCAACCAAGATGGTGTCTTGTTTCACCCTTTACTTGACTTTTGATCCTCTACCTTCTTGAATCTTTCATTAGCACGATCCTATAGTGTGTATATATAACAGGTTGAATCTACTAGAGACTCGATGTAACAGAAGGCATAGAGCACGTAGAGTGTGTCAATGGCGTACAATAAAACTAGCATATTCAAACAACGATTAAAGCTTCTGTTTTGTAATTTCAACAAAACGACACAATTTAATGGTAATCGCTAACCCAATTCCTTTGATGTAATCACGAGCTTCGATTAAGCAACAATCACGTGATTAAAGCTTCTTTTACCAAATTTCTAATGAAATTAGGGGACAAAAAAGCTTCCGGGAGACGAAAGATTTAGCAGAAATTCAAATCACGTGATCTTGCAACACCATAACATCACTACAAAAACTCAAAATCAAAATAGAAAGATGCAAGAATTTGTTGGACTTCTTATTTTTGAACCCGGTAGACTAACCTCATCTTCATTTTCAAGTTTCAATGTGCTCATCATGAAATTATTGATATCGTTGCTGAAATAATGGATGATTTAAAACACCCAACGATTTCCATCATAGAAACATGTATTGTTCTTCATTCGATCGTAACATAAGTAGGCCCGGTGATCTCTTCGTGTTTGAAATCTTTGTGGGTTTGCATTAGATTCTTATTAGGTTTTTGGTTTTCTTCTTGATTAGGTTGTGTGGTGAAACTTCGTAGAAATTTGAAGGCTTGATAAAGATTTGGGGTTAAAAATAAATGGTGAAATTAGGGCTAAAAATGGTGTTGTTGTTTAATGTTGATGAATTCAAAGAGATTTGAGGAGAAATAAAATAATTTCTATAATTAAAAGAAACGTTCATTTACTAAAATGCTCTTTTGATTAAAACTAAATAAATATAAAAGAAATTATTTGATTGGCTAAAAAAGGTTTTCTAAATTTTCTCTAAAATTAGAGGTTTTCTTATGAACCTTCATCTCTCTCTCTCTCTCTCTCTATATATATATATATATATATATATAAATGGAGCTGAGCCAACCCTGACCAAGGCTCGACTCGTCTTAAATGAGTTTTTTTTACGATCCGAGCTCTTTTTGAGCTGATTTTTTTTAAGTTTTCTTCAGGCATATTTTATCTCGAGCTTTTTTAATAGCACTAGTTCGAGTCTTAATTTCGGTTTATGGTTTCATCGGTTTGTATTAGTTAAGCCAAAGGGGCATTTACTTTTTTAATAGCACTAGTTCGAGTCTTGATTCCGGACCTTCCGGTTTATGGTTTCATCGGTTATAGTTAAACCCAAAGGGACAGAGATGCCCAATGAGGCAATGACACCTCTTGAATCACTCGCGTGAGGCTTTATTGGGTAGCGGGGTCAAAACATAAATTCACGTCCCACATTTAATTCTTAATTCTAAGTCAACTAAGGAAACATTCACCAATATAATGAGTACAAATATAATAATGCACGTTAAATGCAAAGTGTTTTGCCGTTAAAAAAAAATGCAAAGTGTTTTAAATAAACTAAGTCTAGCTTGATAAAATAAGAAAAAAATAGCATAACAACAAAGTAAATCTTTCATGAGAATTTAAATGCTTGGAATGAGAAGGAAAAAACTTGCTTCTATCCTCAAACGAATTATCAATTATATAATTTTTTTAAAACGATGATTAACATTATAACAATGAATATAGAAAAATCATAGTATTAAAATGATATATTGGAATAGCTAACACATGATTCGTGAAGCTCGGCTAACGTTAATGGTATCAATTTTTTTGGATCACATGTTCGTAGTTTATAATCTTTTAAGATTTTGTTCTCAAGATATATTATCATCAATCCGTTAAGTCTTTCTTGAGATATTGAGTCATACGCTAAAGGCATTACTCAGGTAAATGGATCTGCGTTTGATTTCGGAAATATTAGGACTCAACTGACAGACTCAATTTTTTTTAGTTTAAATATTAGACTTATTTAAGCATAATGAATATACTTTTCTTATGTAAAATATAAAAAACAAATTAAAATTTTTGCGCCTCTAAAAAAACTAGGCCTGAGGAGATGGCTCAGTTTGCCCTTACTTGGGGTCGGCACTGCAAACCGATTATAAATTTCGAATTTTCAATAAACATAGTTAAGTTATGAAGATGCTTAATTTAATCGTAGTCGTTGATTAATGATCTTTTTTTGAACCACCATACTATCACACTTCTAAACTACACATAATATTTCTCTTTTGCTTGAATTTGAACCCAAGACCTCCTTTCTAAGAGGCAATGCTTCTACCAAGTGGACTAGTCCTAAATTGGTCATTAATTAATGATCTAATGACTTATGATCATTCTTAGTCTTTTTAGGATAAAGTGATTATCTAGTTTAACATAACCTTAGTTATATATGAAGATACTTCATTTAAATCCATCTTACTTCTCTAATAAATCAAGGTTTTTCTAGGGACACATGGCGTATCCCTAGAGCACCTTGCACTTCTTTTCCCGCCTAAAACATCTTATCTTACTTCTTTTTTAACTGACAAATAAATGTTTCTAAGAACACTTGACACATTCCTATAGCACCTTGATTTTTTTTCGTCTCCCTCTCCTATAAATATATTATATATTATTCTATATATTAAATGAGGTGGGGGGGAATAGTAATGTGGGCCCCACCTTTTTTTTCTCTCTTACACACACTCCCACATATTATATATACACCCCACTCCCACATATTATATTATATATACTGGTATATTATTAAAAGAGATAAGGGGAATAGTAAAATGGGTCATCTAGACTTTATCTGTACCATTGATTTGGAATTTTGAAAATAAAAATGTGGTGCGCATTGAATATGAATAAAAAATTGGTTTTGAATAAACAAATCAGTTTTAATGTGGGTTAATGTGAACCACGTATTTATTTTCAAGATTCGAAATCGACGACCCAAATAGGGTTTAGGGGTTTTCTCTCTATGATTAGTGAGAAAATGTGGTCATTTCTACGGTTTTGGTGGTGTTCGAAAAAAGTAGTTGTTATTTGTTTGTTTTCATAGAACATCGATGTGTGCTTAGGGATTTGGGGTTTTTTAATTCAACCAATTGGTTGCAGATGAGAAGGATATTGCCAGTTTTTTTTTAATTATTTTCGTAACATATTTGTATGGATTTTGTATGATTTTATGTTTTTATAAGAAATTTGTATAGAGTTCGTGATAATAGATTTGATTTTCCTATGTAACTTATGTTTCTGCAAATGACATATAATACCCGTTGTCAGCAGTGTACTATGATGACCCGCCGCAACGCGCGGCGGGTATAAACCTAGTTAAATATTACATATACTTTGAACATATTTTAAAATTAAAAATAAGACCTTTTCAAAATAATAAAAATATTTTAATATTAAAAACACACATTTTTAATAAAAAAATTATTATGAAATATATAATTTTTAAAATTAGTTTTGCAAAATTAAATATTTAAAAAACAAACTTTGAAAAAATTAATGTTTAAAAAATAATATAATTATTTTATTTTCTAATCTATGAAATTATATTGAATCATATTTTATATGAAAAAATCTTCTTATATAATTTAAATTTTTATTAGTAACTATTAGTTAATAATATTTTTTTAATCATCTCGTGTAATACACGGGATGCTAACCTATTATGTAATAAAAGAAGAATTAAATGGGACACATGGTACTTTCTCATGAACTCTAAAATAATTTTCTTCTTATCTCTCATATTAAATATTAATTGTCTATTATATTAAATTAAATATTAATAATTTTAAATAATTAAATCATGCAATTAAATATCAAATATATAGATCTTCTTATTATAAACATGATTAAAACTTAATAAATTATAAGATCAATTATATAAAATCTTATAATATAACTTTATAATTCTTAAAATATTTATTATTTGTAAATTCAATATTTATTATTTTATCTAACACCTAATCTTATCACACATACAAATCTTTATAAAAAAAATATAGTTTGTAACATATTAGATTTATTCAATCCACACTATACATGAGTTTCTAATCAAGCAAATAATAAATGATATCAGAACTCCTAATTTTGCTTAAAGGCAAAACATTTAAACATTCTTAGTTTTCCCAAGTAACATGAAATTCTAATGGGTTTGAATTCAAATAGCAATTTTATTAGAATTAACTTGTTGCTTCTTTTAAGATTAGGGTTCTTGAAGGCAGAATTGTGTAAAAAAAGGTAACACCAAATCCAACAATATCCAACAAGAGACTAGGATTCTAAATGAGAATGTGCAAAGTCCCGTTACATTATGTGTAATATTGATTAACTGGTATCTAGTGATAGATCTTTTAAAAGCTCTTGAATTATCAGGAAAATATTATTGTGGTTTTAACAACTTATCAAAGTAGATAAATGATCATTAACTAGCTAGTACTTACGTATTTGTCTAATTATAAGTTTTGCACAATAATTTGCATGAATTATTTTTGTCTAATTATAAGTTTTGCACAATAATTTGCATGAATTATTCTTATTTCCTCAATAAACTTCATTCCACTAACTAGTAAAGTTTATAAATTTACATAAATACATTATTTATATAGTAATTTAAAAGTTGCAAATATCAATTACAAGTCCTATTGAAAAGAAGTTTCGTGACTTTTTATCTTTTTAGAAGTGTAATTTATTTTAGGCAAATTGGATTTAAATAATTCAAACTTTGATAAATTGGACGCTGCCGGTCCCAACTATTAAAATCTCCAATAACAGTCCCAACTTTTGACATATTTTCCCGTGGCGGACCGCCGTCAAAAAAACCCTAACGGCATTAACTTTTTTTTGAGTTTCGAACGGATTTTTGAGGGCTTTTGTTCAGATGGAGAATACGAGTCGAATGACATATAACTTAACTCGAAACGTTGTTTCAAATTTTCCAATTTTGGTGTTTAAACTTTCAATTCGTTAGTTTGGAGAAACCACAAGATTATTCCAGTAATTAACTCCATTTTAATTACCAGAAAAAATGGGGTGAGCCACCACATCATTATCCTTTTCCACGTCATTCTGTATCAATTCCACGATGTTGACTTCCACGTGTACCTCAGCAGTTGCCAACTACATGACAAAATACGGCGACCACGTCGGCTGTGTACAGAAGTGCGTCGCCGTCGTAATAAATCGGGTTGTTCATTGACACGTGGGAACGGTCCCATCCGTATTTCTTGTCTCTGAATGCGTTTCTTTGTGTTAATTTTCTCGGTTTTAGTACTTTTACAATTATCTCCTCGTAGTTAACAATATTTACGCTTGGGCTCTCAATATTTAATTTTTGTTCTATTTATTTGGCCAACATATTTATGAATATTCTTAATTGTAGACATTTTCGATTGTCAACTTCATGATTGTCGTTAGTTTCACCAAGACAACTTGAGAAAACAATTCATGTTTATACGTGTGTATTTAATATTTTAATATTAATTTAATATTTCTTAAGTTAATCAATCACAATACATTTATACAGGTAAGAAGAACTTACTTGAAAGAGATGATTCAACCTTGTTTGAAAAGATAAAACCATGATATATGGTTAAGATTAGGGGGAGGTTTGAACAGGAATTTTTTTACATAAAAACAATCATAAAAGTAACATTTTGATAACTTTAACGAATTTCGATTGAACTAATCTCGGATTTAGACGATTCTTTGAGTGAACTTCTTTCATGTTATTCTTAGACAATGATATACGCAGATAAGTTTATTGGTTCTTTTCGTAGGAGAAGAGAGGAAATAATATGATGACTAAAACTTACTTAACAAACTTTTGATCGACCATCAATATTTATATATTAGTTTTTTGAAATATTTACTTTTATCAGATTAAATTCCTTATTATTTAGCAACATATATATATATATATATATATATATATATATATATATTATCCGTAAATGTCAAATGATCATTAGACCATAAGAATATTTCCATCATACCATAAATATCGTCATGCAGTAGGATAATAAGTGACTTGTAGTTTTGTTCACGCTATCATAACGATCATAAGATAAAATTTATGAGTATTGTTAATATAGTTATCTATTAACATATATAATATATTAAAAAATTCGTGTATTATACAAGTAGAATAAAGAAAATATTAGGTAATATTATGTAACCATTAGGTTAGTGATATAATTATCTATAACTAAATTTATATTGAATATCTTAAAATATATATTTTAATATTATTATTATATAAAATAAGAGGGAAAAAAAAAGAAAATATGAGACATTGAAAAGTGACATAACTCATCTCATTTATTGTGATAGAGAAAATAAAAAATAAATAAAGTTCGATTCGTACATCCACAAAATGACATATATCTCCTCGATCATTTTCTTATTTATTGGTATAAATATATAGACAAGTCAACGGTTAGTAGAATAGTAAGCTAGCCCGTTCTATAATGCAAGTTTTTTTTTGAATGGTTAAAGGATGTCCAAGCTGGCTACTAGTCCAGACGGACGGAGCCCCTAGCCCACTAGCCACAAATTCCCGTGGAAAACCCGACCCAAGCACCCGCGCAAAGGTACAACGATGAAAGGCCGGTAAAACTGGGTATAAATAATATATCACGAAAGACACAAATGTCAACGTATAAAGACGCGTTGCTCATAAAATTCACATCTGAGCATGTGTTGATTGTACGTTACCTATATTTATGCTAATTAATCACGCTGAAAATGTGCTGGTTAGTGCCTTATCACCATTTTTTTAACGGCGATGTTCTTACATATTATATATGTTGTCTTAACCGAGCCCATTAGATAAAGGTAAGACACACGTCTCTCAGATGGTCTCCTTAAAATTGAATTTTATCAAAAAAAAAAAAATCATTTATGCATAATAGAATAGTTATAGGTGATGTACCTTTGATTTGTTAAAAAACCTTAAATCATAAAAAAATTGTGTTAATGGGGATCTCTCATTTTTAATTATCACTAAAGGATTTCTTGTGGGTAGAAACATGCATACTTAAATCATTAAAAATTTGTGTTAATGGTTCAGTAATAGTTATATATGTATAATTTACCAAATTAACTAAATTGAACTATTCTTAAAACCAACATAATTTTATAAGACATATTTTTCATGTAACTAGAATATTATATATCTTGTTAGTTTGTTGCCATTAGAACATACCGCTTATTAACCGTTCTTCTTTATAAATTATCATGTTTATTTATTTGACCTCAATATAGTCGGATTTACTAGCTGTCATCACTTTACACCTCAACTCGACCCTTGTCTAAATTTCATAGTCAACAAAACTAAACCAACATAAACCAATTAAAACCGAAAATTGAGTTTGTAATTTGATAAGGTTAGAAACCGAACCAAAAATCAATTTCAAAATTCGATTCAGTTTCTTTGATTAAGAATATGGTTCGTTTTTTGGTTCTAAACAGTTTTTGATTTATTTTAGATACCCCTAGGTATAGGGTTGATTTTGATCTATAACCAAACTGAAGCAAACCATGAGGTTTACACCTAATTAACAAAGGACATTATACGTGTTCAGATACTAAGGGGATATTCTGTCCAATTTAATATTTATATGGTTGATGGGAGTATGTAAGTGAAGTTAAACAAGAGTAAAATAATAAAAGTGATTTTAGTATTTTAAGAGAATTGTCACATCTAGTCCTTGAGCTAGTTTTCTGTGAAGGGGTCATGAAAAGACAGGATGGATGAAAGAATGGTGCTACTCAGTTTATATCTCCAACCGCTCCAACTACCATTTTTGCTAATTAATAAATGCATGTAATTATATATGCAACCTC
The DNA here is from genome assembly GCA_009363875.1 of Mikania micrantha. NCBI lineage: Eukaryota > Viridiplantae > Streptophyta > Magnoliopsida > Asterales > Asteraceae > Mikania > Mikania micrantha. Next base: position 69,729,674 of record CM018696.1, read on the forward strand.
ATAAACCAACATGGGACGGATCATATGTATCTCGAACCACATTGTTCAGGGACCATTTTGAATACTTATAACCAAGTATATATAAATCCGACTTTTTTATTCATATAAAAAAGATAAAGTTTACACTTTTAAGTTCTATTCAACGTGAAAATTAGTACAAAGAAACTTTTATAATACTTAATTGAAACAATTCAAACTAGTTTTTTTAAAGATAGATTAATCAAGAGTAAGAAAACAAGAAAGAAAAACTTGTTAAGATCGATACTAAACAAAAAACAAAAAATAAATATACTTAAAAAAATATATGAAGAAAATAAAGTGTGTGAGAAGAATAAAAAAACATGGAAAAACGCAAAATGCAAAATTTTGGAAGAGTGTATAATGTGTGTATGTATATCAGTCATATAAAGATGTTAATATATAGATAATAAGAATGTAATTAATGGTTGCATGTGTATTATGCAAAATAAGATGATTTAAAAATTATAGCTTTTAACTTTGATGTGTAGGGTTTAATTCGCGAAGCAGACACTTGCACAAATATGTAAAATCAAGTTACACACATCATATCACGACCCCTCAGTGCAAAACGAGATCTAAGTCAAGCATTGGGTACATCCTTTAGCTTGGATGCAGTTAATCATTGGAACAACTGGCTGAAACTGAAGCTGAGTGAGAACAAAGAACGAAGGAAGGGTATAAAATCAGATGTTGGAAGAATGAAAGATTTGCATTATAAGCACCACTTAACTCTATTTGGTAATGCATGTATACAATGTTTGACGAGAGAACAAGTTCAACCCCTAGATATGACGAGTTAGTTACGTATAATACGATAATTTAGATTAATTAACAAATTCATCCTCTTGTAGTTCCCAAAGCTAATAAACCAGCATTGCTTCATCTTTTTTATTGATTTATTGAATTGGTTGTTGTCATATATTTTTATAAAAAAATATTCATTCTAATATTATTATATATATAAATTTTAATAAAGCTTATTATTTTTAACAAACTACTACTTTTATTAATTAGAAATGCCTTTTTAATTTAATCACATTTGCAAAATTTATTAAAATTGTTAAAATAATTAAAAGCTATATTTTATAAAGTGTTTATCATTTTTTATTAGAAAATATAGAAAAATCTACGCGTGAGCATTCAAAATCTGTGCAAAAAAACCAAATGTAGCCTATAATTATCCTATGTATCTTATATATGTAAGCTGTTGGATAAAACTGACACATGGTGTCAGTTGAATTTAAACTCGTCATGAGACAAATATATATGTAACAATTTTAAATCAATCATCATGTTGCCTATCTATATTATATTCGTCAACAAGTGTAGCTACGTGTTAGATTTAAAATTGTGAGGGCCTTCTCAAAACAGATTTCCAGGTAAAAGATTTGGAGCAATAATTGTACTGCTAGCTATATATGAACTTAATAGTGAGAAATAACATCAAAGTTTTTTTGTTTTTCAAGTTCTTTGCAAAAAAGAAGGCCAATCGATAGAGGGTACGTGTTTGCAAATTATGAAGAAAGAGTGTTTGGTCTCTTCTTTTGTAAAATGGAACCAAGTGAAGAAATTTATAATTTTATATATGATCGAACTATTTTATTTTTTTTTGTGTGTTTCTCGTGAGACTAAAAATAAGTCAACGTGTTCAATTTTATAGCTAAACAAATAATTGCTATACGAGTTTAATAACAGTTAAAAAAAATATTTTAATCACAGTTAAACTATTTATTATTAGTCAATAAAGCCGATATATATTTAATTGCAACACTTATACTAGCACAGAGGTCATTAGTGCAAAATACAATGGTTAACATAAAATTGTAAAAAAGAATGACTTTCGGATTTTTCATGTTAATCAAATCAAGTTTTGCACCCCTTAATGTTGTGAAAGCGTAGGAATGAGGCTAAAATCCAACGAAGGGTGGCTTTTTGTTTAAAAAAATTAGAAAGGGCCCTAACTTGTAAAAACACACAATAATATTATTTGTATATTTGATTTGTAATTTATTTAGAATGATACGACATATCAATTGGTCTAAACAAATGTCTATTATTAATCGGTCTGGTTAACAAATAGATTTAAAATTATTAATTACAACCGAACAGACTGAAACCAAACCATTCAACACCTTTAATCGGTGGTTGATCTCAAGATTTATAAATAAACCTTGAATTTCATATTTGCCTTGAGCTCTTAATTATAATAGTTGAGTTAGCCGTTTTCTAACGAAAGGAGTTGAGCCAGCTAGCCCTGTTCTAACGAAAGGAGTTTACCAATCATCTTGACCTATTATAAACTTAATGGTACTAATTGTGACATACTTTTTTTTATTGTGTTATATATTTATAGAGTCCAACATTGCATGCCATTGAAACAAACAAGAAATCATAAACTTCGAAATACTTGAATAGGATGCCTTGAAGACTTGAATGATGGGTTTTAGTTCAACGACAAGGCAATATATTCTTTCGTGTGTTTGGTTTATCGAGAGTGTTTCATGTGTCTATCATTCGATCTTTGGCTACATAAATCTGGCTCGTTTGAAGCTCACTCCAACACTTTAATGGAGTTTACCGAGCCGTTAGACGTAGTTGACCAAAACCCTAAATACAGGGAACCAGGCCCCTACCCATATTATGAAATGTGCTTGTCAGCTGTGGGGATTGGAGAGAGGAAGAGACGTTGTTTGTGAAATGTAATAAATACACAATGTGGCCCCTAGACATGCATCAGATACTCATACACATGACCATGTCATCTGCAATCACTCGATTGATCGGAGGACCACAAAATTCAAATTGAGATTTGTCACATGAATCTGATTATATATTCATATAGTAATGTTAAATCTAGCTAGCTAGGTTGTAGATGACTTTTAAGGAAACAATGGTGGCAATCTATGCTTGTATATATAGACAATCAAAGGGGCTCGATCATTATTGATTAATTTGCATATGTATATAAGAATGTATAATATTAATTGATATGATTGAAGATGGAAAAAAACCAGTAGGAGACAAATGAGCTCTATTATATCTCTTGTAGCAGGAGACAGTGAAAATAATCAATGCGCTAGCATTCAATTCGCAGCAATGTTTGGTGGATGATGAGGTTTTAGCTAGTTTTGAATTAAATTTAACCTTAAAATTTAAAGTATAGTAAAATATCTATATCTATACTTTCTAATAAAAGAGTAAATAATTTGCCACATGTCAATTTATTAGGCTATTAATGCCACATGTCATTTTTTAATCTTTACAATCATTCTCTTTCATATTAAATAATAATAATAATTATATTCTTTAAATCTAATGACTAATGACTTTATATACCTTTTTTCATATTAAAAAATAGTTTAACAAATAAAAAATGAAATCTTTTTTTTTATTAAAAATCACACTTTAAACAAAGTTTACAAAATATGAAAATTTTCTAAAAATGAATTTAAAAAAAATAACAATTATTTTAAATTTTTAGTTTTAGGAAAAATAAAAGTTCTGTAAAGATAAGTTTTCGTATAAAAACAAGTTTTTTTACAAAGTATATAACATTTCAGTTTTAAACCCGTGTGGGATTTTACCTAGTGTACTAACATAAGAGTACAAACTTTTTAAACCGTAAAATAAGAATTTTAGCACAATGTGTAATAGTAATACCTTCTTTAGATGTTATAGATTCAAAGTCATATGATCAGCTACCAATAAAAAAAGGGTGTTATTATTCTCACACCCAATTTTTTTTAAAAATACACCTCTGAGACGGCCCGTACTGCCCAGTACGGCCCGTCTCAGTCCTCGGTCAAACATTCCCTCCTGACAACCTGCACCAATGATTGGGAGCAAGACGGACTGTACTGGCCAGGACGGCCCGTCTCAATCATCGTACAGACATTCCCTGCAACTAAGTACAATGATTAGATAGCAAGACGACCTGTCTTGCTTTTTCAATTCTGACAAAAGGACACTGATTTGACCTAGTACGGGCCGTATAGGCCAGTACGGGCCGTCTTGAACATTTTGAAATTTGTATATAAGCTTGAATCGTTTCAAACGAACGTGTAACTTTCGAATTCGAATATATTTCAAGATAATTCGTATCTGTAACGATGTCGTTCTGGGATGGGAATTTTTTCAACTATTCCGTGCCAGATTTGAACGAAGAGCCTCCTGTCGAGTATTCATACGGCACGATAGATCTGAATGATGAACCTAACGATGATGTCGGTTTTGACAGTCAAGCATCGTATGGGTTCGTGTATGACGACAGTAAACAAAGTAACCCGGAGGAGGGTTATGAAGAAAAGTCGGGGGCTTCAAACGTTAACTGGGAAACCAAAGAGGTAACTTAAATGAAACATAAATGTTAATGATTGTATATTATCGCTATCCATTTACGGTATTTATTATTGTTTTTATATGTCATGAGTTTATGTTTGAGGAAGCGCTGGTAGGGTGGGTGAAAAGTAGAGCACTAGGCAATGGTTACATTGTAGTCAATCGAGCGGTTCGTCGTGCAGTTAGGCCTCTACTACGAGCCGGAGACCGTTCGTGAGGAATTCATACAGGGCTTGACGCAGGGGGAGAAGGGGGTTATGAGGGCCTGGTGGGCCCAGATATCATATACGCCCTTCACCGGCCACCGGGTACGGGCCTCGATGATCAGAGATCCTCTGATCCGTTACATCCACCGCTGCATCGTGACGACCATCTCAGGTAGCGGTCAGAGCCAGGAATGGGTGACGACGACAGATCTGTTTTATTTGCACTCACTCATTGTTGGCATGCCGTGCAACCTGGCACGGTGTTTTCCGTTGTACTACGCCTCCTTCTACCACCGACAGGAGCGCGGTACATTGTGGGGTGGCGCCTTTGTCACCCACATCGCCTGCACCAGATGCATGGGTGACATGCTTGATGATCTGCCGGCGATCGAGCCTCGTAAGCTCGATCGGCGGACGGTCATCAGCATGAAACTTGCCGCTGACATCTCGGGTCTGGGATTACGGTTTATTGGGCTGGACGGCCGCCCGTTTCAGCCCGCCCAGGTCATCATCGTGCAGGAGCAGCAGCAGCAGGACGGTGGCCCGATGCCGGAGCCCGAGCCGATTCAGGAGGAGCCGGTCCAGTCACCGCCGCGCGAGGAGGAGCCTCCGCAGCATCCACCGCACGTTTACCGTGTGGTGCGCCTGACCAAGCCACTCGAGGCGTTGTTGCACCAGATTGCCGGCCGGTGCGACGAGACGGCTCAGCGGATGGCACGCGTTGAGCGACGGCTAGATCGTTACGAGGATTTGGTCCAGTGGACGGTCGCGTCAGAGCATGCACGACGAGACGAGACACAACTTCCACCGTACCCGGAGCCACGCGTCTACACAGACGACGGATCGGACGCTGGACCATCGGGATCGTAGTTACTTTTGTAATTTTTGTATATTGTTTCCTTGTATATAAAACTGTACAATGTATATACGTATTTTCTTTCTGCATTTGTATTGTTTCTATTTGTGTTGTTTAACATTTGCGCGACAAACTTTATGCTGTTGCTAATTATTTAAATTAACGTATACAAACTAATAGTAAAATGAAATATTTAGTTAAAACGACGTTATGACGTTTAATTAATAATAGCCGTATATCGTTCAAATAACTTACATAATAAACGTATATCGTTAAAAATTAAATTTAATTACGTAATTTAAGTTTAAATAAATAAACAACTCATATCGTTCAAATAATTCACGTATTAAACGTAGATCATTAAAAATTATTTAAAAACGCAAATAAGTTTAAATAAAATAAATTAATTCAAGACGGCCCGTATTGGTCCGTACGGCCCGTCTTGAGTTAAGCAAAACTGGTTGACACCCAAAATGGTTTGGAAAAATAAGCTTGGTTCAAGACGGGCCGTACAGGCCAGTACGACCCGTCCCACAGAATGTTTCACTGATTTCAAGGAATTCTATAAGATGTTTGTCTGTACGGCAAGACGTGCCGTACTGCCCAGTACAGCCAGTCTTGAAAAGGCAGGGGTGTAAAAATATAAAAGTGGGGTATCTGAATAAAAGGGGCCTAGAAAAATTAATGATGTTACTCCGATCGCACTTTATTTGCTCTTTTTAGTGTTAAGATAGCGTTTCATTATACTTGATTTCTTTTTCTCTACACTGCTCAACGAAATAAATACCTACCTTCTATGTTTTCTGTCAATTTAAATAAGAATATTTTTAATTTCTTTTTTAAATACTACATTATATATAAAAACTATGATCGAATAAATTTAAGATTAGTATTATGTTATAAATAAACCATGACTAAAGTTTAGAATAACACTAATAAAGAAAATTCCAACAAATAATTACATATATAACAAAAGATTAGATACTAAAAATAGCAAGCTATGTACTCTTCATCAAACGTAATTAGACTAGGATGAAAACCTTTGAAGATGCATCTTTTTCTCATGTGAATTGTAATTTTTTAAGTGAAAATAAAAAGTTACACGTTAATTTATATATAGAGAGTTGATTTTTTTTTGATTTTTTTTTTTCATGTTAAATGGTCACAATGACCCTTAAAGGAGGCAAGTGTAAGTTGTGGTTCAACAAATTGGACAGGAAAAAAAAAAGATTTTCAAGAAGGATGAGAAGAGTGTAATGTTCCCTGCCCTTGCGCACAGCCATGAAAATGATATCAAAAAAAAAAAAAAGAAAAAAACTATAAACTAACCTGAAGTTAGGAGTTACCACTAATGCTTCGTCACTAACGGGTAGAAAAACACCCCTAAATTAAGAATTTCTCCTAACGAGTATGGAACCAATGCATGCCGCTGTTAAATGGCATGTGTTGTTAAATGTGTCGCCTCTATTGATGAGATTTCTTGTAGTGTTAACTTAGAAAAACACGTTAAATTTCATTTTGATAACAAATATACAAAATGAATCAAAAAAACTTGACATAATACATGTTAACAAAATACTCTATATGTTTACATTTTTACATACAAATTAGTCAACTTATAACAAAAATATTTATTTATTATATACCCATGTAAATATACGGTGTGTAGTTGAAGGATAGAACAAGGTTAAATAAATTGCCACCAAAGGAAAACCTTGATGATGACCCACCCCGGCCCTGACATTGTGTACATATAAACATGGATTGTATCCCTTTTTTAACATTTGCAACTGCTCTCTTCCATTGAGAGAAGAAGATAAAGCATAATTCTACGATAAAAATCTTAATTAATATATAAAATTCAATGAAGCTGTCTCACGTGTTCGCTTTTTTAATTCTCTTCACTCTCCTTTATGAAGCTCAAGGTACGTATCGACATAGATACACATGCACTCTATTTTAATTTATACTCGCATTTAAAGATACTTTAATGTTTAATTGATGTTTTTTCCGTATCAAAGTGTCATGTTGTTAAAGAAATTACAGCTTAACAATATTTTGATAGAGGGATAAGACTCAAGAATCATAATGTCTTGAGTTTGAATCCCACTAGAAGGTTTTTCTCAAAATATTGGGTTTTTTCTTAAACTAATTTGGTGATATTACGATACTTTAGTGATTTAAATTAGTTGTTCATGAAAAATCAAAGTGTCATGTTTTTGAATTACAAAATAAACACTTGGCATTATTTTTTTTTACATAAATTGTGGTATTCTGTGTTGATTCCCTTGTCTGTTTATTTGCAGGAATAAATAGAAAACTTATGACAAAAGGCAGCTCTTCGGCCAACACTAAGGTTAGTTATTTCCATGAATTCTGTCAAATTTTGGGGAATTTCGTTGATATAACATTACAACAAATAATTAGCTCATAGTTTGTTAAAATAAAATATCAATCTATGCATCTTGAAAACAAAAATTACATTTCTTTACATTTAACCATCATCCTTTTTTTATACTTCTTTGTGTTAGCATTTACACTACTATTTTCAACCTAAAATCAAGTAGATTGCTATACGGAAAATAAATATAAAATAAAATAAAATAAAATAAAATAATGGTTTTTAACAACTTTATTCACAACCTGGTTAACCATGCAACCATGTTGCAAGTTAAATTTAAACTCAAAGTTATATATTTTTTTTATAAATTTTAAATTTTAAATTTTAACTTTTAAAAAAAATTAAACACACACACTTGTTTAGTTTTTTTTAACATTCAGGCATATTTTTTTTTAAAAACCAAGTAATTTTAAAAAAGAAGTATTGTGGATTTAACTAATTTTACTTTATTAGTTTTATATTTAAGATAAATAACTATTTTTTTTTCAAAATAAAATAAATATTAAATATTATAAAAACACTATAAATCATATATATGTAATAAAAACTGGGTTAGATTGAGCTGCCGATAAATATGAAAATTTAGATTAGCTTGGGTTGTACATATAAATACAAGAGAAAAATTAATTTTTTTTATTAAAAGTTGGGTTGCATTATAAATGAAGATAATCTTACAATTTTACAGGAACTTTATAAGTATATTTAAAGAATAATAGGTTAAAACCCATGTATCACAAAAAAAATAAATAATAGTTAATTAAAAAAAGTATTAAATATTACATTGAGAATAAATTTAATATAAGAAAGAGAGATCGTATACTTATTTATTAACTAATTAATATGTAGCACTAAATACTTTTTTTTTGCTGGTCAGAAGTAAGTTATATATTATGGTGTAAACTCTTTACTATAGGGAAATAAATAAATGTACATGCTTTGCAGAATTACAAGAATTATGTAATTAAAGACAACCCTCAAGCAGAAATGAAGTCTACTCGAGAAAATTATAACGTTAGTTCATGGTTGGAAAATTCAAACGAAGTCTTAACACACCATCAAGATGTTATAGACTTAGTTGAGATGGATTATGTTTCACCAAGGAGAAAAACCCCGATACACAACTAATATGGAAATGAAATTATAAAAAAAAACATATATATTTAATCATTATGTTTCAATGCGTTTTGAAAGAATATGCAAGAATATATGAAGCAAGATCAACGAGGTTTGAAGAATCATTAAGAAAATAAGTCAAGAATTCATATTCCGGTAACTTGTTTACAAGTGAATAATTCCTTTTTTACAACAAATTTCTTATTGGGACTATCGATCATACGTACAATGTATATATATATCTTTGTCTTCAGAGTGAATAGTATTAACTAATATTAGATTTATGATTATTTAACGGTTTAATTGTAATGTTTAGATCGAACCCATTGGCCATTGGTGCGGTTTGTAAGGTTTTGATGTGTTACTAAATTAATGTGTGATAATATCGTATGATGATATGAAGTAAAAACATGGTTGTCCTATGAACCTTTTTATACGACGGAGTATCTTTTACTTATTTCTTTGTATTACACACTCAAACGGAATAGATGATTTAAAAATCTTTCTTTAGTGTGAAAACTATGTAAAAATCATGTAAAAAAACGTATTTTTTTTTGAAATTTTTTCACAGGTTTATAACAATAATATTGTGCACATTTTTATAAAAAAAATCAGAAAAGCGCTGACCAGATATTTTTTTTAAAAAAATATTTTATAAAACTATGTAAAACATACGTAACAAAACGTAATAAAATCTTCAGATCTGACGCAACGTTACGCACGTTTTACATGTGTTTATAAAATATATTTTTTAAAAATATTTGGTCGGCACTTTTTTGATTTTTTTTATAAAAATGTGCCCAATAATGTAAACCTGTAAAAAAATTTTTAAAAAATACGTTTTTACATGATTTTTGCCTAGTTTTCACGATTTTCACACTAAAATGAGGTTTTTATTTTATTAATTCCCTACCCACATACACAAGGCCACTAGCGGGTACAAGAATATAAATATAAAAACGGTGTGGTAGCCAAAACTAGCCATTATCCGGTAACCAATGCTGATATGAAATAATAGGAGACTTTTGGGTTGATGTGAAAATTTAACGAGGTGCGTTTCTAAATTCTAATTAATCCTTATCAATAGTTTATCGTACCGAGAGACATATCTTATTTTTCTTTTCCAATCCTGAGTTACGGTTACGAACATTGTCAGGTCTTACCAGATTATGACTATTCAATTTAAAAAAAAAAAAAAAAATTCCTAACGAACTAATACAAAAATTGTTAAACACTACTAGACTAGTGGAATGTAAAATAATGAGTAGTCAACTTAATCGGCTAGTACACAGAATTACTCAGCGAGTACTCTTCCCGAATCCTTGAGGAGATTTACAATAATACTTAAAGTTAGAAAAAAATAGTTAAATGGAAACACAAATAATTTTTCCCTGAATATTATATAAAAGAAATAGTCTTAAAATGAGTATTTTACTGAGAGAAAGAAGTTGTCCCTTGAACCATTTTTTACCTTTGATTTTTTATATGTGTACATTGTCGGTGTTTGAGAGTATACTCACGTCCAACTACACTTCTAAACAATCAGGAAATATCATGTGACTTATTAAGGAATCGACGTTTTAAGTTTCTACAAGACACTTATACTTTATTTCTTATTTCTCTACACAAAAAAAGTTTTAGAAGAAAAGGAGTTTAATAGTATTATGTGGAAATTAGAAAGATACGAACGGTACCTCTTGGTACGTTTCTTTTGATTGTAATTGACGTGCAATTAATATGGCTCCATTCAAAAATCAATTTAAGTGAACTCATTGGTTTAATCTTATATTGTTTAAGTATTCAAAACATTTCACTGACTTTCTTATAATTTGTTCACGTACATATATCTTGTTGATATATATAATGACAATGATATTTTTATACTTTTATTGCTAGTTGGGAAAAAAAAAGATATTATTTTATTCGGATGCCATTGAAGGTATTAGAGCATGTTTACATAGTCAAACACTTGATTCTTCACATGAATCTAATTGACAAAAAAACGTTGTTCCTGACTTTAATTTTCATGTTAATGCATCTTATGATTTTAGTTTCAAAAACAATGTTGATTGTGATTTAAATAACTAAATTTTCGGTGACCATGAACCGGTTTTTGATCGTGTTACTACATATCAAACTTTTTAAACCATCTTTATCTACACATCCTATTGTAAACAAAGTTTTTAAAGAGAAGAAATAACTAAAATTGAAACTTTCGTAGATGGTTGTGATTTGTGAATGATTGTTTTGAATTCAGAGGTTCAAAACTCTTCAAAAAAGATTTGTTCTAAGTTACTTACTTTAATAATTATCAAAAATGAAATTTTCACAAGTTTAACACAAGAATAACTTGTTTAAATTAACTCACTAACCATGACAAAGCTCATTAGTGTAAGAAAAATCAAACACACTTTTTTAAAACCGAAATAACTTGCTATTACCTAATATACTTTCATATAGCCTAAGTGTCTAACAACTCCCTAACCTAGGCCCATTAAGATTGATTAGTATATTATCGTTACAGGGATGGCGCAATTTATGATCTAGTGTGATTGTATGCAAATGTTTTTCAGAACCAGACTAGATGTCTTATTAGTTTTTTTTTTGAACGGTGAAGGTCTCATTCGTGTGAACCCACTGTTTCCAGGTCATGTCACAAAGGTCTAGTTACCTGGACCTACCATGAGCCACCACAACCACCCCAGGAGGAAACCCACTGGGATAACCCCCTGACCCCCCTCATACCTCTTTTTCACAGGGGGAAGGATTTGAACCCAAGACCTCCCATTTGGAAAAATCTTGGGGTACCATTGAGGCAATTATTTGTCGAACCGGTTAGACCGGATTTAAGAACCGGATAAAATAATAAATATATAAAATATTCCGAAAAATTATAGAATTATAAACACATTTAAAAGAACATAATTAATGTTTAAACAAGCATAATCATGTTAAAAAAATATAGGATTTGGTTTTAATGTTTCATTTTTTGAATTTTAGTTAAAAAAAACAAAAAAAAAAACTAAACTAAACTCGGGTTCGCTACCAGGGACCAGTTCCCGATCCAACCAGTGATCGGCTCAACCAGCTAGTTTGTTTGAAGCCGTTTATCATGCTTATTTTAGGCCGGCCGACCCTCCGGTTCCCGTCCATCCGGTCCGGTTCTGAAAACCATGATTGTATGTAACCTAAATGACACAATAACTAAGAAATTAGTGCTATTGTGCACCACTATCATTTCTAACTGAGGTTGTAAACGAACTGAACGGATACGAAAGAGCCATTGCTCGTTCAGCTTGTTCACGAATGGTTCACGAACACTAACCGGATAAAAATTCTTGTTCGTATTCATTTGTTAAGGAATTGAATTTGTTCTACAACACAAACAAACATATATCATTTAAAATAACAAAAAAAATAACATTCTTAATCTCAAGCATTAGAGATAATCATTTACATAAATATAAAGTTAAATGCTTGATACAAAAAACAAAAAATAATCATAATAAAACAAAGAAAAAGTTAAAAGTAATATGTATCTATTTCTTGATTCGAATGGGGCTAGATCACCATCCTCGGCCTCATATATCCATATAAAGGACACATGGGTAGGCGGATTGGTTCGAGTGAAAAGCTGAAGGAAGGAGACAAAAAATTGAGGCAAATCTAGCACTCCAATGTCGTAATTATAATTACGCTAAACTAATGTTTCAAAAAATCTTAGTTTCAAATTACTGCGTTTTTAGCAAGATACAAATTACATGTGTAAATTTCTAGTTTAAATGCTATTTTATGTTATTAAAAATAAAAAATTAAGAATAAAAAGCGTGTTTAATGAACAAAATATAAGAAATGAACATAAACGAACATATTATCACACACATGCTGGCTGAGCCAACGCGTGCAGTTACGCGCTTATGGTCATTTAATACCAATTCACATTAGAGACTAAACAAATTTAATAAACTTAAATAGAAACAGAAACAAAAGGTTTTGGATGAAGAAATTAAAATAGAAAACAGAGAAAAAACTAAACAAAAGCAAAACTAATGAAGGGTATATGTTGCAGTCACTTTAACATAAATTTGTTGGAGAAGGCTATAAAAATAATCCCATTAATTTATACAAATATATCAATCAGCTATCTTTCTTTTAAACCTTATAAATTTCATATTTCATCAAATCATAATATTTATTACATATTATCCTTTCATTATTGAAAAATACTGTAAATTTACCTATTTTTATTACTTAACTATATTACCTTTATTTACTCGACCAAAAATTAAAGTTACAAATATCCTCTTGAATGAGTTTTATATATAAAAAACGATCTATTTTTTGGTTAATAGAGTTTTTAATTTGAAAGGGCAATTTTGTTAATATGTAAATTTTTTTAAAATGTAATTTAAGAGGATTAAAGTTACAAATATCCACTCGAATGAGTTTTATATAAAAAATCGATCTATTTATTGGTTAATAGGGTTTTTAATTTAAAAGGACATTTTTCTTAATATGTAAAAATTTGATAAGGAAGTGGAAATATGTAAATTTTTTAATACTTAATTTCAGAGGAATCTAAGAGTATATATGTAATTATTCCTATTTTAAAATTAATAACATTGAGTTGAATTAATTCATATAAGAGGATCAGACAGAAAACTTACGTTTAATTACCAAGCATATTTACTTATAAAGACAATGTCCCTTTCATAAAATCAATAACATGGAGTTGGGTTAATTCAAAGAGCTAAAGTAATGTGATTATCAGGTGGATAAATTTAATTATCTTTAAGAAAAACACAACCAAATTATATGAAATAGTTGACGGGATTTCAATCAAAGGACTCTTTATCTAGTGATTATCCTTTGATTTTTATGTAGGAAGGCTTGGGTTTCAATAAAGCTGACAAAACAGGTACCTGATAAAATGTAATTAGAACGGCTTGTTAAGCAAAAAGTACACTTTTTAATGTCATATATATATTTTTTAAAATAATAAAAATCAGAAGGTTAGGCTCAATCATTTCTCCTTTGTTGGTTAAAACAAATAACTGTCATATTTAAATAACCAAGCCAAGTGCTAAACAAGTTGTTTTGATATTTTATATTTGAATTAATCGTGTCGTTTTTAACCTGTTAAACACGTTAAGACATATTTTGCCAGCCCTAGGTTTGAATATAGGCCAAGACATATTTGTTGAGTTAATGTTAGGTAGTTTACCTAGTTATAAGGTTCATGCTGGGTTGAACGAGACGTGTGCCCTAGATCGACAAATCCAAGAAGACAATTGAAACCTCGTCTTAAATATATGCGTTTCAAAACCGTTCAAAAAAAGTTGTTGGTGCATTTAATACGCATCCTCTGTGTGCCCATTAAATAGAATGTATATTGTTATGAGTTATGACCCACTTAATTTATTTCGCAGACAAGGTGTTCCAACCTTGAGTCAATCATGGTTAATCAAACGATAATGACCCAGACATGTGGGCTCATCGCCTCATAGTCTTTTCCTCAAATAAAATAATTTTTCTAACCAAATTGTTTCTTTTGTTAAATTATCTCATCACAACTAAAAAAAATATCATAAATAAAATCTAAATTTAACCAACATAAACAAGTTTAAAACAAAGTGAAAAAAACCGTTGTTGAGTAAAATACACTAAAAAATGTGGTTACATGTAATCTTGATTATATCTCCAAGAACTCAGCTGATACTAATTTATTATACGAGTTAAATAAAAACTTATAAAAAAATAGTAATAAATATTTAGAATTTATAAAATATTTTATTGCGTAAAATATGACTAAAAAACAAATGTCATTTTTTAACATTTTGTTTTAAAAAACCTATTCTTGGAAAACAAATGTCATTTTCTATACAAATGTATGTTAATATCCGTGCATTACATGAGTTCAAAAAATATATTAAATAGTTAATAATAAAAATTACAAATTATAAATGATATTTTGAAATTAAATATAATTAAAAATATGTATAAATAAATAAATAAATAAATTATGTAATAAAAAAATAATATCGTTTTTTGTAAACAGTGTGTTTCTTTAGCATTTAGTTAAAACTTAAAAGATAGTTTAAAAAATCATTTTTATACAAAAATCTTAAATATTACCCTATATATATTATATGAGGTGAATAAAAAATATTAAAACTATTAAAAAGTATAAAACATAAAAAGATATTTGACATTTAATATTATTTAAATTACATACAATAAATTATTTAAATAATAAAAAAAATAAAACATTTTTTTAACTTTTCTATTTTAAAATGTTTGCTTTTTAAACATTTTGTTAGGAAAATGGTTTACGAAAATATCATTTTTTTAAAAAAAATCTCTGGTTCTTCAAAAATTTCAATTGCAAATATTTTTGTTTTTTTTCTAATTTTTGTTTATTTATAACATTTTATAAAACTTTTATTTCTTAAAAAGACTTGTATTAAAAAAATTCATATATATAGTAAAGTTCTTTATTTTAAAATATTTGTATTTTATAATATTTTGAGTATTAAAATGTGTGTTTTTAATTATTAAGATCATTTAATCTATTAAGAAATTATTTTTTTAATGAAAAAGATATCAAATGATATCATTTGATTATAATATTGTTATTTAATATAGATGTTTTTAATAAGAGGAAGAAACAAGAAACTAGTGTGAGAATGTTTTAAAATAATAGCGTATGTTCAATTTTATTTTATTTATTAGTATAATGATTACTATTATTATTTATTACTATCGATGATGATGATGATGATTATTATTATTATTATTATTATTATTATTATTATTATATATAAAGGAAACTAAAAGAAACAGTAAAGTTTTATTCTTTTATTTTGTCACAATAATTTTGATTTTTGACACAAAACATTCTTAGAATATTTTTATATATTTTTTTATTTAGGTTAGAATAGGTAGAGTGTTCAATTTTTTTTCTAATTATTTCAATATTTAGTTTTTCATTTATCAACGTTAAATTCATTGATGTGTTTGCCTTGTATTTGGACTTTTTGACACTCAGTTTTACAACGGCAAACAAGGATTTATAGTAGAGAAATGTCAATTTTACGACTGAGCACAACTTTACGTGGTCTACACCTTTAGGTATTTTGATAGAGTTAAAATGCTTGCTTTGAAGACAAAGTGAACCTTAGCGTTTTGCATCGACATGAAAGTTGTTACACCTTGCTTTTTATTTGTGTTTTTTTTTTTATTCAAGATGGTGTTGACATCAATGGCCTGAGCCCCATGCTGCACATAACCATGATTTTTGTTTTTATTTCTCATTTTTAACTTTTTTGGAATATAAGACCTTAGGTGTTAATGTGACCTAGTTTGAGATTAGGTTTTTTTTTTATTTCTTAAGATTTTACATAAGAATAACAACTATTGTGATATGTTTAGATGTTCGTGTTAGTAAATTTAAGATCTTGTCAAGATTCCCGTTACAACATGCGGATTAAAAATTTAGTTTAAATTAAAAGTTATATATATCATTTATTTTCATAAACTAAACAAATAACTTAATGCATTTCTTGTGGTCGTGACTACTCATGGTTAATGGTTTATAGACACGGTCACACGGATAGTGTAATAACTCATAATTGTTTAAGGCCCAACCACAAATCCACAATTGTTTTTGAATTTTGATATGCATCCTTGACACACCAAGATCAAGGCCCATATACGCTATGCTTGAGACTTGAGAGTCGAGAAGACTCCGGTTTGTCAACCGGAACCGGTGTCTGATTCAAACTAGAACCATTTTAAAACTCGAATTAGAACCAAACCGAACCAAAGATTTGAAATCAATCTAGGATAAATCATTTCTAACAATTATTGTCTCAAACGAAATCAATTTGAACATGAATTCTTTAATAGAAAAAACCAAAAGGCACCTCTACATCAAAGTGCATCCAAGTTAGGGAGTCAAGAAAGAAACTGAAGGGAAGGACACTAGTCCAAGTATATAAACCACAGAAAGAGAGAGAGAGGGAAGTGTAAAATACGAAATGCACCTTTACTTCATCTATGCATATGTTTTTGTTTATGTGAGGATGATTGGATATCACTAAAATAGGGAATAAATGATAGTAATTTTAGTACTATCAATGATTTTAAGATATTAGATTAACATATCGATCAAAATTATAATTTTAGTTTATAATTAGATGAGTTACGTGGCATGGAAGTCATGTGGTCTCATGCAAATTTGTTTGGAGTTGGGCCTCATTTAACACTAATTTAGACAAGTTAAAGTTAAGTTGGGCCTATAGTTGCTGCATAACTTCAAAATATAAGTTGGATTTTAGCAACTTGAATATAGAAGTTATCAATGAACTCTTGTTCGAATAAAAGAAGAAGCTTACAGTTACAAGAATATATAGAAGAACATTCATTGAAGAATCATCAAATCTAATTCATCAACCACTCTCTATCTAATTCGATAAAGCATTGTGTAACTCACAAATAAGTTTATTTGATAGTGATACACGATACAGAGATTGACCTGGGAAATTATTTGAGAAGATTTTATTCAAGTTTTCATCATTTCATGTTTGTAATCTTTTGTTCAAATAAACGTTCTAGTATGGACTTAGCACCATTGTGTAGTTGTACTTAATTGTATGCATGTGACTATCATAAAACACGATGATGATTGGACTCAAGATAATATAAGTTAAATCATATTCTATGAAACTTAATTGTTATCGTTTGTACTTTATTTCGTTTGCTATGTCACCAATATATTATATTGTTTTTGTAACTTTACTCTCATTTCACTATACACCATGCATATTGTGAACCCTTTTTTAATTGTAAAAGTTCAACCATCCTACATTTTTATTCAAATCTTGATATTCTCTCTCTATTATTTAGTGATCTCGACGTATTGTTTGACTTATAATCATCAAAATGAAAGAAGCAATAGATCTTTAAAATAATATGGATAACATGATCAGTGAATACACGATTCAAATTTAATTATTTGTTACATCACGTACTTTAGGCATAAAATTAAAGGAGAATGTACATATGAATAAGTTGTGAAATTGAATAAATACATGACCTATTAGTTTTCGCAGATGTGAAAAGGGTCACAATTTCAAGCGCTCACAACATTTGTAATCAACTGCAAACTCACACTTAACACACTTAAATATCATTTTGTATCCTTATGACAAATATTACTCTTGATCGATCCCTTGAGCAAATGAGAGACGATGTGAGTGATCATGAATATTCTTTTTGAATGCTTCCAGACTTCACATTTATATATTCATAAATGCTTCTATGATAATTATCATAGGTCTTTTTTTCAGACCTAAATATTAAAGGAGCACAGGCAGAATGCACCGACTGAGAACACTCATTGCAATGATAGAAACAAAAATGAGGATTCATTTTTTCTTCGCAAACTTCACAAAAGTATTCATTCTTGTGGTTTTCAATTGGTTGGTAACTTAAATGCATGGGATGTTTGTCATAAATGATATTAATTGTCTCGGGTAATAACAAAGCACACTCCGAATGTATATATACATCACAAATGGAGCAATCGTAAACCAACTGTTCTCCATGAAAATAACGTTCCAGACCAGAAGTGGAGTGACACATAAGACACTCACGTGATGTGGAAATATACTTAACTCTTAGAAGGTGATTTGGGTGAGATTTATGTGTGATATTTTTAGGCATTAACCCACATGTAATATCAACGTAGAATTTACATGTAACGCAACCATAAGCGTATCCGTTGCAAAGTAAGGAGCAAACATGACATGTAAATTTGTTAAGAAACTTATGTGGAACATCTGACATAAGAAAAAGGGTATGTTTTGGGTGACCTGGGTGGTTTTCTACTTGTGTTGGTAGCCGAGTACACCACTCATGAAGAGTAAAGTTACAACCCTCATCTTCATATGCCATACACTTGTAAAATGGCATCTCCATAATTGGTCTCAAACATACATTGCATAAAAGCTCCACCTTTTTCATTGGGTCATGAAGCTTGATAAAGGAATTGTCGATTTTTGAGGAGGTTGGTCCAAATATATCGATGCATTCAGTATCAACCAAAACTAGCTCATGTTGATGGTTGATTTGATATAGGCTAATCTTATCATTTGTGTAAGTTGTTGGCCCATTTGCTTTAGAAATCAAGTGTTGTTTGGGTATGCTATAATTTATATCAGGAAATGGTAGATGGAGAAGATCAGGATAATCAACATCTTTAAAATTTTTGATGGTTTGACCTTTTCCTGAAACATTTAAAATAGAACAACATGACTATGTTATGTATAGATATATATAATTGTTGGTTCAGGCCCCAAGTCACAAAAAAAAAACTCACACACTTTCATTCATACTCATACTTACATTAAATAGACTCAAACATGTGAGACCATGTTCTCATGTTAATCCCACTACTTCCTACAACTTAGCCCACTAATTAGACCCCACTACTAAAACTCTTTCAAATTAAACATGCTGAATAATCTAATTAAAACACATGCTAAAATACCCATTTGACCTAATCAAGATTAACCTAACAATAATCACCACATGAATATTAATTAATAACTAAATAGAAGGCTAGAAATCATATATAAAAAGATTTATGTATGTACTAACCAGTACTAGATATCATTGACATAAACGGCTCTCCTCTTGATGTAGCACAATCCAGATGTGCATAATAAATACATTTCTCACACTTGTAAATCCAAAGACGTTCAAACTCAAAATAACCATCACACACTCTACACTTAGGGTAATATTTTTCTTTTAGCTCCTGTTGTGAGATGGAATAAGAAAGCACGAGTGGATGGACATGATGGAAAGTGTTATTTGTAGTGTGTTGAATTAACAAACTTTTTGGTAGGGAAGCACAATCATTGTGTATAGCAAAGTTGGAACATGTTGTACATTGCAAGAAGGTCCCTTTATGTTCCTTCCCACAAGCGCTGCACTTGCATAAGATGGGTTCGGAGACGAGAGACACGAGTGGATGAGGATGGCTAGGATGTTGGATCTTCTTTTTCTCCACTTCCACAGCACAGTTTACATCAATGTAGAAATCAGATAAATGAATATGATATGGAGTATAATAGATTACTCTACCTGGCATATGTCTTCTTCGACAAACACTACATGTCCAGTACCAATTTTTTTCATGAAAGATTTCAAGGGAAAATGGGTGTAGTGCGTGTTCAATTGTTGTAGGGAGCTCTGCACAAAATTTATGAAGAGAATAGTCACAAGAATCATTTGTACATTTATAGTAGTACCTATAGTACACGTTTATTTCTTGGTCGCACCGGTTACATGAACATACAAACACATCATCAGGTGCAATAATCTCCTCTTCATCGTTGGATTCTTCTTCTGAATCTTCTTCCTTTGGGTCTTTCATCACCTGCAAATCAACAAGCTTCAAGGGGTGTTCGTGTTCGATTACGTTCATCATTAACTATTTTATTAATGTTATTTATGTTAATTTCTCCATCTCTTTTCATTAAGATATATATAATGCACTTAATTTCGACTCGTTATGGATCAACCTGATTTTTTATACATTAATAAATGTTAATTTCAAAGTATCTCCCTTCCTTAAGTCATGCTTTTCTCAAGTTGGGTTTTGGAATAATGGTAGAAGCATAATTAAAGCTACCATTGAATTTATATACAAGTTAAGAATAAACTCTTTAAAAAATCATAATGTATTTTTAAATGAGAATCCCTTATAAAAATATTTCCATATAGGTTTTAAAGCATAAAGTAAAGCTGTGTAACGAAAAATTAAAGCATGCACATATTATAGGAAAAAATGTTTTTAATAATCTAGATCAAATAAAGGAATGCATGGGTTCAGTTAATTTTGAGTTATATACTCGTTTTAATAGAGTTTGAGTTTTTGTTCGACTATGGTTATTTAGGCTTATATTTCGTATTAATTTGATTTTTAAACGATGAATTGATGATGATGATGATGATGATGATGATGATGATGATGATAATGATTCTGTGATGTTTGTAGTTGTTTTAATTCTAAATGCTTATGGATCTTTTTAGTTAACAATTAAAAACATAAGATTTACTTGCATACATTTAAAAAGCTTAAAGAGGAGGTATGACAAGTAAAAAAATTACAAAAGGGTATATTTAGCTTAACCCTTTACTTATTTTTAATTTCTGACAAAAAGAAATTACTAATTTATTGAATTTTTAAAAATTCAATAAAATGATCGACTCACGATATATATACCTAATTTATTGAATTTTTAAAAATTATGTACAACCCAACTATGTATTGATTTTTATGTTATACTAAACTTCTTCTTACACCATCCTTTAAAACTTAAGTTATCTCCACATATGAATATATTGAAGCACGGGATTGATTTCACTTTGTAGTGAGCCAATAAGCTCAACGTGTTATGTTCGTTTTTAAGGGGAAGAAACTTATTTTACAACCATGTGCATGCCTAAATTAAAAGGTTTCTTACTTTATCCCAACAATATATGTGTGTGATCGATCATTTAATGCAGCAATTTCATAACATGTCAGGTTGTAATCGGAAGAAAACAACACAGAATTCTGTAGTGTAATCATATGAGTAGCTTTGATATAGGTCAAAACGGGTCGGTTTGAACCAACCTGAAAGGCAGAAATTTGAAGTTCGTTATTTTTTTTTTATTTGCAGTGGCAGCTTCCTTTGCTTCATACATGTTAATATTTTTGTTATCAAAATGTGACATGTGGGCGATTATTGATGTTATTTTTTTGTTGTACACCAGTGTTAGTTTCTAGTGTTGACTACTAATTCTTCATATCACTTTGCTGCTTTGCATATTTTCGGATACCTAGCTACCTTTAGAAAAGCTTTTTAGATAGGCTTCATGACACTTTATAGATCGGTTTGGATGTCAGTGTATGCAAGTTAAATGTTTGTGCATGTATGCATATGGTGTTGGTCACAATAGTATTAGTATTGTCAGTCGTGTAATATATAACACATTCAGTACAAGTATATATACAGATTTACGAATTATAGTGTTTTTATTAATTTACCAAAGTAATACACGGGTTTCTCTTAACTAGTTAATTAATTTTCTATAAACTGAGAACGTCACTAAAGGGTGGTTAATTTGTTGAAATATTAAAGATATATTAAATGACTAAAACGCAAAAGTCTTTTCAAGAAGCTGGAATAGCTCAGTTGGTTAGAGCGTGTGGCTGTTAACCACAAGGTCGGAGGTTCAAGCCCTCCTTCTAGCGAATAAATTTTTTAAACCAAATATCAAAGTATCCCTGATTATACAAACACAACAAACCCATACGTTTAAAAACGGCCTGGACTCAATACGCCCATTGGACCTACTTAAAAGAGAAATTAAACTCGTTTTTTTTTAACGACAGTTAAACTGTTTCGTCGTGCTACCTTCAATTATCCTGCCGATTGAATCCGTAAACCCTCGCCTCCCATTAGGTTCAAACTCGGGATTAAAGCCCTAATTTGTTTCTTCAACTAAATATCCATTAAATAACAACAATAAGGTTCGAACCCAAGACCTCCACTTTGGAAAGATGATCGAGCCTTACCAGTTGAGTCCTCCACTTTGGAAGGATGAGCCTTACCCGTAGAGTCAATTCTTTTGATGAAATTAAACACGTTAGCTAAAGGGAATCGAGTATTAAAGTCATTAAAAAATATTTTTCTATAATAGTTTTGTTTGAATTTTATATACACACACATGCTAGGCTATGATCATGTGTATTATACGGGTTTAATTAAAATATTCAATATTTAGTAATAAAAATTTAAAAATTATAAAATGATATTTTAAGATAAAATGATTAATTTACGTATTAATGAGTATTAAGAGTAATAAAACAACAATTAAAATAATTTAATAACTATACAAATGATATATAATATTTTTAATTTGTAACAATTATTAGTAGGTATATAATTTATGTAATTATTAAATATAAACGACTCAATTTAAATATAACGTTAAACATAAGGACCAAAAGTGTAACTTTATCTATTATTTTTTTACTTTGGTTTTTGAATAAATTAAAAACACCATTGGTTTATAAACATCTTATTGTTTAAAACTCTGGTTTATAGTTTATTTTATTTTTTTTATAAAAAAACTCATTTATAAAGAAAACTTTTTATATAACTTTGATTTTCTGAAAATAATATATTTCTTATTTTAAAAAAAAATTATTAAAAAATTTTATATTTTTTAAACTTTTTGAATGTTTTTTCTTATTGAAGATAAATAATATTATTAGTTATTAGTATAATAGATATTTAATAAGAAAGAGAATATATATAATTATTTTTTTTAAACAGCAAACGTCCGGTCATCCGGGATCACCCTGGCAAATAGATCATCCTTCCGCCCGAATAACGGAACGTGGTGACCTGACCCACCCGTTCAAAAGGAAACCTACAACTAGGGAAACCCCTGGCTCAACCCAGAGCAATATTTGCTATATGTAAGACTACAACTCAAGACCTTTCATAAAAGAAGTCAAGGGGCTACCACTAGGCTAGAAATCCTTTGGTATATATATAATTATCTAATATGATAAAAAATTTACATGTGGCAATAGTGGTGTAAAAATATCAAAGTGGTAAAATATATGTTGTGTCTAAGAATTGAATGGTTTTCTCTTTAAAATCGGATTTTCACAAGATACGATCCTTATATGTATGTGTGTGTGTGTGTATGAGTCACTTTTACTATTCGCACAGGGCACCCGAAACCTCAGGGACGATGTTGATAAAATTCACGCATGCGTTAATTGTCGTTACGTAAATGCGAACCAAAAACCAGCCGAGAACTGCCCTACAAAATGGCAAGATAACCCATGATTCAACCTATGTGTGATTCAACCCACTCCTTTGAATTGAATATGCACAACATAAACAATGATAAAGTCAATATCCATATGCAATCTAATTCACCCATTTATCCGAATATGATATTCCAAGCTTGTGACCTGTGAAGATTACCCTACACACCATGGCGATCTTCACACATTCTGACCAAAGAAACACATCCTGACGACATGCAGCGATCACCATCACCGAGTTTAAATTCGTTCATCCAACAGACTAACATAACAAGGTACCGTTCAGATATTTTATAAAACAGGTTGCCTACATTCCAACAACGTTGATTTTTAAGCACAGGTCTAGTTAATTTGTTATCTTTATAGATGTAAATGATTTGATTTTATATGTAGTGATTCAATTTGCTAAAGCATGGTCATGGCGATTGGCGAAGATCAATTGTTTAAGAAGGAAAACATTGATTTATAGAAACGAAGATTGTTCAAATTCTTTGATTGTGCTTCAGCATCAACCTATTTATACATTGGGTACTTCTAGTTCAGGAAACAACTTAAAATTTGACATCAAAGATCCCACCCAATATACCATTGTATCTAATAAACCATGCATGGTGGTGAAGTTGCTTATCATGGGCCAGAACAGGTAGATTTATGATTCTTTTTGAACATCAATTATCTTCATCATCAATATTGTATTAGATCTCATAGGATGAAAGTAAAACTTTGTTTGAATTTCATGGATGAATGTTATGTGACAAAATTTGTATTCGGTTGACCCCAATATCGATGTTCCTTTTGAAGATTTGGTGACTTCTGTCTTGATCATCTTCTAATTAAGCTCTAATTATCATATGAAAATGATTTTTGCATTGTAGATATTGTAATATCCAATAATGAAGCGGTATTTCCAGAAGATGGCTTCATTGGTACATTGGAGGAGCAGGTAGTCATTGGTCTTCTTTTCTCAGGCATTTTCACCGAAAGCCTTGTGGGTCGATGACTGGAGTTTGGGTTGATAAGTTGCATGCCCAGATACCATATATACACGTACATAGCAGCTTGTTGATGTTGTTGGATTACTCTTGACAGGTCAAGTTGGGTCATGAATCGGGAGCCAAGCTTACTAATTTAGTCGTGTGTTTATTATGTTTAACTAGTTTCAAGAGAGTGTGTGTAAGTCATGGATGATAGTGGCATATTTTAAGGGTAAGTTTACGGGGGAATGACGTATGGTGGTGTAGGTGGTATTTATAATTCTGCATTTTAATTAAGCAAAGTTTCTTTTGAGTAGTAAACATTCAGTACACGAACAAGTTTGTGTGTGTATTTGGGGCTTGATCCATCATATGTTTACTTATTTATTTTGATTTTCAAAGAAGACATGCAAGAAACTAGCAGCAATTGGAATACCAGTTTTAAAATGGTTAACATATATATCATGGATTACATTAGCTGTGGCAATGACGATTCTAGATATGTATCACTATACATCAAAAGAGATTAAATCAAGATGTAAAATTAGATTGAAAAATGTCAAAATTTGGTATATAACAACTTACAGATTCTCTTTGAATCTGTGATTCATAAACTCAAAAAATACGATACAAAGACTCAACAATAACATAATTACAACTCAATCTAAATACAATGACTCAAACCCTAACTTCACGATATCTAAATAACAATAGACTCAAGAATACAATACAACATCAGTGTTGGTAATTAAGAGCTTAATCACAAGAATTATAAAGATGAATAATGAAACAAGCTACTGTGATTTTATTGAGAACTCAAAAGTACTTTTTACGATTACAATGGAAGAATATAAATACTGGAAACAAAACTAGAAATGAGGAACTACCCTAAAGACTAGGACTCGTAACAACCTAGCCGTTAATTTATTCTAAGTACGTAGAACGGTAACATGCACAAGCATGTGCTCATGCACGTGAACAGCAGCTCAACATGAGTTTGAATCATTCTTCTTCACCTTCCCTTGATTCAAACTCGATCACTCCCAACTTGTGTCTAAAAAACACATGTTTTTCCCTTGATAGAGATTTAGTTAGCACATCAGCAACTTGATTATGGGTACTGCAATGTTCCAGAACAACTTGTTTTTGAAGAATCATTTCTCTTAAGAAATGATACTTCAATTCAATGTGTTTAGATTGATTATGAAGAATGGGATTCTTTGATAGATTGATTGCAGATTTATTATCACATAAAATAACAGTTGGCTCTTCTTGCTTAAAACCAAGATCTTCTAGCATCCTTCTAATCCAGATAGCTTCACATGTAGCACTTGCAGCTGATATATATTCAGCTTCAGTGCTAGAAAGTGCAACCGTTTGTTGCTTCTTTGATTTCCACACTACAGCACCACTTCCCAAGCTAAACACATAAGCAGTAACACTTTTTCTGTCATCAACACATCCTGCCCAATCGCTATCACTATAACCCATTAGCTTGACTTCATCCACTTGCTTGAACCATATACCAAAGTCTAGAGTACTTGCAACATAACGTAGGATTCTTCGAGCAGCTCCCATGTGAATTTTTGATGGATGTTGCATGAATCTTGAAACTAAGTTGACTGAGTAGGCCACATCAGGTCGTGAATGAGTTAAATAAATAAGTCCACCAACAAGGCTCCTGAATAAATTCTCATTCACCTTGTCAGCTTCATCATTGATTTGAAGCTTTTCATTGCAATTCATGGGAGTAATAGCTTCATTGCACTTAGTCATGCCAAATCGTTCAAGAAGAGACTTTGCATACTTCTTTTGACAAAGAAATATTCCATCTGTACATTTCTTTACTTCTAGACCCAAGAAGTATTTGAGCTCACCCATATCCGTCATTTCAAACATCTTCATCATCCCATATTTGAATTCATTCACCATATTACCACATGAAGAGGTATAGATGATATCATCTACATAAAGACATACATAAATAATATCACCTGAATAATTTTGTTTAACATATAGGGTAGGCTCATTGTGGCTTCGAACATATCCTTGATCACAAAAATAACCGTCAATCTTCGAATACCAAGCTCTTGATGATTGCTTCAACCCATACAGAGCTTTGTTTAACTTGTACACCTTCTCTTCATGTCCTTGAACAACAAATCCTTCAGGTTGATTAACATAAATGTCTTCTGTTAAGTCACCATTAAGAAATGCTGACTTAACATCCAATTGGTATATCTTCCATCTTAGTTGAGCAGCAACAGTAATGATAATACGGATAGTCTCAAACCTGGCAACAGGAGCAAACGTTTCATGATAATCAATACCTGGTTTCTGAGAATATCCCTTGGCCACCAAGCGAGCCTTGTGCTTCAACACCTCTCCGTCTGGTCCCAACTTCGTTTTGATAACCATTTAACACCAACCGACTGACAATGGGGTGGTAAAGACACCAGCTGCCATGTATTATTTTTTTTGATGGACTGCAATTCAGATTGCATGGCATCTTGCCATTCTTTGAATTTGGATGCTTGTTCATAATTGAGAGGATCAGAAATATTTAAGGCAAATTGACAAGAATCAAGATCCTCCTCTTCATCCAAAGGATCTGTGTAGTAATAATCCTTAAGCCAAGTAGGTGGCTTTCTTATCCGTTTGGATGACTCGCCTGCATGGTTTTGAGATGTGGGTTGGTTTTGGAAGTTAGTGGATAGGGTAGGTTGGTGTTGGTCACGTGAAGACATAGTGGGATTTTCATTTTCAATGGAGGAAGGTACAAAAGGGTTGTTTATTATTTTAGGTGGAGTAGGATGGGAAACAGTGGATGGCTGGGAAGAATTAGGATTAGGATGGGGCATAGGGTTAGCTGTAGGCTGATTTTGAGTGTAAGGTTGGTCAATATCTGTTAGGTTTGTAGAGTCTATAGGAAATGGGTCATCAAGTACATAGGCATTGATGGAGTCTTTTGCTTTCCAATCCCACAATTTTTCTTCCAAGAACTGTACATCTCTGCTAACAGAGACCTTTTTTGTACTTGGATTATATAGTCTATACCCACTGCCATTAGAGGAATAACCAATAAAAATATTTCTTTCTGCTTTATTATCAAGTTTTTGCCTCATTTGAGTGGGTATAACTGAATAAATAATGCATCCAAAAATTTTAAAATGACTAACCGTTGGTTTCTTACCAGTCCAAGCTTCCAAAGGAGTTTGATTAATAAGTGCCTTGGTGGGAGATCTGTTGATCATGTAAACAGCTGTGGCTACTGCTTCTGCCTAAAGGTAATTTGGTAGGCACTTATCTTGTAGCATACTTCTGGTAAGATTCATCACAGTACGGTTCTTTCTTTCAACTAGCCCATTCAGTTGAGGAGTGTATGGGGTGGTCAACTCCCTCTTGATGCCTTTTATTTCACAATAAGTATTAAATTCTGTTGAACAGAATTCACCACCACGATCTGATCTTAGTACCTTGATTAATTTGCCACTCCCTTTTTCAACAAGTGCTTTAAACTTTTTGAATGTAGCAAAGGCTTCATGTTTATGAGTTAAGAAATAAACCCAACACATTCTTGTTAAATCATCAATAAACAGAAGAAAGTAGAGGCTCTTACCAAGGCTCGGCACCTGCATGGGACCACATAAATCAGTGTGAATAAGCTCCAATTTGGACTTAGCTCTCCATGATGTGGACTTGAATGAACTCCTGGTTAACTTCCCTTTGATGCATGCTTCACAGGTAATAGGAGTTTTAATCTTTGGAAGTCCAACAACCATCTTCTTATCAACCATCATTTTGAGAGAATCTGAGTGAAGATGCCCATAACGACAGTGCCACTTTAGACTTTCTGGATCAGTAGAGTCTTGAGTAGCCATGAGACTTGAAGCATCAAGAACAAACATGTTATTCGTGGTAACCGAGACTTTCAT
Organism: Mikania micrantha; assembly: GCA_009363875.1. Classification (NCBI taxonomy): domain Eukaryota; kingdom Viridiplantae; phylum Streptophyta; class Magnoliopsida; order Asterales; family Asteraceae; genus Mikania; species Mikania micrantha. The sequence continues at coordinate 69,758,420 of CM018696.1, forward strand.
AAGAATCTTTCCAGAATCCTTCTTCGTAATCACACACTGGTTGTCATCGAAGTGGAGTGAGTATCCTTTCTTCATTAGTTGGCCAACACTTAAAAGATTGAACGGAAGTTTTGGAGCATAATACACATGTTCCAAAAACTTAACTTGATTATCACTTGTATAAATCTGGACTGTTCCTTTACCTTCCACTGATAATTTTTTCTTATCTCCCAGACGAACTCCAAGTTTGAAAGACTCATCTAGATTAACAAAGCTTTCTTTAATACCCGACATGTGATTAGAACTGTCACACCCCCAAATTCCCACTCGTGGTGTCAGTCCACGTGGGTGTGACGTGGCCAGGATCACAGCTCATGGTCATATAGAACGACTCTATATGATGCATACAATCACACAGTTTTGCAAAACAAACATGTTTTCAAAGTAAGCAGCGGAATGTTTATAACTAAAGCAGCGGAAATGATTTGATATCATAAGTAAATAAAGTTGCAGCGGAAAATAAATTGTTTAACAGACACAACATTGATCAAATTGTTTTAAAAACACGTTAAATGCACACAACGCCTAAGACATGAGTCTATATGAATGCCAGACTCCTTAGTGTGTCCTTGTGCGTGTCCTTGCGTGTGCTCCATCAGTTACCTGGGAATACATGCGAAAAAGTGTCAACTAAAAAGTTGGTGAGTTCACAGGTTTAGACAGACACAGATAGTAAACAGATATATACTGGGTATGTTAAGTTTTGTCGTTGGATACTACGATCCGTGGAGTGTGTCAGTTCATCTTACCGAAACTAGATTGTTTCCGTTTGCCTCCGCAGGTCATCGCTGAACCCGCATTCACATCGAAATTACACTCGTTATGACCTCCAGTCAACATTGGTGCCGAGTGGGGTTAGTCAAACCCAGTAGTACTACGTAATTACGACTCGTTTGATACACAACTAACGGTAAGGATAAGTGAGGACTTTAAGCGATAATAGTTACACTCGAAATGGTTTTCACAACATACCAGTCATACATCTAAAATAGTTGCATAGTATTCTCACCCCAAAGTTAAGTAAAAACAGTTAAAAGTAAAAGTGGGGCCGTAGACTCACCTGAGTTTGTGAAATGCGTTTGCTCAAATAGTGTAGCTCGCCGGATAGTAGTCACCTATATCACATAGGTACTATGAGTTCGTGTTTGCGTACATGTGGGCCTCACAGGACCGTGTTCGTGTTTAAAAACACCAAGTTGTTAAGTGGGTCGTGTTGACCGCGTTTGACCGTGTTGACCGTGTTTGACCTAACGCCCGTTGGTGACGGTTTTGGATCAAGTGCTCGTGTAATGTGCGGTTTGGTGTCGAGTGTAGTGTACGGATACCAAAAATCATCCCCGTGAGGAAACTTACTATTTATGGCAAGTTTCTATTTTAGGAAAGTTTCTAATTTGGGCAAGTCAAGCAATAAATCATATTCCGAATATTCTAACATGCGTATTTATCCTAAATGAGCATGTCATCAAATAGCACATAGTTGCACATACCCGGTTTAGCATAGTTTGCGCGTAAAAGTTTCTATATTTAGAAAGTTTGCACAAATAAGCATATTTCATCAAGTTTAATAACCAACATCATCTAACATCATTATCTTAGTCCTAATTAGTCCTTTAATCATGGTTGTTACGACTCACATGTGACAATTCATCGACTTAGCAAAATAAGTGACTATTTATAGTAACTTACGAATAATACACAAAATCCATTCTTTCAATAACATCAATCATTCAATATCATCATATTATCAACCATTAAGCATGTTAAACCTAAGACATTATCATTCATATCATCCGTATGCAAATTTGTGATAAAAAGTTACTATTTTTTAGTAACATTCATAATAATCATGCTTTTAATAATTCTAACCATCCGAATGTTCTAAGAATCATCATGTTGTCATCCTAAATTTCATTCCAAGCATAAATCATGGATTCAAACACATGCATGTGACCATTAACACCATTATTCACATACTTGCAAGAATAAAGTTTCTAAATTTAGTAATAAACCCCAAATGACCATATTTGACATCATCAAACATTCTAAATTATGTAGAGCATCATCAATATCATATCTAGTAACATTTCCATATCAAATATCATGTGAATCATGCTTGATCATGCATGCATGTTGATAAATGTGCCTATTTCATAATCACATCAACAAATCTATCATCATATTTAATCAAAATCATCATAGATCACTACCAATGCTTCAAATCAGTGCTAATAACATCTAATAACAGATTTAAAACATCAAAAATCCGTGATTAAAGTGGTGGTGGTGATGCATGTAGCCTATAGGGCTTGCATGTCTGATTTCAAGTGATTCGAGACAAGATTGAACTCAAATACTACCTCACAAAGCTTTGGAACGTCAAGGAAAGGCTCGAGCAGATCTGTAGAAGCCTCAAACGTTGCTGGAATGATGCTAATCACGAGCAATAGGTAGATATGGTGTTCTTGAGCTTCAAACCTTCAATGCTCCTCAAGAATGTCTTCGAAATGGCTTCTCAATGGTCTTAGGTGGCTTTAATGGTGTTTACAGAGTGATAGGGGTCGGAGAAGACGAGTTTCAGTCGAGAGAAATGAAGTAGGGCGGCAGAAATGATTAACATTGGGTTTATAAAGATTATTTGCGTGTTGGAGTTGTCGCGTACCGCGGAGACTGCCCAAAAAGTAACCCCGCGTATCGCGGCGATTAAATTAATCATTCTGTTCCCGAAACACGCCACGTACCGCGGTGGTGGAGGTTGATCGGTCGTCGCGTACCGCGACTCTTTTCGGAGAATTCAAATTTCTCCCGCCCAGGCTTCGCGTACCGCGAAGGCCCAATTGGGTGCCCATCGCGTACCACGATGGGTCTCGGTTGAGCCCAATAAGCCCAATTTCATGGTTTTGAGCCGAATTTCTCGTATTTCTCGAATACGATCATCGTTTCTCGACACATAAGTGTTGTTCTACTAACTTAGGTTCTTCGGAACCTAATTATGAAATGAAAGTGTACTGTGGTTTGATCCGTTCACCAACGTCCGTTATTCAAGACACGTGCGAGTTTCGTGCGATAATTCCTCGAATTATCGGTGTGATTGGTCCGTTGTGCCACGTGTCACACTAAAAACAATTATTCTAGTGCCACGTATGAAATAATAATACACATTATTATTAAAATAAAATAAATACTGACCTGGAATTTGCGAGGTGTCACAAGAACACCCGGAGTCAATGAACCATAAGTAATCAACCCTTTTTTCTGATTGAGTAGCAACCATAAGCAGTTGTTCTTCAGCATCTTCAACTTCATTGTTGTCATCGTTTTCAGCAACATTGACTTGATCTTCATTGTTGTACCAGCAATCTTTCTTGAGATGGCCATACTTCTTGCAGCAATAACATTGGGGGACTTTGCTCCTATCGATTCCACCACGTCCACGTCCTCTTCCTCTAGCTTGAAATCTGCCACGCCCTCTACCTCAAACTGGTTGCTGATTGGGTATGACATGCAGTGCCTGCTCATCAATTCTTTCAATTGGAATGGGGGCTTTACCGAGAGAACTTCTACTCAGAATTCTCTCTTCTTGAGATTGTAACAATCCCATGAGTTTTCTGTTGGTAATTAAGAGCTTAATCACAAGAATTATAAAGATGGATAATGAAACAAACTGCTGTGATTTTATTGAGAACTCAAAAGTACTTTTTACGATTACAATGGAAGAATATAAATACTGGAAACAAAACTAGAAATGAGGAACTACCCTAAAGACTAGGACTCGTAACAACCTAGCCGTTAATTTATTCAAAGTACGTAGAACGGTAACATGCACAAGCATGTGCTCATGCACGTGAACAGCAGCTCAACATGAGTTTGAATCATTCTTCTTCAATCAGGGTACAACTAACCTCAAATACAGATCTGATTTACAAGAATATAAACGCACATATTCACCAAGATGACGTAATCTGAACAAACCCTAAGACTAATGCAGATATTCGTGAAGAGCAGATGAAACAAAGTAAAAAAAACATAAAACTATCTAAGACTAATGGAGACTAATGATAGAAATAAAGGACACCCATGGCTTTATCTCATGTGACTCCTCATCTTTAAGATTGTAAACTAATCCTCTTTAATACTTTTTCCTTCTATTTAGTCCTTCCCCTTATAACACTTATCAACTGCTACCCTACATAAAAACACTTATGCAAAACAACAAGTTAACATATTCAAACTAATAATCAACACTAATTGAATTACTAATTGAAGTATCAACATATTTTAACAAAAAATATGAGCAAAATTGAAAAGATGAAACACGAAATACACAGCAAGCATGGAGCAAAATTGAAAATTTTCAAATAAACTAATTGTTAAGTATATCTAGAGAAAAACGTTAAATACAACTACACAAAACTTCAATTAAAATAACACAATTTTTGTACCTTTATAACTTTCCAAACAGGGCCGATTTTAACACATTTAGAAAGCTCTTAGGCCCACAAGGTCATGGGCCTGTTAAAAATTTGTCACTATTCGTATAATCTATAATTCTATATTAGCATGCCCACACGTAGAGGTGGCCAATAAACCCGGAATCGACTACCAGAACCGGAACCGGTCATATCCGAACCGGTGGGTACGGGCGATTCCGGGTTTTCAGAGAAATTGGAAACGGAAAAACCGGAACCGGTTCCACATTTAAACCGGCCAAACCCGATCCGGAACCGGCCAAAACCAGAACTGGTCAAAAAACGGAACCGCTTCTTGACGAAACTGGTTCCGGTTCCAAAAAACCCAGTTTGGCCACCTCTACCCACAGGTAGAGGTGGGCAAAAAACCCGGAAATGCAACCAGTCCTACCTGAGGCGACGGGTATAGGTGGTTCTGGTTCTGTTCGAATTTATTCGGATGAAAAAATAAGTTTATTCAGGTTTTTCCAATAGATTCGGATCGGACAGAAAAATTTTGAATTCGTTTCAGATCGGGTTTCGGATAAAGATCTTAAAATTTTCAAATCCGAACAACCCGATCCGAATAAACCGTTATCCGATTTGATGAACACCCCTAAGTTTACCCACATATGCCCACAAGAACTAGGGTTTTAATCACATTTTACTTATGATCAAAGGAATATGTACAGCCCATAAACTAATAAATAAACCAATTAAATCGAGAAAATTAATACTTACATATAAAGATATTAAATGAAAAACAAAATAAAATCACTGTTGCAAAAGTCAGTCTAGACAGACGTCTAGGCGCTAGGCGTCCATCCACTGTGTTGATTTTGGCTTAGGCGGTGTCTAAGCGCAGCCTCGGCGGGTCTTAGCCAGCCTAGACGGCCTAGTCGGATTTTTTAATATTTTTTTTTGATTTTTTTGGAACTTTTTTTTGACTTTTTTCTAGTAAAAAGTGACAAACTTCGTGATTATTTAGACATTTCTCAACTCAAAATCGCTAATATGTCTCTGAAACATCGAATACAACCACCTAACATCGAAATTTATCTCTGAACTTTGAACTATGTGTTTAAGTTTGAACTTTGAAGTACCTGACTTAGTATGTTTAATTTTATTTTTTAAATTATTTGAAGTATTATATTAAATTATTGATATTGATGTGTGTGTATATATAATATATATTTGTAAAATTACATATAAAATTTTCAATCCGCCTAACGCCAATTAATCCCGATTAATCCCTAGCTAGACGGTACTTCGCCGTTTGATTAGCGCCTAGCGAATTTTACAATCATAAATAAAATCAGATATATTAAATAAAATATTTTTGGATTTTCTTAAAAATGAAAAGTTGTGGAAATTAGAAAGTTAATCAAATGAAATATATAGACAATAGTCACCAAGAAATCATGTGTTGAATTTTGATCATTGGGAACAAAAAATAAACATATGACTTGGACAAATCAATATGGGGTAAGGAACACGTAGCATTCAACTATTAAAAATAATTACGTTAGATTTACCCTAATAATTATACCATAACTAAGAAATTCATATAAAAACTAATTTACTTCTGCAAGGAGAACTCTTAAAACATGCAAACAATGAAATAACATAACTTATTTTTAGTAGAGGAAACAAATGGAACTAGTGTTAGCGACTTAAATAAATAAATAATAATAATAATAATAATAATAATAATAATAATAATAATAATAATAATAATAAAATATCATATACTAATAAGTAATAACAACAACACCACTAATAATAATATCTTACAATAATAAAACAACAACAATAAAAAAAAAGTGTATGGACAAAAACTATGACCGAATAATATAAACTAAAACAGTATAACAAACTTAAAGGATATTTTATATCTCATTTTTTAATATAAATATCGTCTACAAAAAATAAATAGAGTTGAAAGTAATATCTTTGATATTATATAGATATTAATTTAATCCATATAAAGTATATCTACTTTAGTGCATAAGCAATTAATACATAATTTAACATATGAACGTAATCTTTTTTTACCAGCTAAGACTAAGTTATACTGTCTACTCATGTTAACAAGTTGGTGTAAGTGTGTAACCGAGCCCTCTGTAGCTTAATCTTGAACATTCTTGTTCTAAACAAGACTTATAACTTAAAATCAAACATTAAAAAAGTCAAGGACCTTTGGAAGTACGAACATTCACTAAACTTAGTGGTTGATGGAAGCTCCTACTATACACCCCAAATATGGTTAGTTTTGAACCTAAGTTTTTATTAATTTAAATTCATTATTCTGCATTTTGGAAAAAAATAACAAAAAAAAAAAAAAAAAAAAAAAAAACAGCATAAAGAAAGTAATGAGATTAAATTGGAGTTTATATAATATAAATTGCACGAGCAACTGATGAACAACATCGCAAAAGCCACACTTGAAACCCTAACAATTAATTTCATTCACACCGTCCGATCACTGATACACATATGACGGTGCTGCAGCCTGCATATATCTCCATTCTACCGAATCAAAAAAGCATAATCACTATACGCCGGTTATCGAAACCAAACTCTGATGATCCGCCGGAGCGACGGATGACGGCGGCGGAGATGGCGGTAACCTCGATACAAAACTCTTAACCGCATCGTCATCATCTTCAAGGCTCCCACACGCATCCTCCTCGAAATTGAGCGCGTAACTGAGAGGATCGTAACTGAAATCAGCAGAGGATCGACGGCGCCGGTGATATTGATTGCCGCCGATTCGGCTGATCAGGTTACAACACTTGTGTTTGATCTCCGGAAGGTCGACAGAAGCTCGTGATTTGATCCATTTCGACGATGCGCCAACGAAGAAGAGCGGACGCTTGGTGGCGTCGCCGGCGGAGGATGATGAATCGGAGCGAAGGGTTTCACGGCGATTGGCGGTGAAACAGCATGCTAAACAGAAGAATTGCTTGATCTTATCTTTCAGCGAGAATTTGCGGGCGTCGTCGTCCATTTGTGTGCGGTGGAGGTCGAATGGACGAAATCAGTAGTTAAACGAAAGATTAAGGTGGCGACAAGGAAGAGTACGAGTATGGTCCTTTGTCGTATAAAATTTACAGATTTAGTCCCTGTCAGTTTTTTGTTGGCCAAAGTTACATATTTTATTTTGACGTTTTAGATAGATGTCACTCATGTCTCTGGTCCTGAGAATTTAAGTGTTCAGAAAGAAATAAAATGTTCTTAGGCTCAAACTTTTTTGCTCAATTGATGGACTCGATTTTTTTAGTTTGATTATTATACATATTTAATCTTATTAGTTATAATTTTTTAATAAAATATTTAAAAAATTACAAAATTTTGGACCCCATGTAGTTATTTCATACCAAGTTTAGATCACAAATTTAGACAGGTGTTACCAATTGTCCCAAGGACACGTCACATGGCTTTCCATTTCTAGTGGTAAGAATTGCGTGAAGTCATGAGTCCCAAGTAATTTATTATTATTGGTTTTCTATTTCTATGATATTTTAAAATCTAAACGCCTAGTTCCTTTTCTTTTCAATGCGGGTTCTATTTTTGCGATTTTGATTAATGAGTTATTTTTTTATTTATTATGCTAGATTAGAAACTCATGTATTACATGAGTTTAATAAATCTAACATGTTATAAGCAATAATTTTTTTCATAAAAATTTGTATGTTTGATATTATTAATTGTTGATAAAAATACTAACTAATGAGTGTTTAAAAATAAATATTGCGAATAAAGAAATTTAAGAATTATAAAATTATATTTTAAAATATTATATAATTAAAATTTTCTTATGATTTATTAAGTTTTAATTTATTTTATATTTAACTAGTCTATTACCCGTGTGTACACACGAATTAAATATAAAATATTAAACAATTAATAATAAAAATTTAAAAATAATAAATGATGATATTTGTATATAAAATGATTAAATTATGTATGAATAATTACTTTAGATAATAAAACAATAATCAAAATTTTTAATAACAATAGTAATATCTTTAACATTTTTGATTTATAATAACTGAGATATTTGAACTAACTAAAATTAAAAATCTAATTAGTTTAGTTTTCTATCAGAAACTAACTATTATAAAGTTTGATGAGAATGTAATATTTTTGTGATTATTAGAGTTAAAAAACCTAATTTGAAATTACCGATAAACATACAAGACAAAAAATGTAAATTTTATCATCATTTACATAATTTTCTGCTTTTATTTTATTTTTTTGAAATATATTGTTTTTAAGTATTTTTTTGTAAAACTATTATTTTCTAAAAATAACAAATTGAAATATTTCTTTTTTTAAAAAAAAATTGATATTTATGAAAAACTATACTTTATAAACTTTTTAAAATACATTTTATAATAAAATGATTCAATTTAAATATACAAAAACTATTTTTAAATTTGCAAAATAAAAATAATATCATTAGTTTTTACTATTATAATTATTTAATAAGATAGATAATATAATTTATTTAATAGGAGAGATAATATAATGTATTTAATAAGAGATAATTAAATAAGTACATAAAAATGTGACAAGTGGCATTTTGGCCTTAGAATGTGACAAGTGGCAAATGAAGATTTTTGTATATTAGAATAGATAGATAGATAGGTTGTATACTTACTTAGAAGAGAGAGATTGAGAAAAAAATTGTTAGAATTTATGAAAATATGACATGTGTCAAGTTAGATATTATTTTATTACAATACGGATTTGAAAATAGATCAATTCAACGTTACTTTTCATGAATCGAACCGGGCAAATATTCACCAAGCAAGGCCCATTTTTTAAAAAATAAACAAAACTAGTATACAGGACCCGCGCGTTGCGGCGGGGTCTGATATACTGTCGTAAAAAAACCAACAGAACATGATGTTAAAATCGTGTACAATAAAATGCACGAAAATACCCTATACAACATCTATAACGTAAGCTTTGAAACTAAGGGTTGAAGGTTAAGAATAGTAAAGAATGTGATTACAGAAGACTTAAAAAAAAGGCCCTGCATAAATGTAGAATTTATAAATGATACAAATATTATAAAATTATTAAATGTAAATCGTATATATATGTAGTATATATAATACTCATGGTTTATAAAATTATTAAATCTAAATCGTTTGTGAACTAATTACGATTAAAATGATATTAACGATACAAATATTCGATAATGTACGGATGCGTTATAGGCATGTAAACAACACACAAGATTTCTGTGACCATTTGGGTTAGAAATTTATATAAATGTTCCATGAGGCCATTGCGATCAAATTAATATAATTATGACATTTATCAGATAACCTAATGACGCGTTAAAATCATGTGAACATTAAAAATATGTGAGTAAAGTGAGAGGGGCCTTTAAAAATAAGAGTTCAAAGTTCAGGGTTATAAACGAAAATTTCAAATTAATTGAAAAGTATTTAAATATATCTCTTGATCTTTAGACGCGATAGTGAATAGTGATTATGTGAGGATTTGTATCATGTGAAAACCCGGTATAAGAGAGAAACCCTTAAACCCTATCTGGACCATTGATTTGGACTTTTGAAAATAAAGTATGTGGTACACATTAAACTTGAATAAAAAATTAGGTTTTGTATAAACAAATCAGTTTTAATGTGGGTTAATGTAGACCACATGTTTATTTTCAAGATTTCAAATCAACGACCCAGATAGGGTTTAAGGGTTTTCTCTTTAAGACCGGGTTTTCACACGATACAAACTATATATATATGTGTGTGTGTGTGTGATGTGTGTGGGTGTGTGTGTGATGTTGGGTGTGTGTGTGTGAAAAAATGAAGTGTGTGTGAAAAAGGGAATAGTGTTTATGTGAGGGGGAGAATATTTGGTAATTAATATATATAATAATGTAGCCCAAACAAACCAAGACAATTCAACATTTCAACTTGGCAAATATTGCGATTTGGACGAAATTTAAATACAAACTGCAGGGATTATATTGCTTTGCTTTAAATTATTTAACTCTTTAATCTATATATATATATATCTATATCAATATCTATATCAATATCTATATCTATATCTATATCTATATCTATATCTATACTATTATATAATGCATATTAGAAGGACAAATAGTAATTTGATTAAATCTCTTAAAATTAAAGTTTCACAACTATTATAGCATATGATACAACTTTTTAAATTTAATCTAAATGAATTTTTCTCTTTTCATTTTGTCTCACATTAGTAGTCATTAACAATTGAATTAAGATAGAGTAATTATAAAAGAAAATATATCAAAACAAATTATTTACTTGACATTTTTGGTATATTTTGCTTTTTGTTTTTGTTAAGAGTTAAGTCATTTTTAAGTTTTAATTAACTACTAAATTAAAAAAAATTGTTTTTTTACGTTTATGACTCAAAACCTGATTATGCAAATCTTTAAAATCACCCAACTTAAGTGTTGTGTTTCCTGCTCACTTTGTGACATATTTGTGTTTTTGTATTCAATATCATGCCGACGAAGATGGTTGGGATTGAAGGTGCGCTTGCTCACTTTGTGTGTTTGTGTGTGTGTTGTTTACTTTTGTTTTTGGTATCTGCAAAGCGCTTCAAGCATTGTTGTAACCTAGCTTTTGCAATCGTGTTTCATGATATCTTAAGATTTACATCAGAATGACAGCCGTCATTTTGTGGTATTAATGACAACGTTTTGATATTTGGGATTGTGACATAATTCACGACGCAACATGCGTAAAATAAGTTATAAATAATTAGTGTCGTTGCACAAATAGGAGCCTTGAACGTAAGAGACGACAAGCCAATCTTGTGCCGTTTATCTCAAATTTAAATTTGGGTAAGCAAATGCGTACAAAGTACAATGATTATATATTTCATGGTTTGTGTGGCATACATTCCTATATTTGCATACTATGCTATAAATAAATAATAAATTAAAATATGTTTGCAATGATTTATCACTCTTAACACTTCTTATATTTTCTAACATGAACGCATTGTAGGTCTTGAAGTCTTGAACAAACTAAACAAATGACCTGCACAAACATTCAAAACTTAAAACTCAAAATAATATAGCTTGATATTGTAAATATTAGATATGTTATTCGATTTTAACATAAGATCTCGATGCTAATTTTAGAAGAACAACACCTCTATGTTAATGTTAGAAGATACTAATTTTTATTGTTTCCTAGCTTCTAAAAAGCCAAATCGATGTTAATTTTAGAAGAACAACACCTCTAGCATTCAAATCAACCATGTCATACTAACTACTATTCATCCTGATGATCAGTGGCGGATCCAGGAATTTTTTTCAGTGGGTTCACCATTTATGACGTTTTAATTAAGTGAAACCGGACATAAAAACTTTCGGGTCGAGTTGACGATTTGGGTCTTGTAATGTTCTTCACATAATAACAATGTGATATATTAAGTCAGTGATTAAAATTAAAAAACGACATCATTAAAGAGTTCGAAGGTACTGTTTTCGTTTAAGATTTCTGAGCTCCATACCAAGTGGGAGTCAAGAGGGTCACGCACCCTTGCGAGGTCCAAGTTGGCGGTTCTACTGGCCATTAGTAGGCATTAGTCAAGGGGGCAACGTCCGTCGTAGGGTTCGGGGCAACGCCCCGAAACTTAAACGAAATGTGCTAAATTTGTATGACTAAAATTAACTTGATCCGAGGGTTTAACTACTAATAATTACCATTTTGCTTGCTAAGGTTATATGACCAAAAAGTGATTTTAACATGATCATATAGAGATCTAATAATTGATTGAGATTTCTCTAATAAATATCACTTGACTCAATCAAGTTAACAAATTTATGTGAAAATTACATTAAGAATTCACTCTTAAAGACCTTAATGGATTCATCTCAGGATTCACCCCTAAAATATTAATGGGTTCACCCTATTGTTTAACTCTTTCGGAAAAAAAATTTCCTACTAACGAGTCGAAGCACGGCGGGTTCCCGTGAACCCACAACAATTAACCTACATCCGCCCATGCTGATGATTCTTTATAATCCGAATAAATATATAAATAATCTCAATCATAATTCAAGGATTCTATCACTAGATGTAGATGTTTCAAAGTCATAACACTCGTCTCAATTCCAATCCTAGTCATAAATAAGCTAATCATGCCTACAAGATACTCTTGGCTAACAAACCCATGGACACAATTTGGAACAACCTCAAAATCATTTTTTTATGTTAAAAAGTGCATATCGTAGGTTAGCCGTCATAAGTCATAACCTCATAAAAAAGATGAAATGTGAATAAAATAAGAAACAATGAACTCAAAACTAAGATCCACCCAATTAATGTGTTGTAGAGTATATGTCATGAGGGTGTGATGTTAAAAATATAAAGGTTATGGTTTATATTTTTATATTTTTTTTCTTATACAATTTTGTAATTGTGATTTGTTTATATATTGCATGGGTTATTTGTTGAGTTGTTGGGCTGATAGTTACTGTTGATGGGCTGATAGTTGATGAATTGGGCTTGTAGCTGGGCTAATGATTAGAGATGGGCTTATCTACAAGATACTGAAGATCTGTTAATAAAGAGAGAGAGGAACTCATTTTTGATCATTCTTCTCGAGTGTTCTGTGATATTCCAGAGAGAGAGAAAGTGATCAATCATCTAGGTTTAGATGGTTCTAGTTTGTAACTAGTTTTGTTAGGAAGGTATTCGGTTCAAAAAAGATACGGCAGTCAGAACAGCTTCAGTCCAAAATTGACTAAGGACAGAAGCAAGCTACAAGCATTAGCAACCGCTTTCGTTTCATCTTTTGTAAAAAAAAAAAAAAAGAAGCAACGAAGAAAACAAGACAGTAAGTTGTTGCGCTAACTCGCTAGCGCTAGCGCACTACGGCTTTTCAGCCTCCTGCAGTTCATTCCATTCCCTTCGCTACACTCGACTTAAACCACCTACGAACTCACCCATAAGGAAACTTGTCAAGTAGGTCTTTCGAGCCTTTCCTTTTTTTACAAATCTGGTAAGGTGGGGTATTATCCTAAAGTCTGCTTTATAAATCTTTAGTCGTATTTCATGAGTATGATCTGCTTCATTTCTTGTGGTGTTTATATGAAGTAGATCTAGTTAGTAGATCGTGAACTTCTTGTTGAAGTTGTAAACGTTCGATCTTGTTCTTTTTTGGTAAATCAGAGATTCATAAGGAATCTGTAAGTTGTTAGATCGTGCGTTCTTGACATGGTATCAGAGCCATAGTGCTCTGACCGTAGTTCTTGGTGATTCTAATATCGCTCCGCTGATAGTCCGTGAAGATCCTCTCTAGGGTTTTTCAGATCTGAAGACCTCGGCAACAGATCAACGATATACAACACTCCGGCGATCGTCTGGAGGCATAGATATAAGTGATTGTTTCCTAGAGATTTACGATCGTAAACTCTAGACTGCATGTGAAGCATCGGCTGTAGATCGAAAGGTTTTTTTCTGTTCAGATTTTGTGACCCTAAGTGAAGGTTACAGATCAGAACCTGCTTAAGGAATACCCATATTTGGGCGCTTTCCACTGTGAGACCTTTCTAAACTTTGTTCTTGTTTGGTAGATCTGTGAAGTCTTTTTTCTTCACAGGTAGTCATAAATAAACGATTTAATCTCGCAATAGGCTCCCTGGTTAAGACTTGTCCGAACGCCCTATGAGCGTGATGAATCTGGATCACTGACCAGGCCTCGCCATTGACCAGAAATTAAATCGTTCGATGTTATATACCGAATAAGGGTATATAAGAACTGATTAGTTGTCCTTCTTGCTGTTTAATTCTGCAAATAAATAAGTACACGATAAATCTTGATTGTCTATAATATTAGCCACTTGGTATTAAAGTTGTTAGTTGTCATTATTTGTATAGCTGTGATTTAAAAATATCACATCTTATTCTTGTAGCCTACAACTCCTTGCTACTATCTGTGTAAAACAAAAATGGCAGAATCTGGACCTATTGTCACCACTGAAACCTTAATAAGTAAGTTGGATATAAGTAACCCCTTATATCTACATCCAAGTGAGTCAAGTTCCCTTACCATTGTGAACTTTAAACTGAAAGGTTCTGATAACTACACCGTTTGGTCAAATGCAATGAAACTGGCTTTACAAGCAAAAAATAAACTTGGATTTGTAAATGGAAAATGCATAAAACCAACTGACAACGAAATTCTAATTTCACAATGGGAAAGATGTAACTCTATTGTGTTAACATGGATACTTAATTCCATCTCTGAGGAATTATATGTGGGTCAAGTATATTCTCAACTTGCCTCTGAAGTCTGGGAAGACTTAAAGGAGACCTATGACAAAATCGACGGGTCGGTGGTGTTTAATCTGTATCAAAAAATTAATAATGTAACACAAAATGGATCCACTGTGTCTGAATACTATAATAAACTAACTGCTATGTGGAAACAATTTGATGCAATTGTACAACTGCCCTCATGTACATGTAAGGCAGCAAAAGAATTTAATGACTTCAATCATTTAATAAAATTAATGCAATTTTTAATGGGACTGGATGATATATATCAACCAGTCAGAACAAATTTGCTAACAAGAGACCCCCTTCCCACTATTAAAGTGGCATTCTCTATAATATCTAGAGAAGAATCTCATCGGGGAACAAACAATACTCAAAAAAACCAAAATGTGAGATTTACATCAAAAGGAAACTTTAACTTTGAGAATAAGAAAAAACTTAACACAGGACCCAATTATAGTGTGAAATGTACAAATTGCAACAAAATTGGACATCCCATAGAAAAATGCTTTGAAATTGTAGGATACCCACAAGGGTTTAGACCAAGAAATCAAGGGCCTAATAATAACCAAGGTAATAAACCAGCTCTGTCACACAATAGCAAAGGAAGCAAAAGTGAGAGTGTGACCCCACCCACTCTCACCACTGAACAAATTAACAGACTCTTGGGGCTACTAAATGACAAACCAGCTGAGGAAGAAAAGATTACCTCAAACTTTGGAGGTAATTCATACAATCTATTCTCAGCTACCATTAACAGTAATTCACTTTTTTCTTTTAAAAATTTTGCATCATCAGTATCCACCAGTTGGATCATTGACTCTGGTGCGAATCAGCACATGGTTATGACTGATAAAGATGTTTTTAACCAAATCGATGTGTCTAGCCTTAATATTACAGTCAAACACCCAAATGGAACAAATACACTAGTTACAAAAGTAGGCAACATAAAACTTACAAATGATGTAATTTTACTAGATGTATTTGTAGTCCCTGGCTACTATGTCAATCTAATGTCTGTGTATAAACTAGCTAAGGACAACAATTTGTGTGTTTTATTTGACAAATATAAATGTTATCTTCAGGATTCGCACACAAAGAAAACCCTGGTTGCTGGTAACCAAATCGATGGTTTATACGTGTATGGGAATGAATCTGAACATAGTAAGGTTTGTTTTAATAGTGCGATTAGTAGAAACTTATGGCACTCTAGGTTAGGTCACCCATCTGATAATGTTTTAAAAATTATGCATAAGGATCTACACAACATGAATGAGCAAATGCCGTGTGAAATATGCTTTAAAGCTAAGCAACATAGAGACCCATTTCCTTTAAGTGATCACAAATCCACATTTATAGGACAATTAATTCACTTAGATGTATGGGGTCCATATAAAATTGCTCGTTATGAAGGTTACAAATATTTTCTCACAATAGTAGATGACTTCTCTAGAGCAGTTTGGGTTTATCTTTTGAAAAATAAAACTGAAGTATTTGAAAATATCACCAATTTTGCATCACTAATCAAAAATCAATTTAATAAGAATATTAAAATATTCAGGAGTGATAATGGCACATAATTTATAAACAAGAACATGAGAAATTTCTGTGATTCACATGGTATTATTCATCAAACAACTTGTGCCTACACTCCCCAACAAAATGGAGTTGTAGAAAGAAAACACCGACATTTGCTCAACACTGCTAGGACCCTAATGTTTCAACGTGCTTTACCTGTTAAGTTTTGGTCAGAGTGTGTGCTAACAGCTGCTTATTTGATTAATAGGATTCCATCTTCAGTTCTAAATGGTAAATCCCCTTATGAGATCATGTTTGGCTTTCCCCTTCCCTTAATCATCTTAGGGTATTTGGGTGTTTATTTTTTTGCAATATCTTAAACAATAATGATAAATTTGGAAACAAGGCTGAAAAATGTGTTTTTCTTGGCTATTCTATGTTTAAAAAAGGTTATAAAGTATGGAGTCTTGACTCTAAAATATGGTATTTCTCTAGAGATATCAAGTTTTTTGAAGATGTTTTTCCATTTCAAAACAAAACTTTTCTCACATCAGTAGATAATCCTACTAATACAATTAACAACCTTAATTTCTTTGATTTTTTTGAAACTATTGATTTTCCAAACCCTAGAGGTGAAGTTCCCAGTGATGACCGGGGGATTTAAAAGGATTTACAATCTGCATCTGAGTCTTTGATAGCTCCTAGATCTCATATTTTAGATTGTGACAACTAGTACCAAACCGTCCGACAAGTCCGTACGGTGTGTGTACTTTCACCATTTACTGTGTGTAAATACAATGCGTAAACAGTTGCATGACAACAGAAATCAGAAAACAAACCACAGTTGTATGCGTTTAAGTGAAAACTTAAATACAGCAAATACAACAACTCAAGAGAAACGACAGTGTACAGAAAAACGACAAGAACATATCGGTTGCGATCTGATATCCATAGATGACAGGAATCAGATGACCGACGAATCAGTACGAAAACAAAGAGAAAATAGGAAGTTTAGTTGAGTCCGACAGTGAGAAAACACAATTCAAATCATATTGCAATGTCGTTTCAGAATAATAAACTAACAGCGTTTTTGTGTGGGTGACGATTCACACAAACATATCTGTGAGTTTAACGTTTTGAATGACAACTGATAAGTAGAAAACCAAATCGGAAAGTGAAACATACGATCGTGTTCGTACAGTTAGCGCTCTGTACGAAAACGCGCGTAAGTGATGTTTTCTGACGAAACGGAAACGAAAACACGACACGAACGAATTTAAATTAATAAAATAAAATATTTAACATTTTACAATTTTGAAACTCATCAAAATTAACTAAATAAACTATTTTTATTTGAAACCGTAAAAACGCGCGCTACGTTCCGGAAACGCAACGAAAACGCGAACCGAACAACAAACACGAATCCGAACACCCTCGGGGTATAAATACCCTAAATGAGGGTATTTTCCTCATTTTCTCATCTTCTTCTCCCCCACAAAACCCTAATCCCGGTTTCAAGATCCACCACCATTCTCAAACTTCAAACCTCCATATCTTGGTCATTTCTCCACCAAATCACCCCATCTTTGGACCAAATCGAAGATTTCATTGTTCTCTACACGAAAGTACAAAGGATCCGTCCTAACAGCCACAAGATCTGAGGTAAACGAGCTGAGAAGTTAGTGAAAATTAGGGTTTTCACCCCTAGTCGACCCATCTGTCTAAAACCTGGTTCTAAACCCTTGTCTTCGAACCCTACAACCTCGAAGATCTTCCCTGACTTACACCATCTTCGAAACCACCAGTTGGCCAGAAAATAGGAACAATGTTAGCCACCCTTGCTGCGGTCGAAAGAGCCTACAGCTAGCCGAAGGGCCTCCGGCCGAATGACCCCTTTCGCCGACTGGGGTAGCCTTTCATTCGTAGGAACCATCACAGAATGAGCCTCATTCGACCCCCTCATACTCCCGTCATTCGCCAAACCACCATGCAACATTCGACACTCTCATACTCCCGTTATTCTCTCGGCCACCAACTCAGAATGGGACTCATTCGGCTAGGACCAACCCCATTCGACCACAACTCCATTCGAACCTTCACATTAGTCCAACTTTCAATTCGCCCCTTGCTTCTGTCGATTGAAACTGTCATTCATGAGGCCATCTTCATTCGACACCAACATCATTCGACAAATACATGTTCATTCGATCCTTGTTCTTTCGGCCGGCTACACTGTATTCCCAGACAGTTGCTCCGGCCCAATAGTGGCCCAAAGTATTACCTCAACATCAGCCTTGACCAATAACCTGTTTCAGCCCAATTTCAGAATCAAGGCCCAGGAAACTCTTTTGGCCCAACAGTAGGCCCACAAACACAAATTCAACTCAAGGGATTTATTTGGACCATAATGATGTAATTAGCCCAAGAAAGGGGGAGGGGTAATTCGGCCCACACACACACACACCTAAGGCCCATGATTCGGCCCATGTTAAGGGTCGGCCCAATTGATCCATGATGCAAGCTAACACATAAAACAAATTTTGTTAAGGATAACATGCATGAATAAAAGTCATATTTTACTACAAAGGTGATGATGAGTGGGGTATAACATATTTCACAAAACTCAAAACAACAAGTTTACAAGAATTATTATCTAGATTCTTGTTAGTTAAGTAATAATAAATTCAAAGTTGCAAAGATCCTATCAATACAAGTAATTAATGTATTATGATATGGATTGGATTTTCAGGATTGAGTTAAGACAAACAAAAATCAAAACAAAGTTAAACATAAAACATATAAAAGGATATACTAAACTCAATCTAATTTGATTACGTGTTAGTATGACCTACAACAAGGAAACGGGGTCGAATGATGACCAAGACCAATCAACGTTAGCCAACTTTAGGCTAACACATACACACACAAATCCCTACAAACTTATACTTATAAGTACATGCATCGTGAAATCAATACAGGATTGTGAATTCACAACAAGAACAACAAAGAGCGCGTGCATTTCTTCTTTTTAAGCTAATTCAACCCTCAACAACAACAAGGTGAGTTCATATGCCCCTTTTCTAATCTTTACTGATTTCAAAGCTCGGGGCTGAGAAACATGCTAAACTTTTAATTACTTAAAACTTTATTTTAACATATTGCTTATATCATGACTTAGATAATAATTGCTTGTCTTTATTATCGTCTATCATTACATGCTTGATTGTTTGATTTTATCATACCTGAAATAGCTAGGATGCTACATGCTAACCTAGAATTGTGACACATTAAAACCATAGGATAATGTAAGTTGCCAAGAACATATCTTACAACTATGCATCATCCTTACACGATAGGACAACGGGGAAACCAAGGGATAACATGCCAATCACAATTACAGATAACAAGAATGATAATCATGATAATGTAACTTCATGATAACAAGATCATTCACACATTACTAACATTGTGTATAAGACAAGTTCTTATAACACTCCGTTCAAGTTAGTAAAAATACTCAACAACGAAATAACAGTTGAGACAGTTACTTGTGATATCGAGGAGGATATCGCATGCGCACACTTTTGGGTGAACCACGAACACTAATCACCAGGGATTGGGGTAATTCAATGAATTCACACCGGGCACGAGAGGTGCTATCATTTTAATTGATAACATTCATAAAATCTAGGGAACTTATTCATTCCAATAGATATCGTGGGAGGATATCTTACATACCGGGCTGATCAGAAATAACAGCTACTGAGACTATCATGTCTCAAACTAGGAATCATGAGTAGGACACGTTACACACCGGGCTGGACAGGGATGACAACTACTGGGACTATTATGTCCCTATCTAGATATCGAGCATGATATCTTACACACTGGACTGGTTAGTACTGACAGTCACAGAGACTATTAAGTCTCGCTCTAGATATCGAGTATGATATCTTACACGCCGGGCTAATCCGCAAGGAATAGCTAACAGAGACAATTATGTCTCTTTATTAAATTGTTTGGAAATTTTACATGACGGGCTAATCAGTCATGATTAGCTACAGAAACTACTAAGTTTCGCTCTAGATATCGAGTATGATATCTTACATGCCGGGCTAATCCGTAAGGAATAGCTAACAGAGATAATTACGTCTCTTCCTTTTCATTATTTGGATAAACATACCGGGAAATCATGGGTGAAAGGAAATGGGTATCCATCGTTGTATTACAGGTAGTGTTGAGTGCAGTTAAGCATGTGGTGGGATGGCGTCTGGGCGGGTCGTAGGCTCGACCCTTTCGTATGCCCTATATATAAGCATGCTTGACTGGATGAGACATTATCTGTGCATAGAACCATGGAGAGGACATTGTGTGAAACATGGGATTCAATTATCAATACAACTTGTGTGAAACATTGTGAACATGACTAACATAAATTCAATGGTTTTCAGTTACTAAACTTATGAACTCACCAACCTAGTGTTGACTTTGTTTAGATGCATGTTTTCTCAGGTGACGAACAGGTTTAGTCACCTTGATTTCAAGGACATAGCTAGTGAACTTTTAGAATACCTAGCTACTTTTGTGATTGCATACTTTTGGCTAACAAGAACATGAATCATCTTTTGTATATCTTGTACATATACAATATATAGCCTCATTGATTCTTTTGATAGATTTACTTGGTTAAATTATGAACGATACATTGTAATTTAATATTGTAATTCTATATCATTGATGTGTTAGCATTTCTCATTTATTATCATGTGCTATGTAAACAATCTGATCATTTGATTATCACTCAACATATCGCGCCCCGGGAACCTTCCGCCCGGCGGGAAAGTCGATCCAGCCCGCCGGCCCGGGTTGTGACATAGATGTCTGTGACGTTCTTGAGAGGCCAATGCAACATTTGAATCAATTTGGTTCAAGTGAAGGCAGTAGTACTTCTCAACAGTCCAGACTCTAGTCATGTGTCTAGTGAGGAAGGAGACTCTAGCAACAATATGATTGACACACACCAATCTGAGGAAACTAATGATCATGATCACTTTAGACGATCATCTAGGGTTTCTTCTTTACCTAGACACTTTAATGATTTTATTGTTGAGGGTAAAGTTAAATATGGTATTGAAAAAGTGGTCAATTATTCAAAGTTGTCACCTGAAAATAAAGTTTTTTTAACTGAATTAACCAAGTCTAGTGAACCAAAAACATACAATCAAGCCAAAAATGATCCCAATTGGGTGAGTGCTATGAACGAAGAAATGGCAGCCTTAAACAGAAATAATACATGGACTTTAGTTGATTTACCTAGCAATAGGAAGGCCATTGGGTGTAAGTGGGTATATAAAATCAAGTATAGGTCTACGGGTGAAATAGAAAGGTATAAGGCACGATTAGTTGCCAAAGGTTTTAACCAAAGGGAGGGAATAGATTTTGATGAGACATTCTCACCTGTGGTTAAAATAGAAACTGTAAGATGCGTTATTAGCTTAGCTGTTAGTTATAACTGGAATTTATATCAGCTTGATATTAATAATGCATTTTTGTATGGAAGTCTAAATGAGACAGTGTATATGATTCCTCCTGAAGGTTATTTTAGTAAAACTGAAAATAAGGTATGTAAACTAAATAAGGCTTTTTATGGGTTAAGACAAGCTCCACGAATGTGGAATGAAAAACTAGTTGGAGTTTTGGTAGAACTTGGTTTTGTACAAAGTAAATGCGACTATTCTTTGTTTATAAAAAACAAAGGATCGGTTTTTTAGTATTACTCGTATATGTTGATGATATTGTTGTAACAGAAAATAGTATGGATGAGATTGAATATGTTAAACAGTTCTTAAAAACTAAATTTTTGATAAAAGACTTAGGAATATTAAAATATTTTCTTGGAATTGAGGTTATTAAAACAAATGATGGTATTTGCTTATCTCAACGGAAGTATTGTTTAGAATTATTAGCTGAATTTGGGTTGAGTGGATGTAAACCACTTAATACTCCCATTAAACCTCATTATAGTTTAGTTAAAATGTGTAACCAAGATGATACAAAGTTAGACAATATTACTGGGTTTCAAAAATTGGTTGGTAAGTTGATTTATTTGTCTCATACTCGTCCAGATATTTCTTATTCAGTACAATATCTCAGTCAATTTATGCATAGACCTACTAGGTCACATCTTAAAATAGCTATGAGGTTATTAAGATATTTAAAGAGTGCACCTGGTAGGGGTGTTTTGATGAGTAAAAGTAATAATTTTGATGTTTGTGCATATGTTGATTTTGATTGGGGAAAGTGTTTAAGCACTAGGAAGTCTGTAACAGGTTATTGTGTATTTTTTTGGTGGAAATTTGATATTTTGGAAGAGTAAAAAACAAAACACTGTTTCAAGGTCATCAGCTGAGGCTGAATTTAGAGCTATGTGTTCTGCTTCATGTGAAGTATTATGGATTAAGAATATCTTAGCTGAATTACAGATTCAGGTACGTTTGCCTATTTCTTTATTTTGTGATAATACTGCTGCAGTTGCCATTGCAGCTAATCCGGTGTTTCACTCTAGAACAAAACACTTTGAGATTGATTTGTTTTTCTTGAGAGAAAAGATTTCAGCATGTATTTTGTTACTGTTTTAACCAAATCAGAAAACCAATTAGCTGATGTGTTAACAAAAGGATTGTCTGTTCAGCAACGCAATTTGTTAATTGGCAGGTTAAAAATGTTTGATGCATTTCAATAATAAAATTGTGGGAGGGTGTTAAAAATATAAAGGTTATGGTTTATATTTTTATATTTTTTTCTTATACAATTTTGTAATTGTGATTTGTTTATATATTGCATGGGTTATTTTTTGAGTTGCTGGGCTGATAGTTACTGTTGATGGGCTGATAGTTGCTGAATTGGGCTTGTAGCTCGGCTAAGGATTAGAGATGGGCTTATCTACAAGATACTGAAGATCTGTTAATAAAGAGAGAGAGGAACTCATTTTTGATCATTCTTCTCGAGTGTTATGTGATATTCCAGAGAGAGAGAAAGTGATCAAATATCTAGGTTTAGATGGTTCTAGTTTGTAACTAGTTTTGTTTGTATTTCATGAGTGTGATCTGCTTCATTTCTTGTGGTGTTTATATGAAGCAGATCTAGTAGATCGTGAACTTCTTGTTGAAGTTGTAAACGTTCGATCTTGTTCTTTTTTGGTAAATCACAGATTCATAAGGAATCTGTAAGTTGTTAGATCGTGTGTTCTTGACACGTGAGGATGATATGATTACCATATATCAATAGAATATCATGCTATTTGTGCAATAATACCTAAATATGTCACAATATATATGAATGATTATCCCAAAGGAGGCATCTAGTGTTAAGGTATGTTCACTGAACAAGTGGTTGCAGGTTTAATTTCCGCAAATAAAGTAGAGCATGTAGAAATCGCACTGATGCCCAATTTTGAATAAAGATACCTCTCCCACCTCACGTTGCTATCAACCATATCACTCTAATCACTATTCACCAAATCATTCTCTATGGTCTGAATCAATAGCCATGTTGATTATAATCCAAGGGTTACACCCTTCGTTATAGATCTTGCCAAAATCATAGTACACATGTCATATCTCAACAATTAAGCATAAACCAACCTACAAGATACTAATGGCTATAATAGATCGAGGGAACAATCTCAAAAACATGTTTTTTGTTGTTAAATATAGAGCCCATCCTTAATGAAGGTTGTCAAGGCCTTGTAAAATTAATGAACAAGACCTCAACAAAAATAGTTAACCCAAAACCAAAAGGCCAAGTGATGTGTTATAGAGTGTATGCCATAATGTTGATAATAATATCTTTAACATAAAGCAAGAGCCGTGACACATTATTTGTGCAAAATTAGTAAATACAAATGACTAAGACTGTGATGGTAAGATAATTATATGTTATGAACATGTCAAGATTCTCATATGAAGTGTCAATAGGTTGCTCCAGACCACAAAAAGATTATCTCTATAAACAATAGTCATAAGAATCAAATCTACTAATCATGCACTTGCATGTTCACCAATAAAGTCTCATACACAAAGACATTTTTAATTTTCATTTCATGCATCCATAGCATTACAGATTAATGTTAAGAAACAAGCCCATCGGAGAAAGCCTCATCATAAAACATCAATTGAGACACTACGATGAAAATACCAGCCAACAAATAGAGAAACAAAATAAAATACGAGTCTTTGCCTCATAAGTAAAACAACGTTTAGGTTAATAACAACTTGTATCAAATACAAAAAAAATACTCGTATCATGCACAATTCACTTGTGCGATACCTAGACCTAGTTTAAAAAAGCTATTCATAGTTTCTTTTTGTTAGATAAAGTAACAGAAAACAATCTTTTCAAAATAGAAAATATTGCATGGATATTCATATTGTTGTTTTCTTTCCATCAACATGAACCAAGAGATAAACCATAAAATATGATGATTGAATTTGGTAGTTGAAGTCCCCACCACCGGTACTTTAGTTAATTACTCACGTAGCTCACATCATTCTTGATTGGCCCATCTACTCATCACCAATCATGAAGCTTCGTACCTCTTTCCTCCTTTTGACTGTTCAGTCACGAAACTTCCCCAAATGAACCAAACATCCTCCAAACCAATTTCATCACATTCAACCCCCTATAATTATAAACACCACCCTCTTTCCTTGAAGTTTCTCTTCAATCTTCGCTTTAGTATACATGATCTGTTATGTCAGTTCTCAAATTACAAGATCAGATCACGATTCCCTGAAATCGAACGCCCTCTTTTTTTGAGGCATTTCATCGAATGGCTGGCATGCTACCTGGAGTCGAAAGTGCTAGGCGTAGGAGGTTACGTGGTAGTAGTGGGTGGTGCGATCCGTCGTCTGTTATCAGTTCTGGGTTTGGATCTGCCAGGATTAGGCTTTCTCATGACACCCATCTCGCACCCATTTCTTTTATGGTAAGAATTATAAGCTATGTCAATTTGGGGGTTAAATTGATGTCGATATGTGATCAATTGTAAATTTTGTTTCCCAGCAAAGAAGCATGGAGAATCAATCAGATGAAGATAAGAAGTTAGGAGGGGCAGCTAGAGAGGCGAAAGAAAGATTAGATGGGCGGTTGAGAGGCCATTTGAAACAAGAAATTAGAAGGTATAGATCCCCAAATCAATTGATTTCTCTTTATATCTTAGATTTAAACCGGATTCAAGAATGAAAATGAACCCCAGAAAGTTACGAATTTTGATTTGGGTCTTCATTTCTGTGAGTGAATTGTGCAGGCAGAATAGTCAAGAAACGTTAACTAGTGTTGGAAGAAGATCAAGAACGGCTCCAATGGATATTTTCCGGTCGAAAAAGAACGGGTTAAAGAAGCTTAATTGGGGGAAAAAGTGGTTAAAATGGAAGTCATCTGAAGAAGATGAGTGTGCAATTTGTCTGGATGAATTCAAGGAAAGTGAGAAGATCGCACACTTGCCCTGCGCCCATCGGTTCCATTGTGATTGTTTGTTACCATGGTTGGAGAGTACTGCACAGTGCCCTTGCTGCAGAGCAACTGTTTTTGGTTCCAGTTAACCGTTTTGTAAGTAGCTACTGAAATATTAAGCATACCGTTTTATGGTTGGATAAATTTTGTGTTTGATTGAAACAATTGAATGCAAGTGTGATGTTTTTGATATGGTGTGGTCTACTGGTCTCTATGGTTGATGATGGTTTCATAGCTTGAATACATGGTTTGTTTCGTCATATATACTTGGTTATGTTTCGAGTGAAACTCAAACCTGTGACGCTTACGTTGAAATCCATAATCCAGATGCCAATCATTAGCAGAACAACAAAACTAGTTCAAAAAGAGTGATGCTATGTTAGACAAAGTCATGATCTATTACAATTATTTACAATAAACTTCAAAGTCATCTTATTCTATTTTGAATGCTTATGGTCTTCATAGTTTTCGAACTCCATTTCACGCTTGTGTTGTCATTCAATATGATCCGTCCAAAGATTTAAACATACATACATACATACACATATATAATTGTGTACATCCACACGGTTGGTGTGGTTTATATGGTTTAGTAAAAATGTGAAGCGTAAACCGCACCGAACAACTCGGTTTTTAGAATACTCAAACCACAAACCGAACAATCAAGTTTTAAAACCAACCAAACCGACCAATTGTTTTCGAATTGGTACGGTTTAAATGGTTCGGTCGGTTTATGAACACTAACAACCCGAGAACACCTTTAAGAGGATAACTAAAGAAAAACTTTCTATTGATAGACAAGATTTAAAATCTATCAAATAAAATGCCCAAGCGGTCTAATTGGCTTGTTTTTCCTGGTGAACACGAAAACCGTGGTCTGAACCAGATATAATATTGTTGCAAATCCATATTATTTTAAGTTCAGCTCAATGTAAACATATATTATATGTAAGCAAAAAAATGATGTCGTATTGTCATGTATGTTTTTTAGTGATTAATGAATCATTTTTATTAATTACTTTTTATATATTTAATATAAATTATTTTTAAATATTTATTTATCAAAAGTAAACATAAACATAGATCAGACATTTATTTATTTTTAATAACCTATACGACATCGGACCTTGTTTCATTAATGAGATAGGTCATTAGTTAATTTTAAAGTGATGATTCTAAGTAAAAGAAACGATGAGTTATTTTGGGTGCCGTAATAAATTAGATACATATGGTCATGCGCAAGTTGAGACACGTAGAGTTGTATACAAGTTGTTCCATGTATTGCAGCATAAATCTAACGCTATTGTTTCGCTTCGAGGCGAACCGAATTC
Organism: Mikania micrantha; assembly: GCA_009363875.1. NCBI lineage: Eukaryota > Viridiplantae > Streptophyta > Magnoliopsida > Asterales > Asteraceae > Mikania > Mikania micrantha. The sequence goes on from CM018696.1 coordinate 69,785,582, forward strand.
CAAAAACCTTTCCCTTTAGAGATTAAACAAATAAAAAAACATAAATAAAACCCCCACTTTGTGTTGACGAAGAACCAAATTTTCAAAAACCTTAAATGAATAATTAAATTCGATAAAAAAAAACTTATAACAAGTAAAAAGAAAAAAAAAATAGAATAACATATAGCCTATAAAAATAATTATTATTTTCCCAGTAACAAATTATCAATGCATAAATTGTTGTTATTTAACGTTTTTGACGTCTAAATGAACTTTTGTTAAACTAAAAAATTGTCATTTCATCCATTCGTATTCGAATTTGATTATATAAAATTTTTTTAACTATCAATAAAATATTTTTAAGCACTTTCATCCAAGTTAACCAATTGACAAAAGGACATAAAGATCTCAAAATGCAGATAACGTTGGTGATCTGGCCTACCTACAATTTCTCATAAAACTTACCGTCTGAAAATTCGCTGTGATAAAACATTTGGCTTAATCGAAATCATCTTGCTACATGAGAGACAATTCTATGTTCCACTTGACTCCTACCCATACCGTGTTCAATTACTTGTTATTTGAAAAGTAAAGTTGGTAACATTAAACAACAATTGTTTTTTATGCTTCTATATAATAGTTTTGAAAATATAAATATAGTATATGATTGAAAATACAAATTTACAGATTATTTTAGGGGAGGGGTTATGTACACATTTCAAAAAACATATTTTAACACCATTGTCAAATATACGCATCTTAGTGATCACTACGAGGCGTATAAGGGTCCAATCATTGACACTGACACCGACACCCAATGATTGTCTCTTTATGCGTTCCGTATTGACCAATACGGGACGTATAAAGGTGTGAGTGTGTCAGTGGGGTGTTTAAATAACACCACCCTTATTTTAGTTCCTATCAATTTGTTAATTTACAGAAAGCTAGTTCTGGATGGGAATTTACATTTATACCCTTCCTCATAACTTTGCATCTGGATTCCAAATAATTCTAGAAGAGAAAACCTTTCCAATTTGGGACCTTGTTATCTCCATCACAAAAAAATAAATTAATTAATTAAATAAAAATAAAAATTGCAGAAAAATTAAAAAAGGGAAACACAAAAACTCAAGATTTTCTTTGATTATGACGTTTTGATGAGAAAGATAGAAGCTTTGGTTTAGATTTATAGTGGGTCAGTGTGTGTGAGAGAAAGGGGGGACGTTAGAGAAAGATATAGAGAGACCCACATCACTCGCGGGGACGCCTGTCATCTTCTGGTAAATCTTCACCGACCCGCATGCTCCCTCATCCCCCTTTTCATTCCATTCGATTAGGGTTTATGTTACTTCAATTTCTTTAACTTATATGTTCTTGAATTCTACCATCTTTTCCCAATTGCAGTTTCCCATCGACCTTAATTGGAAGAAAACCCTAAATTCATTGTGTTTATACCGATATATAATTAGTCAATTACACACTGTTTGATTAGATCTTCGATGGCGTATGATCAGAATGCGGTACCTAATAATTTACGTCCGATTCATATAGCTAGAACGCTGGCTGATGAAACTCGCATTGGGGCTCCTGTAACCCTACCCAATTCGAACCCCCTCCCACGTGAAGCCGCTACTGGTAGCCCCGGAACCATTCCGGTGTACTACCCGTCAACCGCACCCGCGGTTCCTGATTCAGGGTATGTAGGTTTAAGTTATGGGAATGTGGTTCCAGCAGTGGTTAATTGGTTACCACGTATGCCCCCGCCGGCTACAGGTGTTGGTTTGATGTCTGGTTATGGATATACCAATAGTGCTAGTTTAGCACCGAGCGGTTACAGCCCGAATTTGGCACCGAGTGGTGGTAGTAACGCGTCTGATCGCACTAGTGATGAAAGTGGTGATGATTCGGTTTCAGGGAGGAAGGTTAAGTTTTTGTGTAGTTATGGGGGGAAGATCTTGCCTAGACCTAGTGATGGGGTGCTTCGATACGTTGGTGGGGACACGAGGATCATTAGTGTTAGGAGAGATGTCGGGTTTGATGAGTTGATTCAGAAGATGTTTGATTCACATGGACAGAATCTTGTTATTAAGTATCAGTTACCCGGGGAAGATCTTGACGCGCTTGTAACCGTTTCAAGACCAGATGATTTGGAGAATATGATGGATGAATATGATAAGTTGATTGAGAAATCTTCTGATGGTTCGGCTAAGTTGAGAGTGTTCTTGTTTTCAGACCTTGATTCTTCTAGTGTCATCGGGTTTAAGGATTTGCAAGATAGTGGGCAGAAATATGTAGAGGCGGTGAATGGAATTGGATATAATTTTGGTGCTGGTAACAGTGGTGGTGTTGGCGGTGGCAGCAGTGGTGGTGGTGGTTTAGGCAGGAAGGGGAGCATAGCAAGTGCTTCCTCTACTCAGAATTCAGAAGTGAGCGGGACTGAAGGCGGTGGTGATAGTTTAGGGCATGATCAAGGGGAGGTGGTTGGTCCAGCATCTGGCGGGATGTTTTCTCCTGGCGGCAGCTCTGCCACCGGTGTTCCTGTTATCAAACCCGTTACTGTTCCAGTTTCACCTTCTCAGTCTGATTATGAGTTAGAGTTATCAGAAAGAACGGTCCCAGTTCTTGTACAACAACAGAGGCAATATGGATATGATCTGCAACCAACTGGAGCCACCATTCAACCGCCAGCACCTTATGTCCAAACCTATGTTGATTCCCGCCATGGGACCTTTAGCCGGACAGAGTACATACAGATGCCACCACCACAAATGGGATACCAGTCCCAGATCGTGGGCAGCATTAGCCAGGTCTATGCCCAACCACAAATCCATAATAACGTTATTGGAATTGGAGTCAGCCGACATCAGTTTATAACTCCTTCCTCACATGTCAGTTTCAATCCGAACTCGGTTCCGGTTCCAATTCCAGATCCAGCTACGGCTCCAGGTCCAGTTCCACTTCCTGCTTCAGCTGTGGGTCCAGTTCCATATGTGCAGCAACGAGAGGTTGTTCATGTTCCTTGCGATCCTAGCTACTCTACATATCAACCTCAGACCCAAATATCTCCTCCTGGAATTCATGGAACTTATGGCTGGAATCAGATTCCGGCCCCAGAACAAGTGCCCTTTTCTGAGAGCCGTGTACCTTCTCAACAACTGATATATCCGGAGCCAGTGCCTAGATTTGATGGGTGTATCATGTGTCAAAAAGCATTGCCTCATGCACATTCGGATACCGTGGCACAGGATCGCAAAGAAAGCCCCAAATCAACAGTATCTGATGTGAATCCAGTTTATCAGAGTCTTGACACCAGAAGAATGATGCAACCCAACAGGGTTCCTGCAAATGATCCTGCTATACAGGGGTCCACTCCATATGGTTTGCTGGTCCAACAGTCTGCTGTCCCAGTGCAGTATCAGGAGCCGGTGGTTAATAAACCTGTGAGTGGCGATTCAAACCCAGTTGGAGCAGTTGCTTCACCAACTTCTGACCCTCAGCCTCATGAATCTCCAAGGGAGTATCCTGCTAATTTCCCTTTGATTGTTACTAAAGAGGATAATGTGGAATCTGGTTTTACATATGATAATATGAGACATATTGATGCTAGAATGGAAGATTTACGATTACGTCCTTGCGATGTTCTAGTCAACACTGATCAGAGTAGCTTTCGTGTTAAAAATCCACAGGATGAAGTCTTGGAAAATAGACCCATGAATCTTGAAAAATCCCAAATGGTTGTTGATCCAAGTTACATCGCCTCTGAGGCTTCATGGATGCATGGATTCCAATCAATGGGGTCCAGTGTACCAGGCAATTTGGGTGGTAATGACACAAGCCCTGCATTTCCTGGTGGTGGAGTGGAGAGCGTGTTAATAGATCCCCTTAATTCGTTTAATGGGGTTGCTGAATCTCTAGATGGTGCAAACTCGCTTTTTAGCAACCAAGATCCTTGGATGTTGAGACATGACACACAATTTCCACCACCTCGACCCAACAAACTTATGTTAAAAAAGGACGGTGTTGGTTCTAAGGAAGGATCACCTACATCAGATATACTGATTGAAGATGGACCTTATCAAATTACTGCTAATTTGGACTTGAGTCATGGTGTGGAACAAGGTTGGTATTGCATTTTATGGAATTATCTTTCTATCTTTACTCTAGTATGATCGTGATCATTCTACTTGTGTTTGCAGGTTCATCAGAGGAGTTGATAAAACAAGAACTTCAGGCGGTTGCTGAGGGCGTTGCTGCTTCTGTTCTTCGGCCATCAACACCTGCTCATCTTGAATTGAATAAACAAAGCCCAGAAACTAACCAGATTAGTGATGCTCAGAATAGTAATGCAGATGTGCAGCCAGGAGTTGAAGTTGAGGTCCTTTAATTGTATTATGATTAATCTTCTATATCATATAAATAATTTAATTTATAATAAAATGATTGAGGAGGTTTCTTCAATACGTTTCTACATAATTGTGTTTTGTTTATACAGGACCTGAAAACAAAGATTCCAGACAAGACAAATCTTGGGTTTCCTGTTTCAGATGGACTTGGTCCTTTGCAGGTACAGATTCAGTCTTTATCTAATGTTTATCTTAATAACACTTTTCAGCTAATAATTTGTTCACTTTTTTTTTAGATAATCAAGAACAGTGATCTTGAGGAGCTTCGTGAACTGGGTTCGGGTACATTTGGAACTGTATATCATGGCAAGTGGAGAGGATCTGATGTTGCAATTAAACGAATAAATGACAGATGTTTTGCTGGGAAAGCTTCAGAGCAAGAACGCATGGTTTGTATTCATATTTTTTGCATTTTTTTAAATATATATTTTTTTGTTTGCTTATACACATCTGTTGAATACATATATGTTGCTTTGCTAATAGAGGGAGGATTTCTGGAATGAAGCAATAAAGCTTGCTGATCTTCATCATCCAAATGTTGTAGCTTTTTATGGGGTTGTACTTGATGGTCCTGGTGGCTCTGTTGCCACTGTTACAGAGTACATGGTTAATGGCTCGTTGAGAACTGCTTTACAAAAGAATGAAAGGTAACATAACTCGAGCTACATTTTTCTTAAGTTCTGCGGTTAATTCTGAATATTGATATATAGATGATTATAATCAGGAATTTGGATAAGCGCAAACGTCTATTAATTGCCATGGATGTTGCTTTTGGAATGGAATATCTTCATGGGAAAAATATCGTACATTTTGATCTAAAAAGTGACAATTTACTTGTTAATCTGCGTGATCCGCACCGTCCAATATGCAAGGTTTGTTGAACTTCATAGCTTTTTGACTGTATCTTTATATGCATAATCCAGATAAATATGTGTGTTTGCCATAGCTTTGTAATCCGTTTTTGAGCTTTAGGTACATAATTTAGATTTGATTAAACAAAATAGGTATAATATCAGTAAGATGACATAAATAATTATATTTAATAAAATAGGAGTATTTTCTTACAAATCTTGCAATAAATTTGTAAATGAAATCCAAACTGAAGTAGTTTGGTTGTTTGGCCGGGTTTCTCATTTAAAGTGTTTCTCTTCAGTTTTGGGTGGTTTGCTTTTACATGCTTTTGTAATTATGATATCTCTCTTAAATTAAACATAAATTTGTGTTTCAGTATCATCTTCTATAAATCATAATATGTGGATCTTTTTTTACCTTTGTTATCAAGATTCCTACTCAAATTATTTGACCTTTATATGCAATAGGATTTGGACACTGCAATTCATGTAATAATCAGGTTACATTGTTGGCACTCCAGCATAATTGTTTTTATAATTTCTTATAAACAGCATTAGAGATGAGCGTTGTTTGTATTTTCCCCCGGATTTTACATATGAAATTGAACCAAAAATAAACCGGGTTATTGTTTGTCCAAATTTTCTTATTGTTGCAAAAGGTAAAGTTTCTTCTTTTTTTTTCAACTTTGGGACAATGATAGGGTGTTTGAGAGAAAAGACTTTTCTGGCTATTTCTGCTTCTACAATTGAAGTTTTTTCCTCTTCACAACTAAGCATTGAGTAAAGGCTGGCCAATTGACACTTAAATGTGTGTTGTGGTGGTTCTTTTAAAATGTATATAAGCCCGTAATAACTGCAGAACAAATAAATCACTACAAATATAGTAACCGATACGTTTTCGTGTACCTTAGAAGTAACAAACTAATAATAAATTCTTCATCTAAACCGAAAAGATGAATCAAACATATTTTAAGTTGTCTGACAAGGGCAATAGTTATCTGTGATGTGATATCTTTCTTTTCTTTATTGCTTACTCGTAACTCTCAAACTGAAATAACCAAAATGTGAGGGTTGTTCTGGAGGAATATCAAAATGTAAGGGGTCGTCTTTGTTCCAAGTTGGGGGATATGGTGATCATGAAAGTTTCTTTCTGCCGAGTTAAAATCAGCAAGAAAAACTAAAACTTCCAGTAGAAAAACTGAAATTTCCAGTAATCAGTAGATGGCCAAGAAAAACTGAAATTTCCAGTAGAAAATCAGCAAGAAAACTGTCTGATGAAGATTCAAATTGCATGCCATATGATTGTGTTATCAGGTTGGAGATTTGGGATTATCAAAAGTAAAACGTCAAACACTAATCTCGGGTGGTGTGCGTGGAACACTTCCATGGATGGCACCCGAGCTTCTAAATGGCAGCAGCAGCCTCGTTTCGGAGAAGGTTTATTCAAAATCTCTCTCTCTCTCATGAATGTTTATTCAGCAGCTTTTTTCTCATGTTTCCAATTTATTTTTCCATTTTAGGTTGATGTATTCTCGTTCGGCATTGTCATGTGGGAACTTCTTACCGGAGATGAACCATATGCAGATTTACATTATGGTGCTATAATTGGTAATGTACACAACCTTTTTTTTTTCGGTAACCATAAGAACCCGTTAATACCCAGCTAACCAGTGACTAGGTAAACCACTGCTTATGCTAGTCAGGTGCCCTTTAAGAAAAAACCAGTACCCATGTATATAACTAACCATAATGTGCATGCGTTGTTATTAAGTCCCATAAAAAATTTCAGGTGGGATTGTAAGCAACACGCTTAGACCTCCGGTGCCAGAATCTTGTGACCCTGAATGGAGATCTTTAATGGAGAGATGCTGGTCCGCAGAGCCATCCGAGAGACCAAGCTTCACTGAGATAGCCAACCAGTTACGCAGCATAACCTCAAAGGTTCCACCAAAAGTACAAGCATACCAGTAACTTATTATATTATTATAATTTACCAAACGGGTCATAAAACGTAGTTTAGTTTTTTTTTTTCTCCTTTTTTTTTTTAAAGTTTTCCTCATATAGGGTATCTATATCTCTACCAAGTTGAGACCATAGAATGTGTTCTTGCTAAATTAGAACAAAGATCCTGTTTGGTGCATGCCCAACGATTGCCTCTACTCACACATACTAAATTATTCGTTTATGTTGGCTATGTAATTGAGGGTTTGTATTTTGGGCATTGCCAGCAAATAAGCACTAAATGTTGATATGTTTTCTTTAACATTCTTGTTGTGGGATGTGAATAATATTCTTGTTCTGCTGCTGCTGCTCACAAGTCTAAGTGAAATCAACCCGTCGTGACCGTGACCTTAAGCCGAATCAAAATGACCTGTCTTTAAATTGGCCTGTGCTGACCCAAAATCATGCAGGACCTGCCTTGCATGTTTTGCTAAGTATAAACATAATCATTAATTGGAATAAGAACATAGCTGGCTGATATAAAGAACCAACTTTAGGTTTGACATTAAACAAAATTTTGTGCATCTCATATCTAAATTTACCAATAATCATTAAAATCTCGTGGATTTAATAAATGAGAGTGGATCCAAGAAAATGATAAAAAGGAGATAGGGTGGGGTTTTTTTTTAATTTTATGCGTATGCAGTTTTTTAGTTAAATGCTTATGAATTTTTAATCATTTAATATGAAAAAAAAAATCAACTAGAATTGAAAATAACAAATAAATGGGTAGATGAGAGTTTGGTCATAATAAATAAAGAAGGATTCTTTATGCAAAATAGCTTAAAAAAATAAGAAACACCAATATAATTTTCAAATTTAAGGAATCAAATTTACAATTTCTTATTTGGTCACATCATTTGTGTAATTTGCCATGGATCATAAATTCAAAATAGGAATTAATACCTTCTTTTAGATGGAGGGCAGGGTTCAATTTAGACAAAAAGTTAAATTAATTTGACAGTGGTTAAAACTCCATACTTATTTACTTACCCTGACCCCTGGATTGAGTATGGAGTTTATTCTAAAAGAGATTAGCGTTCCCAAAAGGACAAAGTATGAGTATTCCGAGATCTTCCTACAAGAACCATGATCAAACTACTGACTAATTTTGTTTTAAAAAAGCGGTCCAATGTTTCTTTAGCCCATACCCAATGCTCATTTTCTCCTTTTGGATTTCACTATAAAAAAAAAACGTGTAACTAAATTACTAAGAGTTTTATGTGCATCCTGTTATTTTCATCATTTGTTTGTGTCAAGAAACTCATATTTAACCGCAACTTACAGATTCATTCAGAAAATGTGATTAATAACCAATAAAACCAAAAAAAAATCATACACATAGATGACCATAATCTATTACTAACTCGATCTAGTTACAAAGACTCAAACCCTAGAACAAGACTCAACAAAAACAGATTAAACAAATAACCAAATCCTAAACAATCTGAAGAACAAATAAATACATACAACCACAGATCTATGAAGAAGACTCTGTAAACAAGACTTTCTTCAAGAATACTATCATACTCAAGAGTCAATATGTCTTGTAGAAAATCAAAGAATTAACTTGGTTGCTGGTGAACCAAAAAGGGAGAAAAGAGTTTTCATCTAAAAACTGATGGGGTTACTTTTTCCATCTACAGAATCCTTCATTTTACATTCCATATTTACACAATCAGTCCTTCTCATCTTTTAACTTTCTCTTGTGTCCTCCAGATTATATATATATCTCACATACAATCCATCTACTTTCTGAAACATACTTAAACACAACAAATATTTCAAGTTAGATACAACAAGCCTAAAACATGTTTATAACATGTAATTTGACTTTAAACATATTATTTTCAACAGTTTGTTCTATTGTCATCTTCTTATGTTCAAACCAATAAGCTGATCTCGGGTCTACAAGATTTGTTTGGAGCAAATCTCGGTTTAAAACGTTTGCAAATTATGGTTTTTTTTTATCATATCACCTTATAATTTTGGTTCTTCAAAGTTGAAAATACATGCTTCATTCTTTATGTTAAAGGTGTGTCATTGTTTCATCCTTTTAAATAGTTGATTTTTTACGTCTATTAATGGCATGCTAGATGACCATATTACCTATTTTTATAATTTTTTATAATATAATTTTTGTTAGATGCAAATATTCACCAATAAGCACGCGCACGCGCGCACACCTATATATATTCGTTTGGTTCATATGGTAAGGTGTTCACAGAGACACTATTGTAATTTAACTTTTAAATATTTCAAATCCTTTTTATCATTTTTAGGAACCAAACATAACTAAAGGATCCCATCATAGTTTAATTCCAACTCTTAAAAGAAAAAAAAAAAGAAAAGAAAACGAAAACAGTACATGCATCAAACACCTCCATGTTACCTCACAATCACTGAAATGCAATACTATGGTTATTTCTGCTTTATCTTGTTGTGGTGAAACCACAAACATAATGTATTCATTTTGATATTATAAATTACTACTTTTCAACATATATCTTGTTCATTGGATAATTCATGTTTCATATGAATGAATTCTGATATGCATTCTCTTGCATTTGTGAGTACTTCTTTAACTTTCCTTTTATTAGTACCTGTAAAATTTTGATAGTTTATCATGTAATAATACTACCATAATTTATTTAGAATAAACCCTTACATATATTATACGGAAAGTAAACAAGATTACTACATGAAACACAAATTAAACTTCTTATTTGTTGCATTCAAGCTTATTAATTTTCCCATTAGAAAAACGGATCAAACCATGATTATTCTTTAAGCCATAAAAGCCTCCTTCGGAAAGGTCTTTGATATTCCAGTAGGTGTTTTCATGGTGATTTTGTCGTTTGTTGGATCTTTAACAAAGATCTCAACGAGTGAGATCCATATTAACATCTCTTTAGTCTTCACTCCTGCAACTTTTTAATCTTACATTTCTCAAAATAGGAAGTGATCTCAGTCGCATAAGACACTTGACTTCCGACCTTTTCAAACTTGTGTGTGATCTCATTCTTTTGTTTGACCCACAAAAAACCAGTTTCTTTTACGAAACCAAGTTCCTCAACGTCCTGTACAGGCAAGAGTCCGTCAGGAAGACAATATTCTCTTAAAAGAGACTTGGCCTTTTCCTTGCAAACCTCATTTCCTGTAAATATTTCAGCAGTTGCTCTAATCTCTTGGGTGATTGGTGACATTTTTTGTGGCAGGAGGTGATTAAAATTGGTTGGTTATATAGAGTAAGTTGTAGACAGGTGATGACATGCATTGGCCACTTCGTGGCTATTTATAACAAGTCGGATAACTTTGTGACCTTGCTGTTTGTTTTAATTACATGAATACCCGTTTCACAACATCTCGTTTTTCTTATTGAGTTGAATTATTTCACCGGTCTAACTTTTGTCCCTACATAAGCATATATAATTTAGTATCTCATCGCACCTCAAAAAAAAAAAAAAAAAAAAAAAAGAACGTGCTAATATTAACAAATGTTTTAGGAAAATTTTTCATATTACTATCTATACAAGCAATCATTGCCCCAAATACTACGACTATTTTAATAATAATAATAAAAAAAATATTAGTAATTTTTAAATAATTAAAAGTATATAATTTTATATAATGATCACCTTAAGAATACTTGATGTGTAAATCTTGCATTCCCGTTAATCACACAAATCCATGATAATTAAATGATTGTTCTAATTCATATATCATTTTTGTATAACGATGGATTTGGACGTGAATCCATTTTGTGTGTTGTAGGTCTAATTTTGTTCTTGTACGAAGAAACTAGCTAGAAAGAGTATAGAAAATTAAAAAATTTAACTGAATTAATTAGCCTAGTTTAAAATTTCTTACCATTTTAAGCTCGTATATAGTAGAGTTGTTAAGGACTTATATGATAACAAATTCTTTAAAACCTTGAAACGAGTTCGCATAGGTCAGCTCAAGTTCTAGCATCACAAAAATCTCTTTTATTTAACGATTTGAGCTCAATCTTTAGGAGAGGGTCTCGTCTGAGACACTCCACATGTCATATCAGTGTTGTTCTTACAATACTTAGTTTTTTTAAACCAATACCTTCTTCTATTCATATTCATTGTATATTGGATGTCTTGATTGTGTGTCACGTGGTGTCATGTAAGATGTGTGTTGGTTAATGAGTATGATACAAAGTGTTTGGTAATGATTTTAATATGCTTAATTGGATGTTTTTATGTGGTTTGATATGATTATTTATGTGAAATAGAAGCTACCTTGTGTGTTTGTAGGTTGAAGGAGGCAAGAAAGTGTTTTTAGGTGGAAACCGAGCAACGGGGAGCAAGGACGAGCACATCCGAACATCCGAAGGTGCGAAATAAAAGTCGGGAACTTTGAAGAGGCATATCTTGGGCTAGGAGAGGAGTTACGGGACGTATAATATATGAAAATCGTGTTTTTCGACGAGACGAAGCTAAAGATGATATCAGATCAGGCGTAAGTTACGCCTAAGGGGCCGTAAATTACGCCGGGGTGCTGGTCCGTAACTAGAAATCGTAAGACAGAGCTTTCTGGGCGTAAGATGCAGTTTACGCCTAGGCGTAACTTACGCTGGGGGTCGACGTAAACACCAAACCTCGCGTTTTTTGGGTATTTAAGGCCCAAATCAACCCTAGTCGACTATCACACCTTGGGGGCAAGTTCTTAGGCGATTTTGGAGCATTTTGGAGCGTTCTAAAGTCCCGAAACATCAATACAAATATCAAGATCAAGATTCCATCATGCAATTTCACATGAAGATTGAAGATTCAATTGTGGAGATGTCCGGCTGAGCTTCTCGTGATCGTCTCCGGGTGAATGGTTAGGTTTAATAACTAGGTTTTATTTTGATTTGTTAAATATTGGTGTTGAATTTGTTTTCATAGATTTACAAGTTCAATAGTGATTGATTGTGAAACGATAAACGATTTCTGGTTTATTTGACAATTTTGAATTCAATCTCATCGCTTGCTTTTATCTATTGTCAAGTTTAATGTTATTGGTTTAATTTTAAAGTATTCTAGAAATCTTACATTTTGTGAAACAAGTAATTATCCGAGTCAACAACATCGGTCTAGTTATCGGTTGTCAATAAAGTCATTGACTTGGTTCCAAATCATAATTGTTTAATAATATAAGCATAAATCATGTCTATGTGATTTCTAATTAACAAATCAAGATATACCTAGTTGTTTTACTAACTTGAAATCCGAAGCGATCACCTTTTCAATTATTGTTTACAAATCTTTTAATTAAGTGTTTTATATTTTATAAGTTTGTTTTGTTTGAAACTCAAAACCCAACAATTCAAAGTTTATTTTTTCATTGCAATTAGTTAAGTGACTTGTGTTGAAAGTGATTTCAATTTGACTTCTCGTGGATCGATACCCGACTTCTCTAGCTAAATTGGGTTGTAGGACTTACGTGTAAACTCATATTTGGTACTTCGACATCGATCTGAGTGTAATTATAAAATATATGTATTGGTAACATATCTCGAGTAAAAAGTTGAAGGATGATGAAAGTGTTTTTTTTATTAGCTTAAACTATAAAATTAAAAAATCTCGTCAAGCCTGCGACCTGTCACAGAATGGTCACGCCAGAGGTGTAGTGAGTGTGAGGCGGTACGAGAGAAATGCTTGGACCGGCTTAAGGAGGGTGATATAAATACTCCTCGAACCGGGAAATGCTTGGACCGGCTTAAGGAGGGTGTTGGGTGTTTCCGAATCTCCCACAGTTAGGGCTGTTTACGAGCCGAACCGAACCGAGCGAGAGTATGCTCGTGCTCGGCTCATTTTCAAACCGAGCGGCTCGGCTTGGTTCGGATTTGCATAATCGAGCCAAATGTTGTGCTCGTTGCTCGAGTCGTTTTAAAACCGAGCGGCTCGGCTTGGTTTGGTTTTGCTCGGTTTAATAAAATTTAATGCCACGAATAACTATCAACTGCCATCTAGTTGGTTATTGTAGTTACATATCAACACTCACATTAGCAGCTAATAATCCCAAACTACAAACAATCAAATTTAAGATTAAAGGAAGCCATGTTCGGTAGCAATAATCTCAAGCAATGACAGAATTTTTTAAAACATAATCCAAGTAGTCTAAACCTCTAAAAACACATCCAAACATCCATACTAGTCTAAGTAAAAAGATCACGGCTGAGAGTAAACAAACGGCTGAGTATTGGGCATTCGGGAATAAAATTCTAACTTGAAAAGTGAAACAAATGGATCTGGAAATTAGATTTAAATTTTTGAGTATTGGATATTTACCTATTTTGATATTGAGTCTTTTGAAAGTAGTTTAAATATAAAAAAAATTATATTAGTTATACATTAATAAAATTATATATATATATATATATATATATATATATAATTCAGTTATACTTTAGCAAACGAGCCAACCGAGCGAGCCAATTGAGCGACTATACGAGCGAGCAACGAGCGAGCTTACCTTGGCTCGTGCTCGGCTCGTTTATAAACCGAACCGAGCGTGCTCGGCTCGTTTAAAACCGAACGAAATTCGAACGAGCTTTTTCCGAGCGAGCGACGAACGAGCAACGAGCGGCGAGCGATTTGAACAGCCCTACCCACAGTCCCACGAAATGCCTTTGGGCCTATGATTGTATACAGGGGCGCAACTTTGAAGGGGCTAGGGGGGGGCCACCGCCCCCCCTGTTTTTTCGTTCAGTGGTGTACATTTCCCGATTCGTAGTGCAAAATTTTTTAAAATTTTTATTTCGCCCCCCGCGGAAAAAAAAAATACACCCTATGTTCGCCCCCCCGGAAGTTTCGCCCCCCCTACGCTTGGGGTCAAGCTTCGCCACTGATTGTATACGCTAAGTCGCTAACCGATGAGGAGATGAGGTACATACATAAGCCCAAAAATACGGCAAGCCTAAAAAGATTCTAGTCCACTGCCCAATTTTGTTTTAGAAAAGTGGCCCAATGTCTTCGGTCCATATCAAATACTTCTTTTATACTCCTAAATTTCATTGTATCATGATGTGTGTAAAGTAGCTTAATTAAAACTAATAAAAATCAATACTATCCTAGACACTAAGTAATACTCTAGACTCTCTAAAACCTAAGCTACCAACAGGCAAGTGTACCTATCGTGTGTAGCAAGACAGGAGTAAGTCCGGATATCGAACCCACAGACTTCTACAGACTGTAATAACTAGACTCAATGACTTATCTATACAAATAACTTAAATTAAATTAAATGTTTGAAAAGGGGGTTTTGTGATTAACTACTTAAAATAAAACTAACAATTTAGAACAATCGAATCAAGACTTAAATAGGAGCAAATACAACTAGAATTCACGAATGATGAAATGACTACCTAGGGTTTACTTTATACATGTTTGAAATATTTAGATTGATTATGGAACTAATCATGGAACCAGGATCTTTGAATATTAACTCATTAACAGATTAGAGATTCTTTAACCCTTTTTAAAGATTTCAACTAAAATGCCTACAAGTATTTTAAGCACCGGTTTATGTTAATTACTCTCACAAGTTAACCAACCCATTAATGGTATGTCCTAAAAACCATCTTCCTCACGGTAATGATAGTTTCAACACATCACATGTAAAGGACAATAAGGAAATCCATCTTGAACTTAACATACAATACTATGCTCTAATAACCTAATCTTAGTCTTTTCACAAAGACTTTAACTAGTATTCAAACATGCAAGATATGTTAACAAATCCTCACTTCACAGCTATTGACTTCGGTTAAACATTTAAATCATTTATGATCCAATTATTATTCCTATGAATTACTACGTCTAGTAACACATCCACAAATCAAGAACACCAAGTAAATGACCTAACATACGCTCATTACACGAAAGACATCCGCCAAAGCATACGAGGACATAATAATCAGATCACAAACATCATAAACATTCATTCACATCCAAGAATTCAAAACCAAATCATAAACCATTAAAAATCCAAACTTGTTCCACAATCAATCGGTATTACAATCAAACATACATAATTATAAAACCCTAGGTAGTTTAAAAGGTCTAGCCAATAGTAATCATGAATAAACAGAAAGATCTAATGTATAAACCATAGTAAAACATCATACGAATAGAAAACAAAACAAGAATAAGAACCGATCGTGATTACACCCTTCGATTTGCAATCCTAGGGCTTCCCGATGATGGATCTTGCCTTACTTGCCTTCCAGAACTCCTTGGTCACCTCCAATATTGCCTCTGATCGTCCTAAAATCGAATGTTCCGCCTTCAGCCGTTTTCCACATCATAAACTTGATTTTCTGAGATTTTAACCCTGTCGCGTAGCGCGACATGTATCCCCATGCCCGTCGCGTAGCGCTACGGGTTCCACTACCCGACAAAATAGTCGGGTCAACCGGCATCATTAAGTGAGGGGTAAATTCGTCATTTCCACCTGTCACGTAGCGCGACAGGGTTTTCTGTGGTCCTCGCGTAGCGCGAGGGGTTGAAAAATCCAAAATTCTTCTTTCTTTGTTCTTGTATCTGTTCTCGTTAAACCGGACACTCGTTTTCTTGATCTTTTATGCCAAAATGATGTGTTTATAACCTGCAAACATTAAATTATAGAAATGTGAAGAACCAGCATCAATCGACTCTAAAATTGATTAAAACTGTACAAAACGAGTTAAAAACATATGGAAAAACAGATGTGTTTTACAACACATCACATCCCCACACTTATCTCTTTTTCGTCTCTGAAAAAGGCTTATGCAAAAATCTGGGATCATAGCTAGGTAAAACGGTTTCCACACAATTAAACTCATTAATTCAAAATTAAATGCCATGGAAAAGATTGCAAGTATTGTTATCCTACTAAACCCATACTGATTTTCCCAGTCCCTTAATAATGGTCCATTATGTTTATGTTCTACATTTCATTTCATTAGACCCACACTTAGGAAATTTAAAATCAAATCAATCCTAGATTCTAGCTTTCAAGTCATCCTTACATATAAACAAACAAGAAATTTCTCAAATCAGATTTTTATAATGGAAGCAGATGAAAGCGTGAGCATTTTTCTTTTATTTTTCAATCCATTGAATTTAACTTAGTGGTGTTTCAACCAGGCTGCAACCCGGCGTGTGACACATAAGTTTTTTTTTTATCCAACTTCTTTTATTTCATTTTTTTTCTTTTTACTCAGCCTATTTGGTGAAATGGAGGCGCCATAAGACTCGGATTTATTCTCATAAAAAGAGTACTTATGTGCCAAGCAAAAATCAGATTTTCAAAACTCTCATTTGTTATTATGCAAAGATTCATTTCTGGCTAGAAATCAGTTTCATCAATTCCAAACCCCAAGATGTTTCCCATGAAAATTGTGTATTTAAGTTCAATTATACCAATCTTAAGGGACAATTACAATCAGTTGAGCCTACTTACACATCCCCTAACCAAAGCATATAACCCAAACCAACCGGTTAACGATGAAAGATCCCATAAAACCAAACTTTCTTATCATTTCCCATCACGCTTTTGCAACCAACTTAACCATGAACAAGAAAGATCTAAGCTAAAGATGTAGAATACACAATAACTAATAAAAAAATTCGACTCAATTACACTAACTAAACAAAATTAAAACAAGTACCCATCCCCACACTTAAACTGGACATTGTCCTCAATGTAGAGAAAAAAGGAAAACAAAAAGAAATAAACGAATAAAAATAACTTAGCTGGTTACAAAAGAAGACTGTCGAGTGCCAGTCTTGTAAAGAAGACTGTCGAGTGCCAGTCTTTCCAATAATCTCCACAAGCTACAATTTGCTTCACATGCCATACACAAACAATAAGATCTGGACAAAACAAAGATCAAGCAACCATCAATACATCTAAAACATAATAATATCATAACCAAGATCATGTCCAAATACAACCACAGATGCAAAGTATCACATGTACAAGATGATCGTGACAATACATATCCAAAATGAAAGAACCCATAGACATCCCCACACTAATCATCTGCAGCATCTCCTCCTGGCTCATCCTGCTGATCAGGTGCTCTGTAGAACTCAGGGATCTCGATGTGCAGGGAAGTCATCAAATAACGCATCGCGTCCTCCTGTCTCCTCTGTCCTGCCAAAAACCATTCTCTGTGCTGCTCATGATAACCATCAATCCTGGCACACAGAGACTCCAAAGTAAGGGGATCAGGAATGGGCTCCCTAAGTGGATACTGCCTGGGCGGCTGGTCCCTCCGAAATATAGGCCGCTGACGATGGGTGGGAACCGAACCCCTCACAACGTCAGCTGCCGCAGAACCTGGTGGTGGCATCACCTGTGGTCCCTCAACATGAGCTGCCCACCGAGGAGGATCATCCAACTCACAAATACCTGCCCGGCGCAAATCCCTCAACGTGATCTGTGTAGTGACCGGTCCCACCGTCATCAAATCCAATCTGTATCTATCAAAAACTCCCAAAAACTCAGCAATCCGATATATATACGGTCCCATGTCAAGTCTCGCCCTACCACCTCCTCGCCTACCTCGAGCAAACGACTGCGCCATCACACATGCCACATTGGCCTCCCTGCCTCTCACCATGCAATACAAACAAAACAAATCCATCCAGTTCACCTTCTCCTCTCCTGAATACCTGCCAATCATCGTGCAAGCTAAAACTCTGTGAATGTATCTCAGAACTGGATCCCTAATCTCAGATTCCACCATGCTGGTGGAAAATGGTGAATCTGCTATAGTCGCCCAAAAATCGCTAAGATCCGCCTCAGATAAACAACACTCCCTATTCTTCTTAGAGGCACCTCTAAGGCAAGTAGCAAACCTAGGTGACATCACCTCCTCCTCAGTATAGAATCCAGTAGCCACAACAAACTGTGGAATGGACATCTCATAAACTCGTCTCCCTAGAGCAAAGGATACTGCATCCATCGAATCAAACTCAGAGTCATCATACATAAAAGTCGAATGAAACTCTAGGGCCAGCTCCTTGTACTGAGGCCAGTCACAAGCTAGAACGGTAGTCCACCGTGGCCCTAGAAGTCTCTCTATCCTGTCTCTCTGACCCAACTGATCTAGCAACTCCCAATCGATATTCCTATGGTGAAGGAGCTCTAAAGATATGAACCTATCAAGTCGCTGACTCTCAAATGTCCCTAAATCAAAACTAAGCAAAGTATGCTCCCTAATCCTCCTAGGCCTAATGCTAGGCACCCTCTCCACATCAGAGTAGCTAATGGTGCGCTCGTCCCTCTGAAACTGAACTGGTGAGCCTGGTTCTCCCCTGGGCCTTGGAACTGGCCCTCTCCGTCTCTTCCCTGCAGCTCTGGAAGACTCAGCTCCAGACATATCTGAAAAACAAAGTTAGATAAAAAGGAAAAACTGCAGTGTTAGCATAAAACCAAAGAACATGTTACCGTATAGCATTTCATTCGCGGTTACAAATTCAATATCCAAAGATTTCCAATAACAATCCTAGAAGCAGAGTTTCTCACAAATAACCCCTTAATGGACATTATCATTTCAAAACACAGCAAAGACAAACACAAGAACAATTTAAAGAACCCTTCCAAACATGTTTCATTGACAACAAAAGAAATGACCAAAACGACTAACATGATCAAGTCACTCATTTCCATTCAAGTAAAATCACCATTCAAGACAATTTGTAACAATCCCTTTGAAAATCAATTATCTTTTCTATTCAAAAACCCAAATGATCATTTTCAGTCCTACATCACGAATGTATAAGCATAACAAATACCCAATAAGCATATCCAGCAACAAACACTAAACTAAGCTAAAAATTTACAACTAAACTAAACTAAAAATGACCAAAACAAATCTAATGCACGAAAGATGAAATTGTAGTGCCGCATTACCTCAAAGACGACTGAGGAACACGTGAAAGAAAGAAAGAAGTGATGAAAATTGGTGTGCCTTGTTGCTCCAACCCGAAATTGGTGATCAGTGGTGGTTATCGGTGGGGTTATGATCGGCGGCAGCAGGGGCGGTGGGTGGTTGTTGATGGTGATAGTGATGTTCGGCGGTGGTAATGGTGGATGTAAGTTGCAAAGGTGAAATAGATTGCAGTGGTGTTGTTCGGTGGTGTAGAAGGTAGATGGTCGGTGGTCGAAGGGTGGTGGTGGGTAAATCGCCGGTGTGTGTGATGGTTCGAATCCGGCAGGTGGTGATGGTGGCGTAGCAGGGGTGAAGGTTGTGATGGTGTTAATGATGTTAGGCGGTGACGATGGTGGGTGATCGGCTGAGGGTGGTGGTATGGTAGTGGTGGGTGGATCGCCGGAGTATGTGATGGTGGTTGATGATGGTGATCGGCGGAGGGTGGTCGATGGTGATAGTGGGTAAATCGCCGGAGTGAATGGTGGTGGGTAAAAGTGAGTTAGGGCTCGAATGAAAAGGGGTTTTTACCCGTCTGTGTACCTGTCGCGTAGCGCGACAACCTTATTAGCACTTGTCGCGTAGCGCGACAAAATATTGACCCGCGTTATTGACCAAGGGTCTCGCGTAGCGCGACATATCCTCAAGATTTTGTCGCGTAGCGCGACGTGGCACTTTTTACAGAAAGTTTTCCAGGATTCCATGCCTTAGCCAAATTTTCACCTCTTTTTCCTTCCTAAACATCAAAAATAAATTCTAAGTAAAGAAAACATACCTGGTGCCTCTATTCCATCTTTCTTGCATCCAAATGCTTTAAAACCTGCAAAACTTAAGAGAACACAAAAAAACGAAAAACGAAAACAACGAAAAACGAAGAAGAAAAATACGAAAAACACCTAAGAAATGCATTAGAAACTCTAAAACTTAACATTTACATACTATACACTTGGGTTTCACCCAAGAACCCTTCACTATTTCTCCCATTCGGGTTTCTCTAGGAGGATCTCTTCCCCCTCCTCATTCTCGTCTATCGGTCCTCCGATGTAATGGTTCAATCTATGACCGTTCACTTTCCAAGTGTTCCCATCAACTTCATTTTGTAGCTCAACGGTTCCATATGGAAATACTTCTTCAACCACATATGGACCCGTCCACTTGGACTTCAACTTTCCTCCAAACATTTTCAATCGAGAATTGTAAAGCAAAACCCGATCTCCCTTCTTGAATTCTTTCAAACCCTTCAACTTCCTATCATGCAATGATTTGGTTTTCTCTTTAATGCTCAATGATCGTGAATAAACCGCATCACGAAGGGCTTCTAACTCATGGATTTGAAAATACCTCTTCCTACCCGCTTCGGTAAGATCAAGGTTTACCGTCTTGAGAGCCCAAAGAGCTCTATGTTCTAACTCAACGGGAAGATGGCATGCTTTGCCATAGACGACCATGTATGGTGTGGTTCCTAAAGGTGTCTTGTAAGCCGTTCTAAACGCCCACAATGCATCGTCTAATTTGTCGGACCAATCCTTCCGACTCTTCCCTACCGTCTTCTCAAGTATTCGTTTCACTCCTCGGTTTGCATTCTCCACTTGACCGCTTGTTTGAGGATGGTAAGTAGTCGCTAAACGATGAGTGACACCGTAGCGTTGTAGTGCCTTTTCTAACATGGTGTTACAAAAGTGCGTGCCACGGTCACTAATTAAAGCTCTAGGGATTCCAAACCGGCTAAACAACTTCTTTAAGAACTTGAGAACTACTCGGGCATCATTTGTAGGCAAGGCTTGAGCCTCAACCCACTTTGAGACATAATCTATGGCCACGAGTATATACCTATTCCCTTTGGACAAAGGAAAAGGTCCAACAAAATCAATGCCCCAAACATCAAAAACCTCCAACACTTGAATGGGGTTTTGAGGCATTTCATCCCTAGATGAGATGTTGCCGGTGCGTTGACAAGAATCACACTTCTTAACAAACTCAAGTGCATCCTTCACCACCGAAGGCCAATAGAATCCACAATCGAAAACCTTTTGGGCAGTGGAGTGATGTCCATGATGTCCACCCGTCAAGCCTTCATGGCAATGTCTTAATATGTCTAGGCCTTCCTTCCTACTAACGCACCTCCTAAGGATCCTATCTCCTCCAACACGATAGAGATACGGGTCATCCCAAACATACTTACCCGCATCTCTAAAGAATTTCCTCTTTTGTTGAGAGGTCATTCCTTCAATTACCACTCCATGAGCAAGGAAATTTGCCAAGTCGGTGAACCATGGCATTCCTTGTTTCTCCGCCTCTACAAAGTCGATCATCTCGTGAGGGAACCTATCACCAATCTCCTCTTCACGAATCTCACTCCTCTCCGGGTCTTCCAACCGGGAAAGATGATCGGCCGCAACATTTTCAGCCCCTTTTTTGTCTTTGATCTCAATGTCAAATTCCGATAATAGTAAGATCCACCTAATGAGGCGAGGTTTAGCATCTTTCTTTGTAAAAAGAAACCTCAAAGCCGAGTGATCCGTGAAAACGGTGGTCTTTGAAAGCACTAAGTATGACCGGAATTTGTCAAAAGCAAACACTACCGCAAGAAGCTCCTTCTCGGTGGTAGTATAGTTCTCTTGAGCATCATTGAGAGTTTTGCTAGCATAATATATTGGGTGAAAATGCTTATCTCTCCTTTGCCCTAAGACCGCCCCAACGGCTTGGTCACTAGCATCACACATGAGTTCAAAGGGCAAACTCCAATCGGGGGCTACTAAGATGGGAGCACTCACAAGTCTCTCCTTCAAGAATTTGAATGCCTTCATGCATTCCTCATCAAACAAAAATGGGGTATCTTTTTCTAAAAGATGGGTCATAGGCCTAGTGATTTTGGAAAAATCCTTTATAAACCGCCTATAAAAACCCGCATGACCAAGGAAACTCCTAATGGCTTTGACACTAGAAGGTGGTGGGAGTTTACTTATGGTCTCTATCTTCGCCTTATCTACCTCAATACTCGCTCTCGAAATCTTATGACCTAACACTATTCCCTCGGTCACCATGAAGTGACACTTCTCCCAATTGAGCATCAACTTAGTCTCTACACACCTTTTCAACATCTTCTCAAGATTCTCCAAGCAAACATCAAAAGAATCACCATAAACTGAGAAGTCATCCATAAACACCTCCATGGATGATTCAATCATATCCTGAAAAATGGCTACCATGCACCTTTGAAATGTGGCAGGAGCATTGCATAACCCAAATGGCATGCGACGGTAAGCATAGGTGCCATAGGGGCACGTGAATGTGGTCTTTTCCTGATCCTCCGGTGCAATGGGGATCTGGAAATACCCTGAAAAACCATCTAAGAAACAGTAAAACTGCTGTCCCGCCAATCTCTCTAACATCTGGTCAATGAAAGGAAGGGGAAAGTGATCCTTCCGGGTGGCATCGTTAAGTTTCCTATAATCGATGCATACTCGCCACCCTGTGACCGTGCGAGATGGAATGAGCTCATTCTTTTCATTTGTGATGACTGTCATCCCTCCCTTTTTAGGGACAACCTGAGTAGGGCTCACCCATGATGAATCCGAGATGGGATAAATCAGGCCTGCATCCATCAACTTTAGCACTTCCTTCTTCACAACCTCTTGCATATTTGGATTTAAACGCCTCTGAGGTTGAACTACCGGCTTGTACTCATCCTCCATGAGTATCCTGTGTGTACAATAAGCAGGACTAATTCCTTGGATATCGGAGAGTCTCCAAGCAATAGCCCCCTTATACATCCTCAGTACATCTAACAATCTCTTCTTCTCCTCCTCACTTAACCTAGATGAGATGACAACAGGTAAAGTGGAATTCTCTCCTAGAAATGCATACTCTAAGTGTGAGGGTAACACCTTAAGCTCTAGGGCGGGTGGTGACTCAACAGAGGGCTTCTTACTCTCCTCCCTCAACTCATCAATCTCTAAAACTTCAGAAATGACACCAACTCCCTCATCACTACTCTCACACTCCTCTTCACTTCTCTCAACTACCAAATCAGCACCGCACACATACTCAAGACACCTATCCACGTGTGACATGAAAGAATTTATGAAGTAAACAGAATGACATGGGTCACTAAAGTCATCATGATCACTGGGATGCCTCATAGACTTCACAACCTCGAATGTGACAGTCTCGTCACCCACTCTAAGAGTGAGTTTCCCATCAAACACATCAATGATGGCCTTAGCGGTCCTCAAGAAAGGACGGCCCAGAATGATAGGCACAGTCTCGTCGGCCTCCATGTCAAGAATCACAAAGTCCACAGGGAAAACGAATTTATCCACCTTCACCAACAAGTTCTCAACAATACCCCGTGGACATTTGACCGTGCGGTCAGCAAGGGACAATGTCATGCGCGTAGGCGAAAGTTCACCAAGTGCTAGCTTCTCATACAACGAATAGGGCATCAAATTGATGCTAGCACCTGAATCTGCCAACGCGTGTCTCTGAGTGTCTCTACCAAACAAACATGGGATTGTAAAGATCCCAGGATCTGTCAATTTCTCCGGTAGCTTGTTCAGAATCACCGCAGAACACCCCCCACTCAATGGAACATTTGAAAGTTCCCCTAGCCTATCCTTCCTCTTCAATAAATCTTTAAGAAATTTAGCATACTTGGGCATATGCTGAAGAGCCTCAATGAATGGAAGATTGATCTTCAACTGTTTGAACATGTCAAGAAAATGGCCATACTCCTTAGCATGCTTTTGGTGAGCTAAGCGAGCAGGGTATGGTAACCGTGAATGATCAATCTTAGGACTCGGCCTAACCTCTACCGGTTTCTTCTCAACCGGGATCACTATGGGAGACTCACTGATCGGTACTGTACTTGCTGGGACTGGCCTCATGTGTACCCCCCAGGAGTCTCCATCTCAATCTCTTCATCCACCGGTTCCTCATCTTCTATCTCAACCGGTGGCTCCACACTCACACCCCCTCTTCCACTCCTCGTAGTCACTGCCTTAACATGAGCGTTCGGATTAGCCTGAGTATTACCTGAAAACTGACCTTGAGGCCTCTCATCTAAACGCTTGGCAATATCACCAACTGATCTTTGAAGATCAAGGAAAGCAGATTGTTGGTTTTTAAGAAGAATGTCATGCTCAGCAAGTGTTTTCTGAGTATTGGCATCCTTTGCAACCAACTGGGTGAGTAACTCCTCAATCTTACTCATACTCCCCCCAGAACTACCACCACTACTACTGCTACCCGCCCCCGGTGTATGACTCGGATGACTAACCGAAGAATGACCCTGCCCCTGGTTATTAGATGGCCCAGATTGGAAACCAGGGGGATGACCGGAAGAGCGCCAATTAAAATTAGGGTGGTTCCTCCAATTTTGATTGTACGAATTATTGAAAGAGTTTGAGTTTCCCCTACCTTGCCCCCCAAGATAATCAACTTGCTCCTGATTGACTACTAAACACTCCGATGTGGCGTGGCCACCCCTACAAATCTCGCACCTGTCTACCTTCATCTTTAACTCCTTTACATCCTTCGATAAAGCCTCAAGAGCAGCTGCTACACTAGTATCCACATTAACGTGGTGAACTCCTCTCGTAGAAGAGGAGGAACTAGAAATAGGATTTGAATTCCTATTAGCTGATCTCTGCTCATACTCAGCCTGAGCAAAACTCTCAAACATATCAGTACACTCAGCTACATCCCTCTTTCCCATAAGATGACCACCAGCAGAAGTGTCAAAACGAGCTCTGGTCTCATAAGTTAGACCATTGTAGAATTTCTCTACAAGGGCCCAGTCAGATAGACCATGCTGAGAACATCTGCTAAGCAGATTCTGAAATCTCTCCCAAGCAAGATAGTATGGCTCATCCGGGGCCATACGGAAAGAGTGGATCTCATCACGAAGGTGAGCTGCCTTGGCAGGTGGAAAGTATTTCTTAAGGAATGCATCCCTAAGACTGCCCCAAGTCGTGAAAGATCCAGGAGCATGCGAATCGAGCCAAGTGGCGGCCCTACCCGCAAGAGAGAAAGGAAATAGCTGCAGAAAGATAGCATCCTCAGTAGCACCTTGAAGATTGAAGGTACCACAGATGCGAGTAAGACGAGCTATATGGGCTGGTGCATCCTCATCATCCCGGCCATTAAACTGAGTGTTGTTAATGGCTGTCATGATGTACGAAGGAATCTGCCACGAATTTTCATTCGTGATATTCGGCACAGTGATGGGATTGTTAAGTCCCGTGAATCCAGCAGTGGCCTGCTGGTGAACCGTGCGACGCTCAGCCATGGGTGGAATGAAATGAAAGTGTGGACTAGAATGGGTGGAAGAACTCGAAGAAAATGGTGGTGTGTGATCAGAAAACTCTGCAGAAACGGGAGTGGAAGCACTTACCTCGCTTGTAGAATCCTCAGAAAAGTCCCGCGAATCACTCCTTAATGGCAAAGAAAGCTCAGGCGGCGGTCCTTGTGAACGTAGGTGTGGCATACACTACCAAACCTGCAAATAAAATAAAAAGAAATTAAAAACAAATAAAAACAAAATAAAATAATACTAAAAAAATAAAAAATAAAAACAACTATGCACAGATAAGACACAAGACTAAAATACACAATCGACTAAGAAGTCCCCGGCAACGGCGCCAAAAACTTGATGTGTGTAAAGTAGCTTAATTAAAACTAATAAAAATCAATACTATCCTAGACACTAAGTAATACTCTAGACTCTCTAAAACCTAAGCTACCAACAGGCAAGTGTACCTATCGTGTGTAGCAAGACAGGAGTAAGTCCGGATATCGAACCCACAGACTTCTACAGACTGTAATAACTAGACTCAATGACTTATCTATACAAATAACTTAAATTAAATTAAATGTTTGAAAAGGGGGTTTTGTGATTAACTACTTAAAATAAAACTAACAATTTAGAACAATCGAATCAAAACTTAAATAGGAGCAAATACAACTAGAATTCACGAATGATGAAATGACTACCTAGGGTTTACTTTATACATGTTTGAAATATTTAGATTGATTATGGAACTAATCATGGAACCAGGATCTTTGAATATTAACTCATTAACAGATTAGAGATTCTTTAACCCTTTTTAAAGATTTCAACTAAAATGCCTACAAGTATTTTAAGCACCGGTTTATGTTAATTACTCTCACAAGTTAACCCACCCATTAATGGTATGTCCTAAAAACCATCTTCCTCACGGTAATGATAGTTTCAACACATCACATGTAAAGGACAATAAGGAAATCCATCTTGAACTTAACATACAATACTATGCTCTAATAACCTAATCTTAGTCTTTTCACAAAGACTTTAACTAGTATTCAAACATGCAAGATATGTTAACAAATCCTCACTTCACAGCTATTGACTTCGGTTAAACATTTAAATCATTTATGATCCAATTATTATTCCTATGAATTACTACGTCTAGTAACACATCCACAAATCAAGAACACCAAGTAAATGACCTAACATACGCTCATTACACGAAAGACATCCGCCAAAGCATACGAGGACATATTAATCAGATCACAAACATCATAAACATTCATTCACATCCAAGAATTCAAAACCAAATCATAAACCATTAAAAATCCAAACTTGTTCCACAATCAATCGGTATTACAATCAAACATGCATAATTATAAAACCCTAGGTAGTTTAAAAGGTCTAGCCAATAGTAATCATGAATAAACAGAAAGATCTAATGTATAAACCACAGTAAAACATCATACGAATAGAAAACAAAACAAGAATAAGAACCGATCGTGATTACACCCTTCGATTTGCAATCCTAGGGCTTCCCGATGATGGATCTTGCCTTACTTGCCTTCCAGAACTCCTTGGTCGCCTCCAATATTGCCTCTGATCGTCCTAAAATCGAATGTTCCGCCTTCAGCCGTTTTCCACATCATAAACTTGATTTTCTGAGATTTTAACCCTGTCGCGTAGCGCGACATGTATCCCCATGCCCGTCGCGTAGCGCGACGGGTTCCACTACCCGACAAAATAGTCGGGTCAACCGGCATCATTAAGTGAGGGGTAAATTCGTCATTTCCACCTGTCGCGTAGCGCGACAGGGTTTTCTGTGGTCCTCGCGTAGCGCGAGGGGTTGAAAAATCCAAAATTCTTCTTTCTTTGTTCTTGTATCTGTTCTCGTTAAACCGGACACTCGTTTTCTTGATCTTTTATGCCAAAATGATGTGTTTATAACCTGCAAACATTAAATTATAGAAATGTGAAGAACCAGCATCAATCGACTCTAAAATTGATTAAAACTGTACAAAACGAATTAAAAACATATGGAAAAACAGATGTGTTTTACAACACATCATATCACAAAGATAAACCAAGTTACAACTAAATTATTAAAAAGTTTCTATGTGTATAGTGTTATGTTCTTCATTCGTTTGTTCTATTGTCACCCTCTTACGTTCAGACAAATAAGCCGATCCCAGGTCTACAAGATTTGTTTTAAGCAAATCTCGGTTTCAAAACAATAGTAAATTACAGGTTTCATCATATTAACGTGTTTTTTTCGCTCTTAAAAGTTGAAAAAAGAAGCTTCACCTTTTATGTTAAAGGTTAGCCATTGTTTTCGTCCTTTTAAGTTTTAACTAACTAATGTTGAGAAGCTTGTTGATGACATGTTAGGTGACCAGATTACCTAAGTTTTTAATTTTTTTTTTCTTATAATGTAATATTTTGGTAGATACTTTGATAGGGATATTCGTAATGCAAGTATGCCCTGATGCACATATATACACATTCGTTTGGTTCCCATAATTCATGCATAATTAGATATATGGTTTAAGGTGTTCATAGGGGTACTATAGTAGTTTAACTTTTTAATATTTAATATACTTTTTATTAAGTTTAGAAACCAAATTACACAACTAATGGATTCCTTGGCATTTTAATTTTAATTCTTACTGAAAGAAAAGCTTGTAAAATTTTTGGTAAGTTAATCATGTAATAAAACTACCATAATTTATTTATATTAAACCCTTAATATGAAAAGTAAACAAGATTATTACATGAAACACAAATTAAACTCCTTATTTGTTGCATACAAGCTTATTAATTTTCTCATTAGCTAGAAAAACGGATCAAACCATAATTATTCTTTAAGCCATAAAAGCCTCCTTCGAAAACGTCTTTGATATTCCAGTAGGTGTTTTCATGGTGATTTTGTCGCTTGTTGGATCTTTAACAAAGATCTCAACGAGTGAGATCCATATTAACATCTCCTTAGTTTTCACTCCTGACAACTTTTTAATCTTACATTTCTCAAAAAAGGAAGTGATCTCGGTCGCATATGACACTTGACTTCCGACCTTTTCAAACTTGTGTGTGATCTCATTCTTTTGTTTGACCCACAAAAAACCAGTTTCTTTTACGAAACCAAGTTCCTCAACGTCCTGTACAGGCAACAAGCCATCAGGAAGACAATATTCTCTCAAAAGAGACTTGGCCTTTTCCTTGCAAACCTCATTTCCAGTAAAAATTTCTGCAGTTGCTCTAACCTCTGGGGTGATTGGAGACATTTTTTTTTTTTTTTGTGACAGGTGATTGAGTATGTTTGGTTATATAGAGTACGTTGTAGACATGTGATGGCATGCATTGGCCACTTCGTGGCTATTTATAACAAGTCGGATAACTTTGTGACCTTGATGTTTGTTTTAATTACATGAATACCCGTTTCACAACATCTCATATTTCTTCTTGTGTTCAACTAGTGTGTCTACCCGCGCGTTGCTGCGGGTATTCTGTTACAATTTTAATATCAAAAAGCAGACACGTTCCTGTATATCAAAACACAGATTAAATCACATCATAACAGCTGAGTCTTACCGCTATATCGATGCTACTCAATTAAAATTTACAAAAAAAAAAATGAGTCTTACCGCTATACTAATATGACTTCTCCATACAATACACCATTATGCAGTGGCGAAGCTTGACCATAATCCCAGCGGGGGCGAAATAATTTTTTTTTCCAGGGGACCGAAATAAAGGTTTTTAAAAAATTTTACACTAAGTATCGAAAAATTTACACTACTGCACGAAAAAACAGGGCCCCCCAGTCTGAAGAAAGCTACGCCCCTGCCATTATGAATATCAAAATGCATCCTAAAGCCAAAACTCCATCACATAAAAGCACAATCTTAAAAATCTTTTAACCAAAACAATCAAGAAGGTATGCATTATCGTAAACTTCAGCGTAAAAATATACAAACACAACATAAGTGCTCAAAATAAAAATCATAAAAACCAAAACACTAAAAATGGTAAAAATCATGAACCTATTGTCGGCATGCAACGTAAGATCATAAAATGAGAATAACAAAAAGAATATAAAAGGAAAAAGAAGCTTAAAAAAAATTAATTTACTTATGATTTTATAACAAACTTGTAATGTTGA
Source organism: Mikania micrantha (assembly GCA_009363875.1). Lineage (NCBI taxonomy): Eukaryota > Viridiplantae > Streptophyta > Magnoliopsida > Asterales > Asteraceae > Mikania > Mikania micrantha. The sequence goes on from CM018696.1 coordinate 69,815,193, forward strand.
CAAAAAAAAAATCAAAACTCATGATTTTATTAACCAAAAAAAACAAATGTGATATGTTTTAATTGTTAAGCAACAAATAAAACAATAAAAAAAGTTATTTAACAACAAAAAAGCATTATTTAATCACTTGTGTTATTAAAAGTTGTTATTAGGATTATTTAATTAATATTATTATTTAGTTTTATAACCAAATTTCTTGTTAACTCAAACTTCATTATACATTATTTTAATTCAATTAATGAAAACTTCATAATAAATTGCAACAGCCGTCGTTCTTGACTCAAAAGTTTATTATATATTAATTTAATATAATAGAAAAATAATCTCTTTGTACAAAATGTGTGTAAGATAGAGCACATGCCAGGGCAACCCGATCACAAACCGGAGCAAATAACGGGTCAAACTATCCAATACTACGATTATTTCAACGGTCTAACTTTTGTCTTTACATAAACTTATATTATTTAGTATCTCATCGCACCTCGAAATAATATAAATAACATGCTGCAAAATACTAACAAATGTTTTAGGAAGGTACTTCATATTACTATTATATCTACCTAAGCTATCATTGCCCTAAAGAGTACAATAGATAATTAAAACGTGTATATATCTCGTATTTCTCTGATATTAAGTATTTATATAATACTATTTTAAAATTTTAATTTTTCACCTCTTTTTTATTAAATATTAGTGATTTTATTCAATTTAGTAAATAATATTATTATCTTATAAGTCATATTTTTTTATATTTTCATAAACATCTTTATGAAATACTTAATATGTTTTTTTATAGAAAATAAGCAAGAACTATCAATAACTAAAATAAAAGTTTAATTAATTACAAAAATTTTAGCACGTACAATAAAAAGTTAAGAAAGTATAATATATAGAAATAAAGATGAGTAATTAGAATATAATAAAATAAATATTAGAAGAAAATTAAGATAAAAAGACTAAGGATTAAAAAGGTAGTTAAATTGTTAAAAGAACATAAATATATATAATAGAATAATGTTTTAGGAAGATTTTTCATATATAACTTTAAGCATAAACTACAAAAATATCATATGTATGCATCTAGACATGCTTTAATGATCATCAGTTTAAGATTTCTAAGTTACAGACAAAACAGGAATCAAGGGGGTCGTGCGCCCTTGCGGGGTCCAAGGTGGCGGTCCCGTTGGCCATTCAACAGGCATGGGTCAAGGGGCAACGTCCCGAAACTTAAACGAAATTTGCTAAATTTATATGACCAGAATTAACTTGACCCGAGGGTTTAACCACTAATAATTGTCGTTTTACTTGCTAAGTGTACATGACCGGAAAGTCATTTTAACACGATAATATAGAAATCAAATCATTGATTATCAAGATTTATCTAACAAAGATTTCAACAAAGATCACTACCTCAATAAAACTGACAAACTGTTATGAAAATTATATTAAAAATTCACTCTTAAAAGTCTTAATGAGTTCACCTTATGATTCACCCCTAAAATATTAATGGGTTCATTCTATTGTTTAATTTTTTCAAATTGTTTTTCATACTAACAAGTCGGAGCATGGTGGACTGGTGCGTTCCTGTGAACTCACAACCCACAACCTACATTCGTCTCTGGTAGCTCACCTTCTTCATGGCACTGACGGTTTGACCCACTATTGTAAACCATGAGTTAGGTTAAACTAAATATACTCTTTTTCTTAAAAGTTGTAAAAAGAATCATGAGTCATCAGATGATTAATCGGCGGCTATGATTAAATTAAGTTGTTGGAGGGTATTTATTATAACCGCTTTTGTTAACTTTTTATCAAGTATTCTCATCTTCTTTTAACATTCATAACTTTTACATATGGCATTATTTTTTGGAAAAAAATATATCATAAAAACAAGTATTTTTTTCATCTTTAAAATTAGTATAGTGTAGCAATAGGAAAAAAATTGTTTTTTCCGTTCATCATCTTTTTTGTACATGTCATTGTATCTTTTGTGTTTTTCTGCTAAATGTTGTGTTTTTGTAAACAATTAATGACACAATGATGTTGCAGAATATATAATATCAAGCAAAAATGACACATTAACAAATATGAATGCCACAACGACTTTTGAAAAAACACAATGATTTGTAATAAAGACACAATTACCTGTTAATAAAACACAAAAAAATGACTAAACACAAAGATTTAAAAAAGACGCAATAAACTGAAAAAAATAACGTGTAAAAAAGGTAGGGGGAAGTGGTTATGATTAAGTTATTATCCAATAATTTTTCTTCTAAAATGCAATACTATGGTTATTTCTGCTTTATCTTGTTGTGGTAAAACCACAAACATAATGTATTCATTTTGATATTATAAATTACTACTTTTTTCAACATATATATATCTTGTTCATTGGATAAATCATGTTTCATATGAATGAGTACTGATATGCATTCTCTTGCATTTGTGGGTACTTCTTTAACTCTCCTTTTATTATTACTTGTAAAATTTCTGATAGTTTATCATGTAATAATACTACAATAATTTATTTGGATTAAACCCTTACATATATAAAACGGAAAGTAAACAAGATTACTACATGAAACACAAATTAAACTTGTTATTTGTTGCATTCAAGCTTATTAATTTTCCCATTAGAAAACGGATCAAACCATGATTATTCTTCTTTAAGCCATAAAAGCCTCCTTCGGAAAGGTCTTCGATATTCCAGCAGAAGTTTTCATGGTGATTTTGTCGCTTGTTGGATCTTTAACAATGGCCTCAACAAGTGAGATCCATATCAACATCTCTTTAGTCTTCACTCCTGACAACTTTTTAATCTTACATTTCTCAAAGAAGGAAGTGATCTCGGTCGCATACGAAACTATACTTCCGGCCTTTTCAAACTTGTGTTTGATCTCATTCTTTTGTTTGACCCACACAAGTCCTGTTTCTTTCACGTAACCAAGTTCTTCAACGTCTTCCACAGGCAGTAGGCCGTCTGGAAGACAATATTCTCTTAGAAGAGACTTGGCTTTTTCCTTGCATACTTCATTTCCGGTGAAGATTTCTGCACATGCTCTAACTTCGGGGGTGATCGGAGACATTTTTGATTAATTGGAGGGAGTAATTAAAAAAACTGGTCGGGATGTAAAGTTTCGATGGTTTTATGATTTGTATGTATTGTATGGCTTGTGAGGACGGAAGGCTTATGGTACTACTTGTTCTTTTATAGGTCCTTTCAGGAATAAATGACCTTAATATTTGGTTTAAACTACGAAAATGCCACTTGTCCACATATATTGTTTAGTTTTATATTTTTCTAGACTATATCTATGTTACCTGCTCTACGTTTTCTATATGTGGTGTCATGAACGTGAACTTCAAATAGAATATATTTTTTTTATTCTACCTGTAAATGATTAAACATTTGAATGCGATTGCAAACGTTTTCAACGTTACATATTTTTTTACTGGTCACAATATAAAAAATAATTTATGTCAAATATTATTCATGTAAAACTTATTTTGTTAGTTATTGCATGTATAGCACCCTGATATTGTGAATTACTAAATTAGTTTCACCTTCCTTCTACCAATATATCAAAACTTGAATTTGGAGACATGTATTTGTTTATTTCGCATTAACTACAACTTCAGAGAGCTATGTTCGAAAGTGAAATGCTATTGCTATTTAGTTAACTTTGGCCAATGTGGGACTAGCCCACTTGGTAGAGGCTTTGTCTCTTAGAATGGGAGGTCATGGGTTTTAACCCATGCAATGGTGTAATTATTGTGGAGTAGTTTAGGAGGAGATAACATTTGCCGTTCAAAAAAAAAAAAAACAAAAAAAAAAAAGTTAACTTTGACCTTGACTAATTTTGACTAAACTGAAATTGATTTAAGTTGTGTATAACACACCTTTGAAACATTTAAGAGCTGTTTGGTAATCTTTTAATGATTCATATTCTCTTAATGATTAACATTAATATCATATTTAAGGTTAACTTTTAACCGTTCAGAGGTTATAACCTCATGTATATAAATCTTGTGGTTTGTGTTGCATTTTACTTGGTATCTGATCACACAAATTGTACAAACCGTACAAATTTAAAACGCCATTTTCATTCATAAAAAACTTTAAACATACTTGTTTAGTTGTTTTTTTATATTTTATAGGCTTATAAAGATAAAGATGCTAAGTAACACTACTCAGGGGACTAGGAGTCGTCCCACCCTTCCCCACTTTTCCCCACTGCCACATCAGCGCCACATCAGCTTTCCCCACTTTTCCCCACTTCTCCCCATTTTACACGGTGTCGTCCCACTTTTCCTCACTTTTCCCCATTTTCAAATCTTATTTTTAATTAATTATTTTAACAAATAATAATAAAAATTAAATAGATTCATTAAAAATAAAATATAAAATTACATTAAAAGTTTAAAAAATTTGACGATTTACTTTCAATTGTGGGAAGCTCCAACGTCAATGGATCCATTGTTTTAAAGTTTAAAAAATTTGAGTGAAGAATGAAAGAATAAAATGATAAAGAGTGTGAGAGAAAAAAAGTGTGAGATTTTGGTTGGTTTTTGAGTTGTTTAAATAGAAAAAAAAAATTGGTTTTTTTTTTTTTTTTTAAAAACAGCCGTTGCAACGGCTACATTTTTTTCCCCATCTTCGGCTTGAATCGGCGAGTCCACACCGAAACACCCCACCCCGAAACCGGGGGGGTGGTGTTCCCGATCATCACCGGCCGGCAAAAGCCATTCCCCGGCTTTCCCCGGGTGCCACTCCGTGTGGCCTCACTGTTTAAGGAAAAAAATAAATTACATCCCATGAAAGTGTATGAAAGAAACATATATAATTATATAGATGATTGGGTACATATCAATTTTAATGCCCTGGAAAATGTCGTTGTCTTGAAGTACGATATGAAAGCACCACGGGAGCTGGGCCAGCATGGGAACGGGTGAAGTGGGCGACAGGCCCTGAGTCCGACTTTTTAAGGGTCTCGAAATTTACAATTTACTATATATTTTATTATTAATATTTTATATATAAATTACTAAATTAGTATTTTTAAAAAGACCTATTTTTTTCTTGCCCCTGTTCCAGGAATCTTTCTTCATTATCGGGGCCAACTTTGCAGAATTTTTTTTAAGATTGGTATATTTTAGAAAAAAAATTAGGATAATGGTGAAGTCAAAAAAAAAGAAAGGAAAATGGTTAAACCGAGATTCCTAGTTGCGGTTTAGGAGTAAATTTTAATTTAGAAATCTGAACTTTGCAGGGTGTCAGGTATACCGCAATTCACAGTTGCGGTTTAGGAGTAGAATTCACATTGCGGATTAATCGTTTTGTCCTAAACCGCAACTGTGAATTGCGGTATACCTGACACCCTGCAAAGTTCACATTTCTAAAATAAAAATTTACTCCTAAACCGCAAATAGGAATCTCGGTTTAACCATTTTCCTTTGTTTTTTTTTGACTTTACCTTTATCCTAATTTTTTTTCTAAAATATACCAATCTTAAAAAAAATTCCAACTTTGCATGAGAGTCACCATTCAAGTCGTGAAGTGACATTCAAGGCAGTCTCAACTTTGTGTATGTATCATTCGTTGATATTGGAGGATTGAGTACACTCAAGGACTAATGTATTTTTCAGGACATTGTTAGAGCCATAGTTGATGAAAATGGATCAAATGATATCGGCCTATCGGGTTTGGTGGTGACGACTGACGAATATGTTTGATCGTTACTCTCACGTTTTTTTTGATTGTTTCAAACTTTCAATCGAGTTCCAGGATTAACGAGTTTTCTTTGTTGTTCAATGATAACTTAAAACTTTATTTCATAATTTTACAGCACATTTAAAGGAGTTGACAACCATATAAAATGAATTAACTTCTTCAAAACACTAATAGTTTTGAAGGGATTTTTAAAATCACTACTATCAAATTATGAGTTACGATTTCGACATACACCATGGTTTGTAAAATAAGTAATTTAGTTTATTTTTATTAAAATTGGTTTAATTCCTCACCATTTTAATAATCCTAATTATAATACATACATTTACAAGTTGCATGAACAGTTAGTAAATTTTTTTTGGTTTTTTTTTTGGTTGACGATAAAGTAAAAAAAAGCGGCTTAATTAATAATAATTACTATGTTATAATAATAATAATTAATAATGATTACTATTATTATATGCAACATTGTAATTCTTTTTGTTTTTTTGTTGACGATAAAGTAAAAAAAAAAGGCCTAATTAATAATAATTACTATGTTATAATAATAATAATTAAATAATAATAATAATAATAATAATAATAATAATAAGAATAATTAATTAACAAACCCTCAAAACTTTTGCAGACGATTTGATTTATTGTTTTAGGATTTATGACGATACAGTGGTATTTTCTTCTTTTTTTGTGATCCTATTTTTTTTTGTAACGATATCCGAACAGTGGTAAATTTTTTTTGTAAGGATCCGACGCTGTTACAGTTGTAATTCTTTTTTTTAATCTGTTTGGAGTTTTGTATTTCTTATCAATTGCCCCGATTAACGCCGCGAAGCGTGGGTATATATATTGTTAATCTGCTTAGAGTCTTGCTTTTATTATCAATTGGCCCGATTAACGCCGCGAAGTGTGGGTATAAATTGTTTTTTTTAATCTGGTTCGAGTCTTGCATTTATTATCAATTGGCCCGATTAACGCCGCGAAGCGCGGGTATAATTTTTTTTAAATCCGATTCAAGTCTTGCATTTATTATCAATTGACCCGATTAAGGCACGAAGCGCGGGTATAAATGTTTTTTAAATATCTTCGGACTTTGTTATTTGGTGTTTATAGATTCGTTTTCATGTTTACAATGCTCATTTTTACAACGATAAACATTTATGTCAGAACTTTATTATCAGTTGGCCTGATTACCGCAGTGAAGCGCGGGTATAACCCTAGTTAAGTAACAATATCCAGGTTTTGTTGCAGTGTACAACAACTTAAGTGCACAACATCTCATTAGGCCACACAGAGTGGGCTTCAGGAAGGAGGCGGGGAGCGCTTCGCCGGATCGGGAAGAAGTGGGAACACCGTCCCCCGGTTTTGGGGTGGGGTAAATCGGGGTTCACTCACCGAATCAAGACAAAGGAAAGGAGGGGGAGAAATAGCCGTTGCTATGACCGTTGGAAGCTTAAAAAAATTAAACTCTATAAAATCTCACCATTTTTTACATCACAACTCACACTCTTTATCATTTTCTTCTTTCATTCTACACTCAAAATCTCACCATTTTTTCCTCCATTTGAAAGTAAATCGTCAAATTCTGAAGAAGACGAGATCAATATCAGACAACGAAACTTTCAATTTTTGTCAACCATCGTGGCCACGAGTTTAAACGAGTCTGCATCCACCGCATCCTCTTCGAGAAAGTATACACAATTTTTTTAGTATATTTGTTTTAGTATATTTTTTATTATGTTTTTTACAATATATATGTTACAATATTTTTAAAAGGTATATATGTCAGGACGATAGTGCCGAATCACACAAGAGGCTTGTTGATCATTATTTTAGCACAGAAACCAACCCAACATTCACCAACGAATTATTTGAAAGAAGATTTCGTATGCCTAGAGATTTATTTTCGCGTATCGTTGACGATATTGAAATTAAATTACCAATACTTTCAAACATTTGCAAGAGGTCATCAAAGTTTTGCTGCACTTCAAAAGTGCACGTCTGCATTTATCGAGCATTTGGAGCATTTATCGCAGCAATATCACGCCAATAACCCGAATAACTAGTATTTTAAATGTCGTTAATCGTTGTTGCTTATTTTTATAATCGTTGTGGTTTTTTTTCATTTAATGTAATATCTTTTTAATTTAATGTAATATCTTTTTAAATTTTAATGTAATTTTATATTTTATTTTTAATGAATCTATTTAATTATTATTATTATTTATTGTTAAAATAATTAATTAAAAATAAGATTTGAAAATGGGAGAAAGTGGGAAAAAGTGGGACGACACCGTGCAAAATGGGGAAAAGTGAGGAAAGCTGATGTGACGCTGATTGTGACACCTCGTATTTTCACGTCAGCATTTATTTTATTTTAATAATAATGCGTACTATTATTACATATATGACACTAGAATTAGTGTGACACGTGACACCACAGTCTAAACACACACAACCAAACCGATAATTCGAGAAATTATCGTACAACGCACGCACGTGTCTTGAATAACGAACGTTGGTGAGTTATTCAAACCACAGTACACTTTCACTGCACATAGGTTCTAGGGAACCTAAAATAGCGGAAACGGTGTTTATATGTCAAGAAACGATGATCGTAATCGAGAAATATGCAAAAATCGGTTCGAAACGGCAAAACTGGGCCTAATGGGCTTCTCAGATACCCATCGCGGTACGCTAAGCACTTCTGAATGGAGCTTAGCGGTACGCGAAGGATAGTCGGGGGATTTGAATCCCGAAAACCGTCGCGGTACGCTGAGCTCTTCGGAGATTCTCTCAGCGGTACGCGATGAGTCCCACACGCAAAAATCTTTATAAATCCAAGGCAAATCATTTCAATCCTACTCCTAGCCTCTCTTCCCGATTTCTAAAGCCATAATTCGACTCTATCCTCTCCAGCCGCCTCTGCTACACCCAAGAACATCCATAGGAAGCCATTGGAGGGGAGCTTGAAGCTCAAGAACCTTGAAGAAGCTTCCTAGGCCACCATCCACCACCATCACCACTTCATTTCTGCTGAGAACAAGCTATCCAGAGGTCTTGGAGACTGCTAGCATCATCATTCATCAGATCTTGGAGCATTTGAGGTAGTTCCATGGCTAAAATGCTCTCTACACATCAATACACACACATGCAAGGGTTAAGACCCACATGCAAGCTCACTAGGCTCATATGCACGAATTTTATGATGTTTGAATCTGGGTTTGTTGATGAAACTACTGTTATTAATGATCTATGATGATTTGGTGATGAAATAGGAACATGATGTGTTTAGATCTAGGATTCAAGTTTGAAATGATGATTTGGAACTCACATGATGATTGTTGATGAATTAAAGTTGCTAGAATTGTTAAGAGATATGAATTCCATGAATACTTCTAAAAATAGTAACATTTTAGTTGCAAATGATGATTTAGTGATAAATATGAAATTGTTTGTATGTCTAACATGCCTATTTGAGAATAACATGATGATATTGGATGATTTGAGTTACTAGAATCATTGAAAAATGTGTATTTATGACAAGTTTCCAGAAATGGAAACTTTGGTGGTGAGACATGTTCATAACATCATGCTTTGGTCAAACTTGAGTTACAATGATAATGTTAAGAATCTTAGAATCATGTTAGAAAGAATTATTGATGTCTAGGACAATCTGTTATGTAAACTTGCTATATTTAGTAACTTTAATCGCAAATCTTGCTAAACCGGCTAAGTGTAACTATGTGCTAGGTGATAACATGCTCATTTAGGTAAATCATGCATATTAGAATAACCGGAAAGTGATTACTCGTATGACTTGCTTAATTTGGAAACTCTCCTAAAAACAGAGACTTACTAATGAATAGTAAGTTACCCCATGATTGCAGTCTATGTGACTCACACATATCACACGACGCAAATCGCACGTTACACGATCACATGAACTAAAACCGTCACCAACGGGTCGTTAGGTCAAACACAGTCAGCACGGTCAACGTGACCCACATAACAACCAGGAGTTGTTTAGACACGAATACGGTCCTGTGAGACCCACACGAATATGAGCATAAATTTATAACACCTATGTGATATAGGTAGCTGCTAGCCGGTGAGCTACTCCGTTCTCGTAAGAACACACTCAATCAGACTCAGGTGAGTTTACAGCCCCACTTTTACTCTTTAACTGATTTTGTTAAACTCTTGGGGTGAGAATACTATGCAACTGTTTTAGATATATGACTGGTATGTTGTAAAACCATTTTGAGTGTACTATTATCGCTACAAGTCCTCATTATCCTTACCGTTAGTTGTGTAACAAACGAGTTGTTATTACGTAGTACTAATGGGTTTGACCAACCCCACTCGGCAACAACGTTGACTGGATGTCATAACGAGTGTAATATCGATGTTGATGTCGGGTTCAGCGATGACCTGCAGAGGCAAATGGAAACAGTCGAGTTTCGGTAAGATGACATGACACACTCCACGGATCGTAGATCCAACAAAAATATTTAACATACCCAGTATATAACTGTTTTACTGCTTTCAAATACTTAAACATGTGAACTCACCAACTTTATGTTGACACGTTTTAGCATGTATTCTCAGGTAACTGAACAGCACGAGCTAGGATGCACGTGGAAATGCACAAGAGAGTCTGCATGCATATAGACTCAAATCTTAGGCTTTTCATTTCATCTGTTTAGTCTTAGCAACTTAAAACATATTTCGTATGTTACAATTTACTTTCCACTGCAACACTTGTTTTTTCCGCTGCTTTATTATGAAATCATGTTTATTTACAAACTGTGTGTTTGTGTAATTCATATAGAGTCGTTCTATATGACCATGAGCTGTGATCCTGGCCACGTCACACCCGCGCGGTCTGACACCGCACGTGGGAATTTGGGGGTGTGACACTGATGTGGCAATGGGGAAACATGGGACCACTCCTTGTGGCCTTATACCGGTCATTTCTGAGCCTGAATAAAGGTTGCTCAAATGAAGGATTTAGAATTTTTTTTTAGAGGAGACAAAAAATGGGTCAGTAAAAATGAGCTGGATAAAAAGTGGATCGAGTTAGTTTAAATTACAAAACAAACCTATTGGTCCGGGTATCATAAAACAATTCTATAAAAAGTATTTAGAAAAACGATTGTTTAACTAATCAATTTCAAATTACATCACAAGTTAGCATTCATATAAAATTATGCCTGGCAAAATGGTCGGATTGGGTAACGGTTCAGAACGAGTTCGGGTCAGGATGGTTGCGGGTCAGAACGGGTTTTAAGTAAAAACAGTTCGGGTCTAAATGGATTGTTCTTAAAAACATCAATTTAGTTTAACTTAAGATGTGTTATAAGTAAACAAATAGTCTATTTGGATAATTTTTAGTGATTTTCTCATCAAATATATAATTAATCATTCTTATATGTTTGAATCCATTGCATTTACATAGTTTTTTGTTACCCATCTTGACCCGTATTGTGTTTAAGTGCTACCCATCTCAACTCATTCAATATTATGATGTTACTCATTTCAACCCATTATACTACAATGGTTTACCCAAACAAACTCATTTCCTTTGATATGGGTAAAAATTGCCACCTATTATAAAATCTATAAAAATACACATTTTTCATTATTCACTTCCAACTTGTTCTTTTGTAACCAAGTTAGTGACTCTTGTAATCAGATTTGTGTCCCTTATAATCATATTTTGTATCTTCTTTCTGTTTCAAAATTAAGTAAAATTATTTAAAAACAAGACATTTTAACATTCGATCGTGAGTTCCTCTGAGGGCATGTCCCCTACGGCCCTACCTAAGTCTGGCCTCCGCCTGTGGGCTCAATTATAGATGAAGAAGAGGCATGAAAAACTGTATTACTATATATAATTAAAAACCATGAAAAAGGAATAATAGATATATTATTATTATATTTAGTGGGTCTTTTTTCTTATGATATTACACACACACATAAATATATATAGGGCCGGTTATTGTACAAAGGAAATTAACGTGAGAAGCGTAGGAAGCCACCAGAATGTGTGACACCTCGCACTTTCTAGGTCAGCACTAACTTTATTTTAATCATAATGTGTATCATTATTTCTTACGTAGCACTAGAATAATGAATATTTAGTGTGACACATGGCACAACAATCCAAACACTCTGATAATTCGAGGAATTATCATAAAACGCACACGCGTGTCTTGAATAACGAACGTTGGTGAAAGCATAGTACACTTTCACTGCACTTAGGTTCTGGTGAACCTAAATGTGTTAGAACAATGCTTATATGTCGAGAAACGATGATCGTAATCGTGAAAAAAGCGAAAATCGATTCGAAACAACAAAATTGGGCCTATTGGGCTCCTCAGGGACCCATCGCGGTACGCTAAGGCCCACTGGAAGAAGCATAGCGGTACGCGATAGATGGGCGGGCAATTTGAATCCCGAAATCCACCGCGGTACGCGAAGCCTTTCGGAGACCCACATCGCGGTACGCGAAGAGTCCAACTCGCAAAATCTTTTATTAAACCAAGATTAATCATTGCTAAGCGACCCTATAACCTTTTTCTCGACCCCAGACACCATAATTCGACTTAACCTCTCTCCTTCACTTGCAAATCTCTGATGGAAGCCATTGGAGCACTCTAAGTAAGCTTGGATTGAAGAACTTGAAGCTTAAGAGCTTAAGGATGCCATTGTAAGTGCGCATCCTCATCATCAACACTCTCTAGCAGCTGGAATCCCTTCATTGATCAGTCCCAGGAGCTCTATAACTTGCCCCAAGCCTTATCTCATCGATTGAAGCATCTCAAGGTAGCAACTATGCCCCATATAGCCTAAAATCACCTCCAAACCCACATGCATGATGAATCACTCACATGCAACACCATCACCCACTTAAGCACGAATTTTGTGATTGTAGATCTGTTATTTAGTGAGATTTCTAATGATTTGAGGTTGTTAGGGCGATCTATGACGACATTGATGGAATTTGATGATGATTTGTTGATTTTGCTATGAAATGGGTGTTTGTGGTAACATGCATGTATGATCTAAGCCTATTTGTATGGTTCTTGATATTGAAATGTTGTTGTAAGTGATGTTTGTGATTATTTACAAGAGTTAGAAGGGTTATTGTTGTCAAGAGCATGATTATTTGCATTTTTGCTAAAAATAGTAACTTTATTGTTACAAAATGTGATTGATTGATGAAATGACCACATGCATGTATTTAGATCTAGGATTTAAGTATAAAATGATGATTTGAAACCATTGTGATGATTATTGATGTGTTTAGGTTACTAGAAATGTTCAAAGATGCGATTTGCACACTATTTCTAAAAATGGTAACTTTTTGCTATAAACTTGCTAACAAATGATGAACTTGATAATAAAACATGTTTAACATGCTTATTTGGTGATAACATGATGATATTGAATGAGTTGAGTTATTTAAATTCTTGCAACAGGGCTATTTGTCCCAAGTTTCCATAAATAGAAACTTTGGTTATGAGAAATGCTCATAAGTCTTGAAATTGTTAAGTTTAAGTTACCATGATAATGTCAAGAGTCTTAGGTTCATGTTAGAACGAATTATTGATGACTAGGATCATGTACTGTGTGATCTTTCTATATTTAGAAACTTTTGAACGCGAAACATGCTAAACCGGCTAAGTGTAACTTTGTGCTATGTGATAACATGCTCACTTAGGTTAAATATGCATGATAGTATAATCGGAAGGTGATTTCTTGCTTGATTTGCCATGAATGAGAACTTTCCTGAAATAAGAAACTTACTATAAATAGTAAGTTTCCTCACGGATTTGACTTTGGTATCCGCACACTTCACACGACACTAAATCGCACGTTACACGATCACTTGAACCAAAACCGTCACCAACGGGTCGTTAGGTCAAACACGGTCAACTCGACCCACGTAACAACTTGGAGTTGTTGAACACGAACACGGTCCTGTGAGACCCACATATATGTGAACACAAACTTATAGTACCTATGTGATATAGGTAACTGCTAGCCGGTGAGCTACACTATTTTTGTACGAATACTCTATTAACTCAGGCATGGTTGTAAAAGTCGCTAGGCGCTAGTCGGGCGGTGAGGTACCGCCTAGGGATTAATCGGGATTAATCGGCGCTAGGCGGATTGGAATTTTTATATGTAATTTTACAAATATATATTATATACACACATCAATATCAATAATTTAATATAATACTTCAAATAATTTTAAAAAATATACTTAAATATTTTAAAAAAAGTACTTTAAAGTGCAAACTTAAACACTGAGTTCAAAGTTTAGAGATAATTTTCGATGTTAACTGCTTGGATTCGATGTTTCAGAGACATATTAAAGATTTTTGATTGAGAAAATATCTAAATAATCATGAAATTGGTCCCTTTTTACCATAAAAAAGTCAAAAAAAGCCAAAAAAAAAGTCAAAAAAATGAAAAAAAAATAAAAATCTGATCGGGCCGCCTAGGTCCCGCCTAGGCCGCCTAGACCCCGCCTAGGCCGCCTAGCGCCGCATAGCGCCTAGGCACCGCCTAGGCCAAAAATTACACAGCAGATGGGCGCCTAGCGCCTAGGCGCCGCCTAGGCGGCCGCCTAGGCCGATTTTTACAACACTGAACTCAGGTGAGTTTACAACCCCACTTTTACTATTTATCTGTTTTACTAAACTTTTGGGGTGAGATTTCAATGCAATTATTTTAGATGTATGACTGGTATGTTGTAAAACCATTTTCGAGTGTAAATATTATCGCATTAAGCCCTCACATATCCTTACCGTTAGTTTTATGACAAACTAGTCGTTATTACGTAGTACTACCGGGTTTGACTAGCCCCACTCGGCAACAATGTTGACTGGAGGTCATAACGAGTGTAATATCGATGGTGATTACCGGGTTAAGAGATGACCCGGGGAGGCAAACGGAAACAGTCAAGTTTCGGTAGGATGAACTGACACACTCACAGATCGTAGATCCACAAACAACTTAACATACCCAGTATATGTCTGTTTAATGATTTACTGTCTGTCTAAACCTATGAACTCACCAACTTTTTAATTGACACTTTTCGCATGTATTCTCAGGTAAATAATGGATCTCAAGCTTGGATGCGCACAAGGAAGAACTAAGGAGTCTAACATGCATATAGACTCAAATCCTAGGCTTGATTTGATTATTTCTTAAAACAATTAACATTTTGTACTGTTTGACACAATTTATATTTTCTGCTGCAAACTTCTATTTGCTTATGCTATTATAAACATTTTCCTCTGCGTATTATTGAAATTTGTATTATTTTACAAAACTGTGTGTTGTGTAACTCATATAGAGTTGCTCTATATGCCCATGAGCTGTGATCCTGGCCACGTCACACCCGCGTGGTTTGACACTGCACGTGGGAATTTGGGGGTGTAACATACTGGTATCAGAGCCTTGGTTATAGAGAACTAGGTTTGCATGTAGTGAACTTAGACTATAGCCATTGCTCTACGCTAGACACTACACTAGAATTTGCACAACAATATTTTTTGTTATCATATGTTGTTACTTACTTGATTAAAATGCAAGAATGGACAACAACAAAGACCAGAGCGGGAAGGACACGAGGAAGCGCTCGAATGAGTACGAGCTCACCAAGGAGGACAAGCAGAGAATCAGGGACATGGTGGAGCAAGTGCATGCACAGGAGCCCAAGAGGCTTCGACCCTCGACCAGTAGGGGACCATGGGACTGGTACCCTGCTACCCTTGCTACCTGGGCAAGGGAAGAGAGAGTTCCACTATTTCTTTTATTAGGCGATGCATCTACCGGGCCACCCCTACCACCCATTGGCATGCCCATGGAACGGGCATTCGCCGCACTGATCTCACGTTACACTCTTGAGTCCTGTCAGCTACGTGTACTGACCGATGAGTTCAGGGATCTCCTAGAGCATAGCCAGCGTCTCCAGAGCCGCGTGGAGCACTTAGAGGAGAGACTTGCACGTGTCGAGGAGACACAGGATGGTTTGGTTGCCACTACCCAAGATGTGATTCGGCGACTGGATGAGACCACATCTGACGTCACAGATGTCCGTGATAGGACTGTATTGCTCGAGGAGCAGCAAGATTTCTTAGCCGCAGTGACACATGGACACGATGGACGGTTGGCAGCCGTAGAGGTCACCAATGAGGAGAACCAGGCCATGATTCAGGCCAGCGATGCCATGTTAAATGCGTGGGTCGAAAAGTTCTTGGTGGAGCCACAGCCTGAGCCAGAACCCCAATTCGAGGCGGAGGACCTCGAAGAGGGATATTTTGATGAGGATCCAAATGAGGATCCCGAGGATGAGGACGATGATGGTCCCGCCGATAGTGGAGATTCGCACTCCACCATCGCCTCCGATTAGATAGACTACTTTCTTTTCAGTTATTACGTTTTGTATTGCCTAGATGAGCGGGAGTGCTCGAATGAACTTAGTAGTATTGTTATCGTTTGAAAATTTTTGTACTCAAAAGCTATTGTCCTTAATGAAATGATGTTTTACTTTCATTCGTTATATATCGTGATTATGACTACTACTAACATGACATCTAACATAACACTTGACTAACATTCTAGCATATGATGACTAACACTTTACCCCTTTCGTGTAGAATACGACTATGTCTGGAAAGGGAACATACGTCCGTTCACGCAAGTGACCGACTGGTTCGGCAGCCATCCGAGCGATGGTAGAACGACGAGTTAGCAAGACCATGGCTAAGTACGAAGCTAACCGGTTACATAGTGAAACTAGTGGGACTAACGGTACTAATGCTTACTTAACCCGACTAACTTAGTATAGACAACGTTGTCGCTAACACGTAACAATGGTCTCCGATGCACAGGAACTCAAGGAAGTGCTGCCAAGGGATGCTCATTTAAAGCTTTTCTAAGTTGTCACCCCCACAAATTTCAAGGAACTGAGGGAGCAGTGGGACTGCTTCGCTGGATAGAGAAACTCGAGTCATTCTTCTCTATGGTTGAGTGCTCGGAGGAAAACCGAGTCAAGTTTGCCACTGGGACTCTGGAGGGACCAGCCCTCACCTGGTGGAACACACACGTGCAGACCCTCGGACTCGAGACGACAAACACTATCTCGTGGGAGGAATTCACCAGAATGCTTCATGATGAATATTGTCCTCGCGATGAAATCAGGAAGCTTGAGGAGGAGTTTTGGGTACACAAGATGGTGGGTTCTGAGATCGAACTGTACTGTACTCGATTCCACGAACTGTGCAAGCTGTGCTCGGCAATGGTGACGCCGGAGTACAAGAAAATCGAGCAATTCATTAGTGGGATGCCCGAACAAATACAAAGCATGGTAACTGCTTCCGACCTCACTACCATTCAACCACTAATCCGACTGGCCCACAAGCTGACTGACCAGGCAGTAGCTCAGGGTAAATTGCCTAAGAAGGGTGAACATCTGAAACCCCAAGAGCCCAAGAGAAAGTGGCAGCCCAGCAACAACCGAACCTTTTCACCTCAGCAACCAACCCAGCACAAGCCAGCACCCGCCAAAGTCTTCACTGCCACACAACCTAACAACCAGGGCAAAGGGGGATATCAGGGCAACAGCCCGAAATGCACCAACTGTAACTACCACCACTTTGGCCCGTGCAAAAGGGCTAAGTGCACCAACTGTGGCAGATATGGGCATGTAGCCAAGGAGTGCCGATCAAACCCTAACCCCAACGTCAACCAGAATAACAACAACCAAAACACTCTCAAGGGGTGTTACGAATGTGGTAAGCCGGGGCACATGCGGAGGGATTGCCCGCAACTGAAAAAGGGTGGAGGAGGCGCTGCCAAAGGTCGATCATTTGTGATTGGCTCGGGAGAAGCGAAGGATGATCCTAACGTTGTTACCGATATGTTTCTTTTAAATAATGTCTATGCTAGCATATTATTTTAGTAAACTGCTTAATATGACCCCAACACCACTAGACTATAAGTACACCGTAGAGTTAGCTGACGACAAGCTAATCAAGACGCAACATATCATCAAAGGATGCGTTTTGATGCTAGCAGATCACGGACTAGAGATCGATTTGATGCCGGTAACTCTCGGGAGCTTCGACGTGGTGATTGGAATGGATTGGTTTTCTGTTAACCATGCCGAGATCGTATGTAATGAGAAGATTGTACGAGTTACGTTGCCAAGTGGAGAGCAAATCTCAATTCAAGGAGAAAGGCGTGGTGTACCCTTAAACATCATGTCCTGCATGAAGGCAAGCAAATACCTGAAGAAGGGATACACGGCGACATGAGCCGCGAAGGCTCTCTCCATCGGCATCCCAAGTGCCGGTAGTCGCGGGCCCTCAGAGGTATCGCCCTTGTATCGTGGCGTAGGCACCCGCTCTCCCACTACCCAATCTCGTAGGAGGTTAGGCAACCATCCCCAGTATCGCTCCCGTGCCAGCATCTGGGCTCGCCTCTCCATCTCAGCGTCTACCTGGGCCACTATGCTATCAATCCTGCGTCGACTCTCTTCGGACAAGTCGTCGACCGCTGGGCGTTTGCCCGGGTTCCGGTTAGCATCTCTGTTGTTATCGTCCATCCTTTAAGTTCTCAGATTAGTAAACAACAGTTCAGTAATAATAATAATATCAGTATGCAAATTGTAAATGTAGTGTCTAGTGTAGAGCAGTGATTATAGTCTAAGTTTACTAAATGCAAACCTAGTTCCCTATAACCAAGGCTCTGATACCAGTCTGTCACACCCCCAAATTCCCACTCGTGGTGTCAGTCCACGTGGGTGTGACGTGGCCAGGATCACAGCTCATGGTCATATAGAACGACTCTATATGAGTTACACAATCACACATGTATGTAAAATAACATAGTTTCATTCATTATGCAGCGGAAAGTATTTTAACATCATAAGAGAAATATGTAGTAGCGGAAAGTAAATTGTTTGAAACAGACACTACATAGTTAAACTCATTATCAAATACATCAAATGCACGCAATCCTAGGACATGAGTCTAAATGAGTGCCAGACTCCTTAGCGTGTCCTTGTGCGTGTCCTTGCGTGTGCTCCATTCAATTGCCTGAGAATACATGCGAAAAGTGTCAACTAAAAAGTTGGTGAGCTCACAGGTTTAGATAGACAGAAATAGTAAACAGATATATACTAGGCATGTTTAAGTTTAGTTGTTGGATCTACGATCCGTGAGTGTGTCATGTCATCTTACCGAAACTCGACTGTGTCGATTTGGCTCCCTCGGGTCATCGCTGAACCCGACATCAACATCGATATTACACTCGTTATGACCTCCAGTCAACGTTGTTGCCGAGTGGGGCTAGTCAAACCAGTAGTACTACGTAATAACGACTCGTTCGTAACAACTAACGGTAAGGATAAGTGAGGGCTTTATGCGATAAAAGTTACACTCAAAAAAAAAGAAACGGTTTCACAACATACCAGTCATATATCTAAAACGGTTGCATTGTATTCTCACCCCAAAGTTGAGTAAAAACAGTTAAAGAGTAAAAGTGGGGCCGTAAACTCACCTGAGTTTGATAATGCGTTTGCTCAACAGAGTTAGCGTAGCTCGCCGGCTAGTAGTCACCTATATCATATAGGTACTATGAGTTTGTGTTCACAAATTCGGGTCTCACGGACCGTGTTTAGCGTTCAACAACTCCAAGTTGTTGGTGGGTCGAGTTGACCGTGTTTGACTGTGTTGACTGTGTTTGACCTAACGACCCGTTGGTGACGGTTTGGATCAAGTGCTCGTGTATTGTGCGGTTTAGTGTCGTGCGAAGTGTACGGATACCAAAAATCATTCCTATGAGGAAACTTACTATTTATGGTAAGTTCCTATTTTAGGAAAGTTTCCACATTAGGCTGGTCATGCATTAAATCACATTCCGATTGTTCTAACATGCATATTTATCCTAAATGAGCATGTTATCAAATAGCACATCGTTACACATAGTCGGTTTAACATAGTTTGCGCGTAAAAGTTTCCATAATTAGAAAGTGTGCATAAACAAGCATTTTTCACCAAGTTTAACAATCAATATCATCTAACATCATTATCTTAGTCCTAAATAACCCATTAACCACGATCATTACAACTAACATGTGACAAATCATTAACTTGGCAACATAAAGTTACTATATTTAGTAACTTATGAAAATAACACAAAATCAAGTCTCCCAATAACATATTTCTTTCAATATCATCATATAATCACCAAATAAACATGTTAGACTCATAACATTATCATACCTATCAACAAGTTGCGAACTTACGATAAAAAGTTACTATTTATAGTAACATTCATGAAAATCATCCTTTTGACATCTCTAAACATTCTAACACATCAATGATCATTCTATTAGTTTCTAAACATCATTATAAGCATAAACCTTAGATCTAACCATATGCATAATGTCATTTCATCAAAAATGCACAATTTGTAACATTAAAGTTTCCATTATTAGTAATATTGCTAATAATCATGCTCTTGGCCTCAACAATCATGCTAGGCCTTTCAAATCATAACAAATCTCATAACTAACAACATATCAATATCAAATATCATGCAAATGAGTTTAGATCATACATGCATGCACTCACAAGTACCCATTTGGTGACAAAGTCAACAAATAACCATCTAATCTTAACAATATCATCATAGATCATAGCTAGATCATTAAATCAGTAACAATATCATAGATAACACATCCATAGACTCTAAAATTCGTGCATGAAGTGTGTGTATGATTGCATGTGCTTGAATCATATTTCATGTGTGTGTACAAGTGCTAAGAGTGCAAAATGGTGCTAGAACTACCTCCAAGAGCTTCTTGGGTGTTTGAATCTTGATGGGACAGAGCTAGAGGGTTTCAAGAACTCCTGGAATCGTCTCCACAGTAGCTCCAACTCGTGTGGGTTGATGGATGTTGTTCTTATGCTTCAATCTCTTCAAGAATAAGCTCCAAATGACTCCTAGATAGCTCCAATGTGGTTAAAGGTGGTGAAACAGGGTGATAATGGCCGAACAGAGAGTTTTCAGTCGAGAGATTGGGATAGGATAGCCAGAAATGATTTCATCTTGGATATATAAAGATTTTGCGTGTAAGGGTCGTCGCGTACCGCGACATATGTCCAAAAAGCAGCTCCGCGTACCGCGGCGATTAAAATAATCATTCTGTTCCCGAAACACGCCGCGTACCGCGATGGTGGCAGATGATCGGCCGTCGCGTATCGCGATGGTTTTCGGAGAGTTCAAATTCTCCCGCCCAGGCTTCGCGTATCGCGAAGGCCCAATTGGGTGCCCATCGCGTACCGCGATGGGTCTCGGTTGAGCCCAATTAGCCCAATTTCATGGTTTTGAGCCGAATTTCTCGTATTTCTCGAATACGATCATCGTTTCTCGATGCATAAGCGTTGTTCTACTAACTTAGGTTCTCCGGAACCTAATTGTGCAGTGTAAGTGTACTGTGGTTTGATCCGTTCACCAACGTTCGTCATTCAAGACACGTGCGAGTTTCGTGCGATAATTCCTCGAATTATCGGTGTGTTTGGTCCGTTGTGCCACGTGTCACACTAAATGTAATTATTCTAGTGCCACGTATGAAATAATAATACACATTATTATTAAAATAAAATGAATGCTGACCTGGAATTTGCGAGGTGTCACATCATCCCCCAGTTAATAGGAATTTCGTCCCGAAATTCAGTTCGTGTTGCTCGTGCCAGTTTGGTCGGAGAATAAGTGAGGGTATTTCTTTTTCATCTGATCCTCTCTTTCCCAGGTGTATTCCAGTCCTCGCCGCGAGTTCCATCGGACTTTCACTATTGGTATCTTACTGAGTTTCAACTTCTTGAGTTCCCGGTCCATGATTTCCACCGGTTCCTCAAAGAAGTGAAGTTGTTCGTCAATCTGGATTTCCTCCAAAGGAATCGCGAGCGTTTCGTCTGATAGACATTTCTTGAGATTAGAGACGTGAAACACGTTGTGTACACTACTCAATTCTTGCGGTAGTTGTAGTTCGTAGGCCACGGGGCCTATTCGTTTTGTAACACCCCAACCTGATTAGGGCTGACGTGTCACTTATACGGAGATCAGAATTAATGCAACAATCCAAAATAAATTTAAATATGATTAAAATCTTACATAAGTCAACCAAGACACAAATAAAAGTCTTATGATAATGTTTATTACATTATTTTATAATCAGTCCTTGATAATCTCTTGTATCTCTTCTCTCAATTCCCAGCCTGGTTTCCTGGATTACCTATACAAGACACATAAACACCACCAAAAACAAATACGGCTGAGCCAAAGAATGCTCAGTAACGGATAAACAACAGTAATTAAAAGAAGTTCAGAAGGTGGTGAAGGTAATGAGAATAACCATCATAAACAGATACCATAAATAGAACAAAAACAGAAACAGAACGGTAAACAGTGGTCTGAGAATACAATATAACCTTTCAAAAACAACAATATAGGTTATAATTTAAGTCAGAAATGATGGGAAATCCCAGAATATACCACGAGCCGACTGTACATATAAAAGTGTAAGGTTCACGGGTAGCTACTCCCGATTACCAGACACATGAGATAGTTAGTGTTGGCATACACGTCACTATCCCCCAGAAATCAGAAAGTACAGTTAAAAATTATCCTAGGACCAGTCCATACGCCTCTCCAGAATTCAGTAGGTGCACATGTGTACTATCAGAGTACTAAAATAGAGACGCCGTGAACTCAACTAACCGCCACGGTTGGTTCCACATCATGGTTGCCGCCATGAAGGGCCTGTAGTCATCCTTACAGGTAGGGGCATGCTCGGGTAATAGATCAGAAGTCCAGTAGGTTCAGTAAGTTCAGTAGGGTAGTTAAACTACCAAGTAATGTCATAATCAGATCATGCAATAATGAGTACAATAATATAGACCTATTGCATGTTAAACGAAACAGGGAAACACGATATCATATCGTGGCAATATAGAAACAGAAATTAAACGGTTACAGAAACAGAAATACTAAGATTTAATTAAACAGAATCCGTACGAAACGGTATGCAAAACATAAATATACTATAAGTGGTGAAAAGAAAATCCGTACCTTAGCCTTTGCAATTTAATTAGCAAATACATCCGATAATAAGCAAGTATTCCAATTCCCAGATAAATCAGAAATCTGTGTTTTTGTTTAATTTCACGTTAGTTTAAGCGAAATACAATTCGTATGCTTAATTGGTTAGATTTTTGGTAATCTAGACCTTTCTAAAGTTTAACCGGTCGGATCAGTTCATTAAATAAGTCCGTTTCTAAAAGTTCGTAAGTATTCGTTAATTTCTTAAATTGGTGATTTGAACGTTTTTCAATTGTAAAGGTTACGAAAAGTTGTTTTGAGAAACGTTTAACTCGTGACTTGTCAAATCCGATATTTAAAGGTTATCCGGTTGAACTAAGTTCACCATCGTTTACTTGTTGGTCTCGTTAACCTAAGGAACACTCCAACTCGATAGGAGCCTGTTCGGAGAGAAATGACAAAACAAAACAAAGAT
Source organism: Mikania micrantha (assembly GCA_009363875.1). Lineage (NCBI taxonomy): Eukaryota > Viridiplantae > Streptophyta > Magnoliopsida > Asterales > Asteraceae > Mikania > Mikania micrantha. The sequence goes on from CM018696.1 coordinate 69,838,532, forward strand.
GTGTATGAGATTTTCAACGCCGTAACCAACCGAGTAGTTTAACCATTTGAACCAAGCTTCCAATTTATAATCAGACTGTATTTATTATTTACCCTTAGCTCCTATTCGCCACATTCTTCTTTGTTTTCTTTTCTGGTTATCAAAAACAACGGTTATTTAAAATACTTGATTGTATATTATGAACTTGTAAACTTCCTTGAACATATATGTGGATGCACACCCATCCCCCACATCAAGATTTCAACGAAACCCTCATGAAATCTTGTATACACATATTTTACTTTACTAAAATAGTCATGTTCTAAATTCAACTTTACCGATTTGCATGAAAGTTCACCGGAGGTTTTTAAATCCATAATCGTTCATATAACCCATAATAACTAAATAGACACATAATCGTAGACATTCTAGATAACCGAAATTTACCTTAAAAGTAGTGTGAAAATGAACCATATCCAGCAACGGAGATGTACACGATTATGGTTCCGATGTCCTCGGTGGTGAAATGTTCGGCGGTAACGGTTCTTAATGCTAGTTTCAGGAGAAGACGATAATCTTTCCAGCAATAGTTATACTTTAGGATCAACATCACGGTCTTGAGGGTGAAGAAGGTTTGACTAGAGATGATGCATTCGGTTGATGACTCGGTGGTTTCTTGATTGATCGAAAACTTGAAAATTGTTCGGTTTAGAAGATGAAAATGGAAGAATTATGCCTAGGGAATTAAACCTTCTATTGTTTTGTTTTCATTTGTGAAATACTGGTCGAGAGTAGTTGAGAAGTCTGAAACGTAAATAGTATATGATTGACCCAAATCATTCACTAGGAGTAACCGAAATTGTAATTAAGGTGCCTAATTCAAGAACAAAAATCATAACTTGAGTTTTTAATGTGGTTGGGTTCCACTTGAATGTTGTTAAAGTATCATTTTTCTAAATTATAAATATTTCCGCGATGGTGCTCTAATGGTAAGAGATGAGAATCTATAATGTAAGTCTAGGTTCAAAGTACGGTACCACTCAACTTATCCTGAGTTAAATGATTTACCTCCCTAATTTTGGGTCGTGGGACCGGTCGGTAAGAGGCGCCTCATTGTCGCGTTCACCATTTAAATTATAAATATTAACGTAATGCATCCATCATTTTGTTTTAGTTTAACTAAATAATAACCGAATCAGTGATTAATTAGTCAGATCGGCTAACTTCATAATTTCAAATGTTTATTATTCTACTCATAAATCTATCTGAATTTGAAATGAATTACACCCAAACTTTAGTATTATATCTTTATTATTAACTTACTATTATTTTGTTTAATTTAATATTATCCCCTGAATATTCCAAATGTGTGTGTAATTGTGTGTGTATATATAAATATATGTTTGTATATATTTATTTAATTTGCGGGTATTATACGTTTAGTGATCTCGAATGGTCCGATATAACGAGGATTTAACTTTCCCCGCTTCCTGAATCGAATCACTCCCTTCCAAGGTGAGACTTTAAGGAGTACTCGGTCTCCCACTTGGAATTCCAAAGGTTTGCGCCTCTTGTCAGCATAGCTCTTCTGTCGATCCCGAGCTGCTGCCATTCTGTTGCGTATCTGCACGATCTTTTCAGTTGTTTCGTGCACGAGTTCGGGTCCGGTCAATTGGCTTTCACCAATTTCCGCCCAACAGAGTGGTGATCTGCACTTACGTCCGTAAAGTGCTTCAAACGGTGCAGCTCCAATACTGGTGTGATAGCTGTTATTATAGGAAAACTCTACCAAAGGTAAGTGAGTCTCCCAGCTGTTACCGAAGTCAATCACACATGCTCGAAGCATGTCTTCCAAGGTCTGGATGGTTCGTTGGCTCTGACCATCCGTTTGTGGGTGATAGGCAGTGCTCATATCTAATCTTGTCCCAAGCGCCTTGTGTAAGGACTTCCAAAAATGTGCCGTGAAACGGCTGTCTCGGTCAGATATAATAGAGATTGGGACTCCGTGTCTGGATACGATTTCCTTTAAGTAGACTCGGGTTAACTTCTCCAGTTTGTCAGTTTCCTTAATCGGTAAGAAGTGTGCCGATTTCGTGAGTCGGTCTACGATGACCCAGATGGTATCGCAACCACTTGCTGTCTTCGGCAGCTTGGTAATAAAATCCATGGAAATCTGTTCCCATTTCCATACTGGAATTTCCGGTTGTTGGAGTAACCCTGATGGTTTCTGATATTCGACCTTAACCTTGGAGCAAGTCAGGCGCTTACTCACATAGGTTGCAATTTCTGATTTCATGTTAGGCCACCAGTAAGTTGCCTTTAAGTCTTGGTACATCTTGTTGGAACCTGGATGTACTGAGTATCGACTCTTGTGAGCTTCATCCATCACTACTTCTCTCAGTCCCCCGTAGCGTGGAATCCAAATACGATCCATTAGGTAGTAAGCTCCGTCGTCTCTCTGTTTCATTTGCTTGTCCATCCCTCTCATGGCCTCTAGAGTAAGGTTTTCGGCTTTCAACGCTTCTTGTTATGCGATCCGAATTTGATTTGGTAGTTCGGAGTGGATGGTAAGTTGTAGTGCGCGCACGCGTTTGGTCGTTTCTTTCCAGCTTAGTGCGTCGGCTACTACATTGGCTTTACCGGGATGATATTTGATTGCACAATCATAATCACCTATCAGTTCGACCCATCTGCGTTGTCTCATGTTCAGTTCCTTTTGGTCGAAAATGTGCTGTAGGCTCTTATGATCAGTAAATATTGTGCACTTGGTGCCGTACAGATAGTGTCGCCAGATCTTCAGTGCGAACACTACGGCTCCCAACTCTAAATCGTGAGTTGTGTAGTTCTTTTCGTGTACCTTCAATTGTCGTGACGCATACGCTATAACTTTCTCGCATTGCATCAACACACAACCGAGTCCTTGCTTTGATGCGTCACAGTACACCACAAAATCCTCGCACCCGTCTGGTAGCGATAAGATTGGTGCACTGCACAATTTCTGCTTCAACAGATCAAAAGCAGCTTCTTGTTTTTCTCCCCATTCGAATTTCTTGTCTTTGTGTGTAAGGGAAGTCAATGATTGCGCGATCTTCGAGAATCCCTCGATAAACCGCCTGTAGTACCCGGCCAACCCTAAGAACTGTCGCACCTTAGTTGGAGTCTTAGGCGCTGCCCACTTCTTGATTGCCTCGATCTTGGCTGGGTCTACGTGTATCCCTTTCTCGTTTACTACGTGTCCAAGGAACTGAACTTCGCGAATCCAGAAATCACATTTAGAGAACTTCGCGTATAGTTGTTCCTTCTTCAGCAGTTCTAAGACACGTCTCAAGTGATCGGCATGTTCTTCCTGAGTCTTAGAGTAGATCAAGATGTCATCAATAAATACGATTACGAACTTATCGAGATATGGTTTACACACCCGATTCATGAGATCCATGAATACTGCCGGTGCGTTAGTCAATCCAAAAGGCATGACTAGGAACTCGTAATGTCCGTACCGTGTTCTGAATGATGTCTTCGGTATGTCTTCCTCCTGTATTCTAAGTTGATGGTAACCAGATCTTAAATCAATCTTCGAATAATAACTTGACCCTTGCAATTGGTCGAACAGGTCGTCTATTCGAGGTAGAGGGTATCGATTCTTGATTGTTACCTTGTTTAGTTCCCGGTAGTCTATACACATACGGAATGAACCGTCTTTCTTTTTCACGAATAAGACCGGAGCTCCCCAAGGTGAGAAACTCGGTCGGATAAATCCTTTATCTAACAACTCTTGCAGTTAATTAGATAACTCTTGCATTTCAGTAGGAGCCAATCGGTATGGTGCCTTGGCTATTGGTGCAGCTCCTGGTGTTAAGTCTATCTGGAACTCCACTTGTCGTGCTGGTGGTAGTCCCGGCAGATCGTCAGGAAAAACTTCCGGAAAATCGCGAACAACATCGATGTCCTCGATCTTCCGTTCCTTCTTTGGTTGTTCGGTGATAAGGGCTAGGATAGCCGTGTATCCTTTCTGTAGATATTTGTTAGCCTTCATGCAAGTCATGATGTTTAACGGTATCCCACGCCGTTCTCCTTGGATTGAGATCTGCTCTCCACTTGGCAACGTAACTCGTACAATCTTCTCCTTGCACACGATCTCAGTGTGGTTTGCAGATAGCCAATCCATTCCAATCACCACGTCGAAACTCCCGACAGTTACCGGCATTAGGTCAATCACCAGTTGATGGTCTGCTAGTGTTAGAACACACCCTTTGATGATATGTTGTGTTTCGATAAGTTTGCCATCAGCTAACTCTACGGTATACTTATAATCTAGTGGTGTTGGTGTCATATCAAGCAATTTACTAAATTCACTAGAGATAAAACTCCTATCGGCACCGGTATCAAATAATATGCTAGCGTAGACATTATTTAAAAGGAACGTACCGATGACGACGTTTGGATCATCTTTAGCTTCCCCGGATCCGATCACGAATGCCCTCCCCCTTGCTGGGTTGCCGCCTGCGTTCTTGTTTTGCGGGCAATCTCTGCGCATATGCCCCGGCTTCCCGCAAGTGAAGCATCCCTTCAATGTATTATCCTTGTTGGGGTTAGGGTTGGGGTTTGATCGGCATTCCTTGGCCAGGTGTCCGTTCCTGCCACAGTTGGTGCACCGAACTCTTCGGCATGGGCCGTGATGGTGGTATGAGCAGTTGTTGCATTTGGGGTTGTTGCCCCGATACCCCCCTTTGTCCTGATTGTTTGGTTGGGTGGCAGTGAAGACCTTGGCAGGTGTAGGTCAGTGTTGAGTTGGCTGTTGGGGTGAAAAGGTTCGGTTGTTGTTGGGCTCCCACTTCTTCTTGGGTTCTTGGGGTTTCAGATGTTCACCCCTCTTTGGCAGCTTTCCCTGTGCTACTGCCTGATCAGTTAGTTTGTAGGCAAGTCGGATCAATGGTTGAATTGTGGTGTGATCGGAAGCAGTTACCATGCTCTGTATCTGCTCCGGCAATCCACTGATGAATTGCTCGATCTTTTTATACTCCGGCGTCACCATTGCCGGGCAGAGCTTGCACAGTTCATGAAACCGAGTGTAGTACTTCTCGATTTCTGACCCTACCATCTTGTGTACCCAGAATTCTTCCTCAAGTTTCCTGATCTCGTCACGAGGACAATATTCCTCATGCAGCATCCTGGTGAAGTTCTCCCATGGGATGGAGTTTGCAGTCTCCAGTCCAAGGGTCTGGACATGGGTATTCCACCAGGTGAGGGCTGGTCCCTCCAGAGTCCCGGTGGCATACTTTACTCGGTTTTCCTCCGAGCATTCAGACATGGAGAATACCGACTCCAATTTCTCAATCCAGCGAAGCAGTCCCACTGCTCCCTCGGTACCCTGGAACTTGTGAGGGTGGCAGCTCAGAAAGGCTTTAAACGAGCATCCTTTTGCTGCGCTCCCTTGTGATCCTGTGCATCGGAGTTCAGTGTAACGTGTTAGTGTCGGTGTTGCCTATGCTAAGTTAGTCAGGTTAGGTAGATGTTAGTACCGTTGTTAGTACCGCTAGTCTCGCTAGCGTGTCGGTTTGCTTCGTATTCTGCAAGCACCTTGTTGAACTTGCGTTCAACCATCATGTCGATTCTGGCCTTCTCGGCCTTACGTTTGAGTCTGAGGGCATTGGTTCCTCTTCCGGACATGTTTCTATATGGAGGGGTTAGAGTGTTAGTCAACATATGTCAAAGTGTTAGTCAGTAGTTAGATAAGATGTCATGTCAGAGGTCAAGTTAGATATCATATTAGAGATTGTGTTAGCAATAGTCATAACAATACAACAGATAATAATAAAGCATAATTCTCATTAATACCAAATTTTGAAGTACAATGATTTTAAAGGAAAGTACAATGCAAGTTCTTCGAGCACATCCCGCTCGTCTAGGCCAAAATGAAATAAAAGGAAAAAAACGATACAAAATAAAAAAAATCCGCTAATCTGAGTCCATGGAGACATGGGAGATGTCACTAGCTGCGTCTCCATCATCATCATCCTCCTCTGGATCCTCGTCGGGATCCTCGTCAAAATCTCCTTCTTCGGGGTCCTCGGCCTCGAACTGTGGTCCATCGTCCTCAGCTGGCGGTTCCTCAATAAACTACGCCGCCCATGCGTTGAGCATGGCGTCGCTGGCCTGTACCATCGCCTGAGTCTCGGTTATGTCTGTCCGGTTCTCAGTGATGCGCCCGTCATGCTCCTGCATGACATCGACTATCTGGCCGTGCTGCGACATAAGCTGGGACACCTGGAGACGTAAGGTCTCCACCTGCTCCTCCAAGCGATCGTTCTGCTCCTCCAACCGGTCGCTTCGCCTTTCCAGGCGACCGTTCTTCTCGCGAAGAACGCGAACCTCATCGGCCAGCTCGGCGTGTCTCCGAAGCTCCCGCCGTGTTACGGCGACATGAGCCGCGAAGGCTCTCTCCATCGGCATCCCAAGTGCCGGTAGTCGCGGGCCCTCAGAGGTATCGCCCTTGTATCGTGGCGTAGGCACCCGCTCTCCCACTACCCAATCTCGTAGGAGGTTAGGCAACCATCCCCAGTATCGCTCCCGTGCCAGCATCTGGGCTCGCCTCTCCATCTCAGCGTCTACCTGGGCCACTATGCTATCAATCCTGCGTCGACTCTCTTCGGTCAAGTCGTCGACCGCTGGGCGTTTGCCCGGGTTCCGGTTAGCATCTCTGTTGTTATCGTCCATCCTTTAAGTTCTCAGATTAGTAAACAACAGTTCAGTAATAATAATAATATCAGTGTGCAAATTGTAAATGTAGTGTCTAGTGTAGAGCAGTGATTATAGTCTAAGTTTACTAAATGCAAACCTAGTTCCCTATAACCAAGGCTCTGATACCAGTCTGTCACACCCCCAAATTCCCACTCGTGGTGTCAGTCCACGTGGGTGTGACGTGGCCAGGATCACAGCTCATGGTCATATAGAACGACTCTATATGAGTTACACAATCACACATGTATGTAAAATAACATAGTTTCATTCATTATGCAGCGGAAAGTATTTTAACATCATAAGAGAAATATGTAGTAGCGGAAAGTAAATTGTTTGAAACAGACACTACATAGTTAAACTCATTATCAAATACATCAAATGCACGCAATCCTAGGACATGAGTCTAAATGAGTGCCAGACTCCTTAGCGTGTCCTTGTGCGTGTCCTTGCGTGTGCTCCATTCAATTGCCTGAGAATACATGCGAAAAGTGTCAACTAAAAAGTTGGTGAGCTCACAGGTTTAGATAGACAGAAATAGTAAACAGATATATACTAGGCATGTTTAAGTTTAGTTGTTGGATCTACGATCCGTGAGTGTGTCATGTCATCTTACCGAAACTCGACTGTGTCCATTTGCCTCCGCGGGTCATCGCTGAACCCGACATCAACATCGATATTACACTCGTTATGACCTCCAGTCAACGTTGTTGCCGAGTGGGGCTAGTCAAACCAGTAGTACTACGTAATAACGACTCGTTCGTAACAACTAACGGTAAGGATAAGTGAGGGCTTTATGCGATAAAAGTTACACTCAAAAAAAAAGAAACGGTTTCACAACATACCAGTCATATATCTAAAACGGTTGCATTGTATTCTCACCCCAAAGTTGAGTAAAAACAGTTAAAGAGTAAAAGTGGGGCCGTAAACTCACCTGAGTTTGATAATGCGTTTGCTCAACAGAGTTAGCGTAGCTCGCCGGCTAGTAGTCACCTATATCATATAGGTACTATGAGTTTGTGTTCACAAATTCGGGTCTCACGGACCGTGTTTAGCGTTCAACAACTCCAAGTTGTTGGTGGGTCGAGTTGACCGTGTTTGACTGTGTTTGACCTAACAACCCGTTGGTGACGGTTTGGATCAAGTGCTCGTGTATTGTGCGGTTTAGTGTCGTGCGAAGTGTACGGATACCAAAAATCATTCCTATGAGGAAACTTACTATTTATGGTAAGTTCCTATTTTAGGAAAGTTTCCACATTAGGCTGGTCATGCATTAAATCACAATCCGATTGTTCTAACATGCATATTTATCCTAAATGAGCATGTTATCAAATAGCACATCGTTACACATAGTCGGTTTAACATAGTTTGCGCGTAAAAGTTTCCATAATTAGAAAGTGTGCATAAACAAGCATTTTTCACCAAGTTTAACAATCAATATCATCTAACATCATTATCTTAGTCCTAAATAACCCATTAATCACGATCATTACAACTAACATGTGACAAATCATTAACTTGGCAACATAAAGTTACTATATTTAGTAACTTATGAAAATAACACAAAATCAAGTCTCCCAATAACATATTTCTTTCAATATCATCATATAATCACCAAATAAACATGTTAGACTCATAACATTATCATACCTATCAACAAGTTGCGAACTTACGATAAAAAGTTACTATTTATAGTAACATTCATGAAAATCATCCTTTTGACATCTCTAAACATTCTAACACATCAATGATCATTCTATTAGTTTCTAAACATCATTATAAGCATAAACCTTAGATCTAACCATATGCATAATGTCATTTCATCAAAAATGCTCAATTTGTAACATTAAAGTTTCCATTATTAGTAATATTGCTAATAATCATGCTCTTGGCCTCAACAATCATGCTAGGCCTTTCAAATCATAACAAATCTCATAACTAACAACATATCAATATCAAATATCATGCAAATGAGTTTAGATCATACATGCATGCACTCACAAGTACCCATTTGGTGACAAAGTCAACAAATAACCATCTAATTTTAACAATATCATCATAGATCATAGCTAGATCATTAAATCAGTAACAATATCATAGATAACACATCCATAGACTCTAAAATTCGTGCATGAAGTGTGTGTATGATTGCATGTGCTTGAATCATATTTCATGTGTGTGTACAAGTGCTAAGAGTGCAAAATGGTGCTAGAACTACCTCCAAGAGCTTCTTGGGTGTTTGAATCTTGATGGGACAGAGCTAGAGGGTTTCAAGAACTCCTGGAATCGTCTCCACAGCAGCTCCAACTCGTGTGGGTTGATGGATGTTGTTCTTATGCTTCAATCTCTTCAAGAATAAGCTCCAAATGACTCCTAGATAGCTCCAATGTGGTTAAAGGTGGTGAAACAGGGTGATAATGGCCGAACAGAGAGTTTTCAGTCGAGAGATTGGGATAGGATAGCCAGAAATGATTTCATCTTGGATATATAAAGATTTTGCGTGTAAGGGTCGTCGCGTACCGCGACATATGTCCAAAAAGCAGCTCCGCGTACCGCGGCGATTAAAATAATCATTCTGTTCCCGAAACACGCCGCGTACCGCGATGGTGGCAGATGATCGGCCGTCGCGTATCGCGATGGTTTTCGGAGAGTTCAAATTCTCCCGCCCAGGCTTCGCGTATCGCGAAGGCCCAATTGGGTGCCCATCGCGTACCGCGATGGGTCTCGGTTGAGCCCAATAAGCCCAATTTCATGGTTTTGAGCCGAATTTCTCATATTTCTCGAATACGATCATCGTTTCTCGATGCATAAGCGTTGTTCTACTAACTTAGGTTCTCCGGAACCTAATTGTGCAGTGTAAGTGTACTGTGGTTTGATCCATTCACCAACGTTCGTCATTCAAGACACGTGCGAGTTTCGTGCGATAATTCCTCGAATTATCGGTGTGTTTGGTCCGTTGTGCCATGTGTCACACTAAATGTAATTATTCTAGTGCCACGTATGAAATAATAATACACATTATTATTAAAATAAAATGAATGCTGACCTGGAATTTGCGAGGTGTCACAGTTTGACCAATTGCAAGGGTCAAGCTACTATTCGAAGATCAATTTAAGGTCTGATTACCGTCAACTAAGAATACAAGAAGAAGACATACCGAAGACAGCCTTCAGGACACGATACGGACATTACGAGTTTCTAGTTATGCCTTTCGGGCTGACTAATGCACCAGCTGTATTCATGGATCTCATGAATCGGTTGTGCAAGCCGTCTCTTGACAAATTCGTAATCGTATTCATAGACGACATCCTGATCTACTCCAAGAATCAGAAGAACATCCCGAACATTTGAGACTTGTCTTGGAGCTACTGAAGAAGAATAACTATATGCGAAATTTTCCAAATGCGATTTTTGGATTCGCGAAGTCCAGTTCCTTGGACATGTGGTGAACGAAAAAGGGATACATGTACACCCAGCCAAAATCGAGGCAATTAAGAACTGGGAAGCACTCAAGACCCCGACCGAGGTGCGACAGTTCTTAGGTTTGGCGGGATACTACAGGCGATTTATCGAGGGATTCTCGAAGGTCGCACAATCATTAACATCTCTCATGCATAAAGACAAGAAGTTTGAATGGGGGGAAAAACAAGAAGCTGCTTTCAACTTATTGAAGCAAAAACTATGAACTGCACCGATCCTATCCCTACCAGACGGATGTGAAGATTTCGTAGTTTATTGCGACGTGTCAAAACAAGGACTCGGTTGCGTGTTAATGCAACGCGAGAAAGTTATAGCATACGCGTCCCGACAATTGAAAGTGCACGAGAAGAACTACACAACGCACGATCTGGAGTTTGGAGCCGTGGTGTTCGCATTGAAGATCTGGCGACACTATCTGTACGGCACTAAGTGCACTATATTTACGGATCATAAGAGCCTACAACACATCTTCGATCAGAAGGAATTAAACATGAGGCACTCCGATGGGTCGAGCTGATAGACGATTATGATTGTGCTATCAAATACCATCCAGGGAATGCTAATGTAGTGGCTGACGCGTTAAGCAGAAAGGAAACAACCAAACGCGTGCGTGCACTACAACTTACCATCCACTCCGAGCTACCAAATCAGATCCGAATCGCACAACAAGAAGCTCTGAAAACAGAAAATCTTACTCTCAAAGCCATGCGGGGTATGGATAAACAAATAAAGGAGAAGGATGATGGAGCTTACTATCTGATGGATCGGATTTGGATTCTACGCTACAGGGGATTGAGAGACGTATTGATGAATCAAGCTCATAAGAGCTGGTACTCGGTACACCCAGGCTCTGACAAGATGTACCACGATCTGAAGACAACCTACTGGTGGCCTAACATGAAGTCGGAAATCGCGACTTATGTGAGTAAGTGTCTGACTTGCTCGAAAGTGAAGCTCGAATATCAGAAACCATCAAGGTTACTTCAACAACTAGAAATCCTAGTATGGAAATGGGAGCAGATTTCTATGGATTTTATCACCAAATTACCAAAGGCAGCAAGTGGTTGCGATACCATTTGGGTTATCGTAGACCGACTCACGAAATCAGCACACTTCCTACAGATCAAGGAGACTGATAAATTGGAGAAACTAACTCGAATCTACTTGAAGGAAGTTGTTTCCAGACATGGAGTCCCAGTCTCCATAATATATGACCGAGACAGCCGTTTTACGGTGCATTTTTGGAAGTCTTTACATAAGGCCCTTGGGACAAGATTGGATATGAGCACTGCCTATCACCCGCAGACGGATGGGCAAAGTGAACGAACCATCCAAACACTGGAAGATATGCTTTGAGAATGTGTGATAGATTTCAGTAACAGCTGGGAGACTCACCTACATTTGGTGGAGTTCTCATATAACAACAGTTATCACACCAGCATTGGAGCTGCACCTTTTGAAGCACTTTACAGATGTAAGTGCAGATCACTACTCTGTTGGGCGGAAGATGGTGAAAGCCAACTGACTGGACCCGACCTTGTGCACGAGACGACTGAGAAGATCGTGCAGATACGTAACAGAATGGCAGCAGCTCGGGATCGACAAAAGAGCTATGCCGACAAAAGGCGCAAACCCTTGGAATTCCAAGAGGGAGACCGTGTACTTTTAAAGTCTCGCCTTGAAAGGAAGTGATCCGATTCGGGAAGCGGGGAAAGTTAAATCCTCGTTACATCGGACCACTCGAAATCACTAAACGTATAGGCCTTGTGGCCTATGAACTACAGCTACCGCAGGAATTGAGTAACGTGCATAACGTGTTCCATGTATCAAACCTCAAGAAGTGCTTATCGGATGAAATGCTCGCAATTCCTTTAGAGGAAATTCAGATTGATGAACAACTTCACTTCGTTGAGGAACCGGTAGAAATCATGGACCGGGAAGTCAAGAAACTAAAGCTCAGTTGCATACCGATAGTTAAGGTGCGATGGAACTCACGACGTGGACCGGAATACACATTGGACCGAGAGGACCAAATGAAAACGAAATACCCTCACTTGTTCACCGACCAGACTAATACCAGCAACACGAACTGAATTTCAGGACGAAATTCTTATTAACTGGGGGATGATGTGACACCTCGCAATTTCCAGGTCAGCAGTAACTTTATTTTAATCATAATGTGTATCATTATTTCTTACGTGCCACTAGAATAATAAATATTTAGTGTGACACGTGGCACAACAGTCCAAACACTCTGATAATTCGAGGAATTATCATAAAACGCACGCACGCGTCTTGAATAACGAACATTGGTGAAAGCACAGTACACTTTCAGTGCACTTAGGTTCTGGGGAACCTAAATGTGTTAGAACAATGGTTATATGTCGAGAAACGATGATTGTAATCGTGAAAAACACGAAAATCGATTCGAAACAACAAAATTGGGCCTATTGGGCTCCTCAGGGACCCATCGCGGTATGCTAAGATCCACTGGAAGAAGCATAGCGGTACGCGATGGATGGGCAGGCAATTTGAATCCCGAAATCTATCGCGGTACGCGGAGCCTTTCGGAGACCCTCATCGCAGTACGCGAAGAGTCCAACTCGCAAAATCTTTTATTAAACCAAGATTAATCGTTGCTAAGCCACCTTATAACCTCTTTCTCGACCCCCCAGGTGCCATAATTCGACTTAACCTCTCTCCTTCACTTGCAAATCTCTGCTGGAAGCCATTGGAGCACTCTAAGGAAGCTTGGATTGAAGAAATTGAAGCTTAAGAGCTTAAGGAGGCCATTGTAAGTGCGCATCCTCATCATCAACACTCTCTAGCAGCTAGAATCCCTTCATTGATCAGTCCCAGGAGCTCTACAACCTGCCCCAAGCCTTATCTCATCGATTGAAGCATCTCAAGGTAGCAACTATGCCCCATATAGCCTAAAATCACCTCCAAACCCACATGCATGATGAATCACTCACATGCAACACCATCACCCACTCAAGCACGGATTTTGTGATTGTAGATCCGTTATTTAGTGAGATTTCTACTGATTTGAGGTTGTTAGGGTGATCTATGACGACATTGATGGAATTTGATGATGATTTGTTGATTTTGCTATGAAATGGGTGTTTGTAGTAACATGCATGTATGATCTAAGCCTATTTGTATGGTTCTTGATATTGAAATGTTGTTGTAAGTGATGTTTGTGATGATTTACAAGAGTTAGAAGGGTTATTGTTGTCAAGAGCATGATTATTTGCATTTTTGCTAAAAATAGTAACTTTATTGTTACAAAATGTGATTGATTGATGAAATGACCACATGCATGTATTTAGATCTAGTATTTAAGTATAAAATGATGATTTGAAACCATTGTGATGATTATTGATGTGTTTAGGTTACTAGAAATGTTCAAAGATGCGATTTGCACACTATTTCTAAAAATGGAAAAGAATTTGTAGAAAGTGATCAACCATTTGAACAAGGTAAGTCACCCGTTACTGTTGAGTTTGTTTAATGTTGTGATAATGAATCACAAATATTGTGATCATGTGAACAAAACTCAATTGGTGATCCACATGGATATAAACCATGTGTTGAATGTGATATAGTGATGACCTACAAGTGTGTAGGCATTCATGTTTGCTTAAATTGATATTAATCCACATGAGTGTGGATAATGTTGTTGAAAGTATGTTGAAATGGTTCACTTGAATGTGAACTAAGGAGGTAGTGGACAACTTAGTTGATCTACAATGATGTAGACAACTGTTTGTTATACGTAAGTATAATTGGTTCACTTGTATGTGAAAAAATTGTGATTGATTTACCTTATATGATTCACAAGGTGTGTGAACATATGAAAGGGTGATGGACCTTATGTTGAATTTGGAGTTAGACACTAATATATGTTATTTGGAATCACAATTGTGTGACTATTTGTTGTTTGTGTCTAATGATGACTAAATGTGTAAATAACACATGTAGTAAACTTTGTGTTAACGGATTCTCAAGGGTGAGAATATAATTATATTATTGAAAGTTTGAGTAATTAACAAGATTGTGGAAACTCAATAAGACACCTAAGTGTGTCGTTTCGAAGTTAATAGTGTGACACATGTTTGGTAAATATAAAGAATTGTATTTGATGATCTACAATTGTGTAGACAGTTCTGGTTGATTCACTTGAGAGTGAACAATCAGTATGTTGAAATATAGTTAAATGATTCACAAGGTGTGTGAACATATGAATTGGGAGTATATTTGAGGTAAACACAAGTTAATGTGTTTAAATTGTGTGTAAGTTACCTATTTGATTGAGCTTGTAGTTGTAGGACGGGGGAGTCCACACTACAAGTGTTTGTGCATTTAGCACATATACATGATTAGTTGGGTTGATTGAAATGGATAATAGTGATTGTGGTCATTGTGGTTGAATGATTCACAAGGTGTGTGAACATGTGGTGATCTACAAATGAGTAGATGTTAAATTGGAGATATGCATGTTGATTCACAAGGTGTGTGAACATAAGACATTAAATTCCAATTCAATTGATTCATAAGGTGTGTGAACAAATGGTGGATTGGTAATGTGTATGCTGATTCACAAGGTGTGTGAACATAAGACATGCTGAAATAACCGAACTAAATAATAATACAAATAATAATAGCAACATCAATAATTAATAATTAATAATAATATTAATAATAAAACTTAAACTTTATGTTGCTAGAGAGATATTATTCCCACCTCACAATATATATTGAATTTTGTAATTGAAGTTACGTAATTTACCAGCATATCCATATTGATTCCAATTTAACACCGCAACAAACTTTCCGAGTTTATAGTGTTCACGCCTTCATTCGTGTGATCGGTTGAAGTTTATTTAAAGCCATGAAACCCCACTATTCCACCACTCATCTGATCTCTCGCAGCGTCAATAATCCGGTGTGTCATGCTTCAATCCTATCACGCAACAGCCGCCGCCACGAAGAACCGACATTGTCTAGCATTGTATTCTTTTAACAGAAGGTAATATTTGCATCTGGAACCGATTACGTTTTAAAGCATGCACGATTAAGAATTTACAGTTTGTAGGCGTTTGTTTGATGCTAGATCATACACTTAGTCATCACGATCAACTAGCACGTTCAACATAAAGCTTCAGAAACTTCTTGTGAATCATCTTAGACGAACGCGACGTGTTGTCCGATCGAGTTAACTTCCATAGTTTTAATTAACGACAGGCGGATCATTCTTTGTATACGGGTAACGATTCTAATATGCTTGTCTTTCATATATATTATTGAGAGATATTGTATCAAATAGATTAGGATGATAGATTAAATGAAACCATATATAAAATAAATTGCAAGATACAAAACCTGCAAAAAGGTTTTGAGGTGCTTGCTTGTGTGGTTGTACCATACCACACCCAAATGCACAATGAATTTGAAATTCTAAGTTAATTCTGTTCCCATGTGTGTTGTTCCAGTAATATAGCATAACACATTTTTACTAACACACACATGAATTGAACCTCACGTGAAGAAGCTGCTGTGAATGAATTGTGTAATAAACAGAGGAACAATAAAATGATGAATATGTACTAGAAATGGCATGATGTGCATGAAATCTAATATTTATGATAGAAAATTTAAGCTGCTTGAAAACGAATCCTTTAGTTTGACCATAATTAATTAGCTATTAAATTTCATGATTTAGTTATATTTGGTTAAATAAAGAAATAGTAAATTGGTGTGTTTAAGTAAGATGCACTTCATAGAATAAATATTAAAAAAAAATCTAAATAGTAAGGTTATTAATAAATATGTAGGTTAGACACATGTATAATTAAAAAGATATAAAATTTGTACAACGTTTAATTACAAATAATGTTTAGCTAAAATGTGTTTATGCTTCAAAAGTGTTAACTTGAGCAGTAACTAAAGAAAAGAAAAGACCCACCAAATCTATTTTACAAAATGGTTCTTAACGTTAATTTTTAAATAAATTGTATTTAATTAGGTGGTCATAAATTCCAAGACAGACCTTAGAGATTTTGCAAGAGTTGAAATATTGTTAAAGGTATGGATTTCTGGTCCTTTGATCTTAGCTTTAATTTTTCGTATTATTCGTTTAGAGTACGTGTTCCGACCCTCCTCATATTGTAGCATTTTATCTCTTGTGTCTCAACCGACTTGTTCTTGTTACTTGACTCTATCTTGTTATTGTTATATGACTTGAATTAGATTATTATTGACATCGTTATACATGCGATAGATTTAAATGCTTGAACTCATTATCGCATGTTCCCGATCATTGATTATTTGCTTAACGAGATTTAGCATACTTATATTGAAATATTGTTGATTTGACTTTATCGTTCGTTTGACCTCAATACCCGAGCACATCCTCCTATGGGTTCATAGGGCGTCAAATGAGGCACCCTTGACGTGCTCTATCTGTGGCGGAGCGATTAGTCCACGGCGTCTCTCACTGTTTATTGATGTGCTAAGTTGTTGCACTTATTGTTTATTTAGAGGCGTATGGATCGATCCTAGGATAATTATTATTGACTGTTATTGGTGAATGGTTAAGTATGTGTGCCCATGCTTCCATTGCACATTACTGGTACATTAGGGCTGCAGCCAATGTACATACTGATCATTGAGTTACCGAGACTGGCTCGTTTGGGTATTTCCTATTGATATGACTTGTTTATTTTTCTAAAGTCATATTTTCATTTTACCGTTTCGATAATGTATTGTTTGCTATTGTTTTATCCGTTACTGAGCAATTTTGGCTCAGCCGTATTTCTTTTCTGTGGTTTTCTTTGTATATACGGCAGGTACTCAAGAGGCTACTGGGAATGTGTGAAGAGAGAAAAATCAATGGAGTTAGGCTAATGAAGTGAGAATTATTAGTATTTGATTTAAGACTTTTGTTATTTTCTAGTTTGAACTGGTTTAAGGATTTTGTCTATTTAAGGATTTCATTTGAATTAGTACTTAATTATTATGGTTTATTGTTTTTGATTACTGTATCGAGTGACATGCCAGCTTTAAAAGAGTTGGGGTGTTACACATGCAGTTCCAATTTAATTGATTCACAAGATGTGTGAACAAATGATGGATTGGTAATGTGTATGCTGATTCACAAGGTGTGTGAACATAAGACATGCAATTCCAATTTAATTGATTCACAAGGTGTAACATCAGTGCCGGAAACGTCACCGGAACAGTGATCGTGAACAGTACGTGAACAGCAATCAGGTACAAATCTTATGTAACTCAGGGTATTTCATAGTCATATCGAGTTTCAGTATCATTTCATGTTATCAAAACTAAGAATTCACAGTCATTTCAGAGAAATCAGTTCAGAACAATGGTTCTTGAGTCAGATAATTATCTGGCAACACAGAATCATCATGTGATTTATTTGTTAGGATCTTATTATGTATAAACGTATGTGAGGCCTTACAGGACAAAACAACACGAATATCGTTAAGTGAATGCTAAACCGACAGATTATTCGTATAGGTGACGATCTGTACGAATAAATCTAAAAGTTTAACGTTCTGAATGATATTCGATAATTAGAAAACAATATTGAAAAGGGTAGTTATCGTCGTATTTGATTCGAACAAATACGCGCGATGACCGCGCGATTCGATTTAAACGCTAAATAAATATTTTGTAAATTTAATAATTAAAAGATATTTAGTTAATTTATTAGGAATCACAATCTAAAATAAATTTTATGATTCTATTTTAAAACCGAGTCGTCTCGTTACGAAAACGACGCGAAAATGACGTTTCTACGCGAAATCACGCGAAACCGAACAAACCCGAACGAAACCGGGTATTTCCCCCACATTTATTGTGGCATTTAATGCCACAACAACCTCCATCTACCAGCCACCACACCCCATTCACGTTCACCTCCTTCTCTCTCTAAACCTTCTTAAAAAAATCCAACTTCTCACTAGGATTTCTAGCTCAAATCTTCACCTTTTCTTGTGTTTTTGGTGTCTAAATCACCACCATCACCTGTAGATCTTAGAAGTACAACGGATCTAGGGTTCTATCCAGTGGATTCGAGGTAAAATTCACGTTTCTATGCGGTTTTAGGGTTTTGAAAACCCTATTTTCGAATCTTGCTTGGAACCGGTTAAAATCCCTTCAAATCCTTAGGTAATCACCATGGAATGCACTTAAAAGAGTTAGGAACCCGTTATATACCAAAGAGTAGTCATATGTCGAAGCTAGGGCTGTTGAGGATGAGGTGTTCAAAAATCCCGAATGGCCATGAAGACCAGCTCGTCGAATGAGCCTGGTTCTTCATTCGCCGAATGTCTGGCATGACCGAATAGCCTCATTCGAGCTATGCCTATTCGCCCAAGCCAAGCCCTCATTCGCTGAATCAAACACATTCGATCAGGGTCATTCGATTGGGATTCATTCGATCAGTCACATTCGAACACCCTACTCCCATTCGGCCATCACCCATTCGACACAACCCCATTCGACTTAACATGCTACGAATGAACTCCTTCGACCAAGCTTCCATTCGGCAATCATCCTTCATTCGACTTAAAGCCATTCGACCGAACCCTCGTTCGGTTCATGGTCCTTTGTTCTATTTGACTCGGCCAGAAAACCCTACGGCTGAGAACTTGGGTTAGGACCATATGGTTCAAGTATGAGGATGATTAAGGTAGAGGAGTGCATGGGAATTTCTTAGTGTGAGTGTGTATGCATGAGAACCAAGTGAGACGACATGCATGGGGATTTACTTCATGTGTGTGTACATGGGTATCTCAGTAGGGTTTCATGAAAAGAAATCAACTCACTATGTCTAAGATTAAGCATGAGGAGTAACAACAAGAAGGGTAAAAACAATTGCATGAGGGTGAACAACATACATGGAAATTATTTAGATCCAAAGTCCAAGACCTAAAGTGTGGTATTGATCAAAACAATAATATCAAATGTTAGGTGTTGATTTTATTATTAATCATTAACATCTAAACTTTATGGTATTTTATAAGAACTTATAATCAAATTAAGATAAATCATTTGAATTATCTAGGATGATTATACAAGTAAAAGGCTAATGAACGGGCCAAGGTTGGCCCAATGGGCTTAACCTAAGCTCACCATGATAACTATATTTCCTTAACTTAATTATGTTTTAATAAAAGAAATGTAATTGCAAACCTTGTTAAAACAAATTAAATGCTCTTTTTAAATAAATGTGTAATTTAAATAAATTAAATGGAAAATGTCTACTTTAAGTCTTTAAATAATTAATGTGGGATTTTGGTTATGAATGGGTAATAAGGTTAGCTTAGTTAGAGAAAACCATAGAAACACATTAGTAATCTAAGACACGTAGTTGCACACCGAGACCAAACCCCAGTTAGGATGTTTATTATAAATACTTATCGTCTGCGAATCCTTTTAAAACAACTCAGGAACCGAAGATACATAAGCAACAACAACGAGCGCGCATTTGTGGTAATTCAATACAAAGCAACACAGGTGAGTTCATTGCCCCTTTTCTAAACATTTTTGTTTTAAAACGCGGGGCTGAGAAGCATGCGTAAACTGTTTTATTTAAACTGTTTATTTAAATGCTTTTAATTATTATATGTCTTTACATATATATGTTGTTGATACTCCTAGACTCCTGTCTAGGAAATTATTGAACAAATCAAGTTATCAATTAAATTTAAGTACTCTTATGAGTAATACCTTAAATTTGAATTCTAAATCAACCCTTAGTCCATCAAGTTCAACTTCAAGAATCTAAACTCAAAGTGAAATCAAATGAACAAGATCAATAAATCATATTCAAGGGAATCATAACTCAGTGTGTGATCTGAGGCCCAAGAATCATAAATCAAATCAATTATCATTCAAAATCATGGGAACTCAAAGAATCAAGAATCAAGAGACTCAAGAGATCAGAAATCATAAATGTGTGTGACTCATTGAAATAATGAAATCATTATGATCTAATGAACTCATTAATACTCAAGTCATGGTGGATGTCAGTTGTATATGGAATCAAGACCACGTGTAACACACATATAAAGTCCCTTCAGGTATAGAAGACTTTTGTAGTCAGGCTATACGGGCAATAACGTGAACAATCATGGAAATCAATATCAAAGTCTAAACTCAAGAGAATCAAGAGATCAAGAATCAAAGGATATCCTTAAAGTCCCCGCATGTACAGAAGACCTTTGGGTCAAGCTGTAAGGGCAAAACATTAAAATCCCGACAACGCAGGATTACTCTTTGTGAGTTATGCCTGACATGGGTCACGTGTGAGAGGTTACAACTTGGATAACCACCAACAACTAAGTCTAACTAATTGAGTAAAATTACACTCAATCATCATGTCTTAGTTGTATTTAAATGTTTTATTTAATTATTTAATTAAACATTTGACATTTTACTATTATCACTGACTTTTGGAAAATCTTTTGTCTATGATCAAAATCAAGAGAATCAAAGGTAAATCAAGTTTTGGAGATCAAAATCTATTTCAGAGGTGTTAGGTAAAAATGCTTAATTATCATTAATGTCAATGTCCTATGCGGATTAGTATGTGGTGGGATGGCGTCTGGGCGGGGTTGTAGCCTTGACCCAGGGGTATGCCCTATATATAAGCATACCGATCTGGATGATACAGTTGATGTTAATGAGGTTAGGGTCTTTACCGAAGGAGGTTATCAAATCATTTTCAAATCATAAAACTATATGAACTCACCAACCATGTGTTGACTTGATCTTTTTGCATGACTTCTCAGGTGACGAACAGGTCAACTAAGAAGTTATTCTTTTCGTACTAGGACTTCAGATAGAAGGCTTAGCTTTTGGACCTGCATAAAAATCTGAAGACATCATTATGCAAATTATTTTGTATATCTTGTGTAAATACAAGATAGAAATATATGACGTTTATGGTAGATTTACCTTGTTAAATTATAAACAATACTGATGTAATTTAACTTTGTAATTCTATTATAGTTAGCATTTCTCAATTGTATCATGTGCAATGTAAACAATCTGATCATCACGATTATCACTCACGATATCGCGCCCCGGGAACTTTCCGCCCGACGGGACAACCGATCCTATCCCGCCGGCTCGGGGTGTGACACAAGGTGTGTGAACAAATGGTGGATTGGTAATGTGTATGCTGATTCACAAGGTGTGTGAACATAAGACATGCAATTCCAATTTAATTGATTCACAAGGTGTGTGAACAAATGGTGGATTGGTAATGTGTATGCTGATTCACAAGGTGTGTGAACATAAGACATGCAATTCCAATTTAATTGATTCACAAGGTGTGTGAACAAAAGGGGTGATCTGCAACTGTGTAGGCATCAAATTGGTAATGTGCATGTTTTGATTCACAAGGTGTGTGAACATAAGACTTGCAATTCCAATAAAATAGATTCACAAGGTGTGTGAACAAAAGATGACCTACAAGGGTGTAGACATTCAAAAATTCAAGAGTCAAATTGTTAAATTTTGACTTTTGGGAAATATGATGCACAACTGGAGTTTTGTTAAATTGTACATGAATGGTGATTCATGGGTTTTGGGTGGAAACGACCCATTAGTAAATCGTTTGTATGCGATTGAATATTGTTATCAAATTATATTTGAGACATTAGTAGTGTATCCATATGGTGTTATGGAATACACTTGGTGAAATAGTGGGGGTAAACTTACTTAGTTCTAACGAACTAATGGTGTGATTTAAATGTGGTGTTACAGGTACAAAAGAGTAAGGTGAACGGTAATGGTGATCGGGATGGAACAAAAAGATTTGAGTGGTGAATTGAAGTTAACTTGTTATAAGTATGTGGATATACTTTGACATGTTTTAATGTTTGAATGATTAAAAATGTGTGTGTTTACAAACTAAACACGGAAAGTTTTTTCTGGGACCTAAACCAAAATCTTAATTAAATATTTTAATGTTCGGAGGGGACAGAAAGTGACAGGGGTGTCACAGGTTGGTATCAGAGCAATGATTTGAGGGATTCAAGTGCGTTATGAACACTTGAACTCAAACTTGAAGCTCTTGATAAGGAAAAGAGGAAGTTGTTCGATCTAAGATCCGATCAGAAAGCCGAACTCACCAGGTATGATGTACCTGAAAATTGTTGTTTAAGGTTGTGTAGAAGTATATGATATGGCATTGGTATTTGTCATGTAAGTTCATAATGAAATGGCGTTGGTGTTTATCATGTAAGTCCACATTTTTGTGGCGTTGGGGGGTAATCCATGTACATGTACATAATAATAAGTTACCCATTTTGTTGAATTTGTAGTTATAGGACTTGTTTTGTTATAAACCAATATTCCTAACTTGTGTGAAACAGTGAACGTAAAGACACGGGTATATGGTTCATATCATGCATTGTATAGACACAATGACATGTATAAAAACACAATGTATATACAAAAGATAAAATGACTTGTACAAAATTGTTCATAGTCGTCATTGTGTCTTTTTACAGGTAATTGTGTCTTTTTTAAAGAACACTATGTTATTCATACTCGTCATTTTGTTATTTATACTCATCATTGTGTCATCCTTGCTTGTCATTATGTGTAATGCAACATCATTGTGTCTTAAATTGTTCACGAAAACACAACATTGATCAGAAACACAAAATAAACAATGACCTGCACATAAGACACACTGTCATGTACAAAAGATACAATGATCTGTACAAAAGACACAATGAACTTAAAAAAAACAAATTTTTTCTATAGCAAAACTATATTAATTTTGAAAATAAAAAAATGCTCGTTTTCAAATAATAATTTCATATGTAAAAGTTATAAACGTTTAAAGAATATGGGAGAATTTAATAAAAAGTCAACAAAAATAGGCATGACTAAAATACCCTTCAACAACTTTATTTAATTATAAACATTAATTAATAATCTAATGGTTAATAATCATTTTTAGACTTTTATGTTAAAAGACTTATTTAATTTAACTTAACCCTAATACCGTACTATCAAAGGTCTTTAATTTTAATATGTTTACAAATTATATTTGTGTCACACTGTCACATCAAAGATAGGTTGAAGAAAGTTCAAAGTCTCGTTAGTGGCTACACAAATAATGTTTGGGCTTTAGTTCGAATATTTAGAATAATGGTCAAAATGAACAAGAATTATATTATAAGACCGTTTCAAAAAATTGTATTGGTTGAAAAAACGTTGCAAAAAATATTCAACCGCTTAAAAATATTCAAAAGAAATGAATCGTTTCAAAAACTAGGATCCTTTGAAAAATAGGAGGGTAAAAAGGGATCTTCTAAGTTGAATTAATTCAAAGTTTTACTATGAACCTTTAACTTTTGACTCTTATTTTTAAATTTTTTTTTTACTTACTTACATATTTTTTATGTTTACATATTTTTAATGCATTCTTACATTATCAGATAATAGTCATTATTATATTAATTTGATCGCAATTTTGTCACAAACATTTATATAAATTTCGAACTCAAACGGTAGCATAAATTTTGTGCGTTATTTACACAAGCTTATAAAGTGCATGTACATATATTGTTAAGTATTTTTATCGTTTATATCATTTTAATCGTAATTACTTCACAAAATATTAAGATTTAATAATAATATTTACCTAATATTAATATTTAAATAACACTAATAATTAAATAAAAATAATAATAATTAAATATTTCTATATAGTTAAATAATAATAGTAATTAGAAAACATAAATTTTTTTATGCTTTGGTTATATGATATAACAATGTCTACTTATTTTGGGTTCGTATTTTTTAAAAGTATGCAATCATGATCGAATACTCATTTCATTTATAACTACCATTTAGAGATTTATGTCAGAGAGATAACAAATACTTATGTTTTGCTATGGTAATCGTTGAGAAACCCACTAGAGAAAAAAGTAAAAGTAGTTACAGACAAAATACTTTTGACAAAAGTATTTATGAACATTGTTAACTTGTAACCACTAGGACAGAAAACTTAATATATATAATTTTAATCATCAATTATATATAAAAATAATAATCTATCATATTTTTAAACTTACTTTCAAGTATAAATTTCTTATTTGGATTTGAAAAAGCACCTCACCTAATAAATTTCTTGTTTGATCAGATGAGTATGTTGGTAGTCAGCTTCTTCATGGTTGCCAAATCTGACCGTTTGACCGGATATAGTAAACGTTGTTGATAATTAATGCGTTCAATAAGTTAATTTTTTATTTTCTTCGCATTTTTGTAAGATACAAATGTTCTTCTAGAAAAAATATAGTTGTGGAGTATGAATCCTTTCAACACCCTCTCATCTTTCTAGAACAACTTATATCGTGATGCATATCAATCGAATCGTGACGTAAGCTTCTACTACATATATATAATCGAAACCTTTACGTTAAACAAATAAGCGATTTGACCGTTTACTTTTCGGTGATATTTTAGTAAAGGATGAGCATTAGTTGACAACTTATTAAAGATTGAGAGATAAAGACATAAAAGAATAAAAATAAAAATAAATAAGAAACATACTGCTAATATATGTGGGGGTTGGATATAATATAAAGAGAATTTTGTCTAAAAAGTGTAGAAACAATATGAGTTTGACATACGACATGTTAAAAAAATCTAATACAAAAAATCCAGTTAAAAAATCAAAATCCAGTGAAATAATCAAAAATTCAATAAAAAATAAAAAACTAATAAAAAAACAGTACAAAAAAATAAATTCCAGTCCAAAAAAATCTAGTACAAAAATAAAAATTTAGTATAAAAAAATAATATGGTTAGTCTAAATTATCATTAATTCATTCTTTTTAGTATGTCACATTTTAAACTTCAATTGGTTTCTACTTTTCTTAGTCAAAAATTTCTTCTATTTAATTTTCGTGCTAATAATATATATGCACTCTCTTCTCATCATGTTGAACATCCTTATATTATAATGCATTTTATCCTCTTCTATTTGAATTTAAAAATATTAACATTATTCAAAACACATACACTACAAGTTAATTTAGTGCAAAATCTAATTAAATTAGTAATGCATCTCAAAGAATGTCGAGATTAGGAGTATTTTAAGAAACCAAAAATCGTTTGAAATCGAAATTGAATCGTGTTCATAACTAAAAAACCTAATTACTTATGAATTCGTTTTTTAATTTGATTATCGGTTCCATATATTTTTTGAATTCAGATTATTAAGTTAACTAATTAAATTGAAAAATGAATTTGATTTATTCGGTTGAATTCGGTTAGGTTTAAGGTTTATTTAGTTTTTAATATGTTTATTTGGTTTTAGTCGGTTCATTCAGTTGAATTCGTTTTGTTCGGTTTTAATCGAAACCAAACCAAATTGAATTCAGTTCGGATGGCTTGATTCCCAATAAGGTTTGGTTCGGTTTTTGGTGGGGCTAAAAAAATTTTCAAAACCGAATAAATCGTAAGCCAAACCGTTGAACACCCCTAGTCGAGATACATACTCTGAACATTTCCCTAACACTTGACGCTCTCCTTAATTAAACGGGGTATTAGTCCTACATATGATCGTTTTCATTCTGAATTTGAGGGAAGTTCAACGAAAAGATGGTACACAAATATATCCCAACAACATATGTGTTGCGTTGTTCAAATTTTTACGTAGGGTTAAAAGTAGTAAAGTAGATGGTTTTTACATCAAATTTTTGCCTTTTCGGTGAACGAGTACTTGTTGCAATTACACAAATATGTCCCCGATAAAAAAAAAAAAAAAAAGTGCTACATGGAGTTTTTTTTTTTAATATATTATTTGTTAGAGTAATTGCAGAGCACAGAGCAATAAGCTGTTTTATATGAAATCTGAAGCATCTCTCGGTGTGGAATGTTTGTGAAAAGATAAAAGTTTTGGAAACCATAGACCTCGAATGTTCCAATGGAAGTGTTGTGGTGAATTTATATATAACTAGGTTTGTATCTCGTGTAATACACGCGATAAATAAAAAATATTACTAATTAATAGTTACCGATAAAATTTTAAACTATATAAGATATTTTTGTATATAAAATATAATTAAATATAATTTTAACATTAAATATTAAAATAATTATATTATTTTTTTAAACACTAATTTTAACATTAAATATATATTTTAAATGTATTAAAAAGTCTTATTATTAATTTAAAAATGTGTGAGAAATATATTTGATATTTAATATTATTATTTAATACATGATATATTTAATAAGAGATATAGACGAGAAAAAGACATTAAGATACTCTATAAACACGCCAAGTGACTCTAAAAATCTTTATGTGTTAGTTAAATAAGATACTATAATAATATAAAATGCATGAGATAATAAACTCCGTCACATATTCACGCTTAAATATTCATATCTTGAATTACAAACCAACTAGAGTTTTTTGTTTTTTTTTAACATGAACGTTAGTCATACTTTTTAACTACTCCAACCTAATTATACCCAGGGGTCTTAGAGCATATGCAGAAGGTGCGACCGCACATGGCCCAATTTTTTTAGGGAGGCCTAAATTTTTTTAAAAATTTGTATATATTATATATTTTAATTTATTTTACAACAAACACATATAATTTACAATCAAATTCTTAAATATATTTAACCTAATCAAAAACTAGTTACCAAAAACCAAAGTGGGCTTTTTATGTATTGTTGATCAAGCAAGTGTTTCACTTCAAACAAGATTTGAACAATACAAAAAGTATGAAAAATTATTTGGATTTTTATTTCCAAAAAAGAGGGAGGAACTGGACGACAATGACATTAGTTCATGTTGTATTCTTCTTGAGGATGCTTTGAAGTATGATGGAAGATCATATATTGATGGTTATGAGCTTAATATGGAGTTAAATTTGTTGGATACTTTATTACCTAGTGAGATTCTAAACCCGGTTGATGTTTTAAAATATTTGAAGCGAGTCGATTGTTTTCGGTAACTGTAGCAAATGCATCAATTGCATATAGAATCTTGTTGACTATTCCGAAAACTGTAGCATCCGCAGAAAGAAGCTTTTCAATATTGAAGTTGTTGAAGTCATACTTACGATCGATAATGACTTAAGAAAGACATAATGGATTCACAATGATAACTATTGAGAATGAAATACTAGATAATGTGGATTATGAAGATTTAATCAACAACTTTGCATCAAAAAAATGCTAGAAGAACGTCACGTTTTATTTAGTTATTTGAAACATTGAAATGCATCATTTTGCTAAAACAATATTGTTTATATTGATTTTACTGTTGTTTTAATTATCGTCAATTTGTATGTGTGTGCCACATAGGGGCCCATTTTTAGCATTCGACATGGTACATAGTCTCTCAGAGACGGCCCTGATTATACCTATGTTCGGGTTTGAACTGTGACGTTTTCATATAAGAGGTAAAACCTCTACCAAATAGAATTAAATTAAAAAACAAGTTTGTATATTTATGTAATGTACATCATGTTAGAAAATATGTATATTACATAGTTTTAATAAAAAAATAATTAATTAGAAGTTAGTTTATGATATAATAAATATTTATAATTAAAATTATAGTAAATATCTTTTATATTGTTATTTAATAGGAAAAAGAAATAAAAATAAGGATTAATAAACATCGGAGAGTAGAGATGGGCAAACCCTTTTTAGTAATAGGTTTCGGTTCCAAATTGGTTCCGTTTCTGGTCAACAAATTCAAGAATCGGTTCCGGCTAGGTTCGGGTTTTGATTGTTTTTAACCTGTTTTTATCGGTTTTTGGCAGGGTAAACGTGAAAACGCTTCAAGTAATTTTGGTTGCGGTTGTGATTTTCCAGAGAAAACCAGAACCGTTTGCCCACCACTTTCATTTCAGGTAGTTGGTTCTGGTTTCATAACATTTTTTTGCTCACTCAGAGAGTGACACATTTCTCCTCCTTTGAAGCATCGAAAGATAGATGAAAGGCCTAATGAAACATCAAAAAGTGATATATTGATATCTGTCTCATTAGTTATTTACTTGTTAGTATAAATTCGTAGATATATTGTGGATACACAAAACATATTATTTCTTAAAAGTTTAGATTGTATGTAATGATTTATATGATACTTAATTAAATGAACCATATACAACGAGAATTAAACTTTGAAAAACAGGTTTGAACAAAGGTAAGATTCATATAAAATAACAACACATGACACTAATTTGTTGTACAATCAAAATAAAAAACCACTTAGAATAATGTAAGACTCATATAAAAATAAAAAACACAACCCATCATTTTGTCATAGAATTGTAAACACGCTTATTCATTATATTGCGCAAATATCAACCTCTGTTTCTATTAAGCCTCAAAAGCCACCTTCGGAAAGGTCTTAGAGATTCCAGTGGGCGTTTTCATTGTTATTTTGTCACTTGTTGGATTCTCAACATAGATCTCAACTAGTGAGATCCATATCAACACCTCTTTAGATTTAACTCCCGACAACTTTTTGATCTTGCACTTCTCAAAGTACGAAGTGATCTCCGTGGCATATGACACTTGCTTTCCGACCTTCTCAAACTTGTGTTTGATATCATTCTTTTGTTTGACCCACACAAGCCCCGTTTCTTTCACGTAACCAAGTTCCTCAACGTCTTCTACAGGCAGTAGGCCGTCTGGAAGACAGTATTCTCTTAGAAGAGACTTAGCCTTCTCCTTACAAACCTCATTTCCGGTAAAAATTTCTGCACATGCTCTAACCTCAGGAGTGACCGGAGACATTTTTGGTAAATTAAATAGGTGGGAGTAAAATTTGTTGGGATGTAATGGAAACTACGTGTGTGATTAGTATATGTTGGACGAATGATATGTTAATGGTATTCCATGGTCTTTTATAGGTCCTTTCAGAATTATATGACCTTAAATTTTGTTTTAACTACCAAAATACCCCTTGACTATATTCCTTTCAAAGCTGGGTAGTTTTGTTTTGTGGATTCATGGACCGGAACTTCCAAATGCTGGATGCTTTTTCTTCATTTTGAATAATTGAACGCGACGACCGACTGTATATTATCTAATTTTTATGTTACAAGTTTATCAAACCCATTGGCAAAGGATATTATGTGCCCCTTCGTATTGTTAATTTGTTTTAAGTATTAATTTCGTCATTTGCTTCAAAAGATTAACATTTATTGTGATCCTCGTAAATTTTGCTCCCTTTCAAAACGTCAAGCTCCGTCACCGAGACCCTCAATATATTAATAAAAGTTAGCTACCAGTTTAGCATAATCTGTAATTGGAAAAATATCTTAGTTTATGACGCATTTATCATTTAACAAATATTAAAATTGTGTAGATTTATATTTAGATAAGAAATTGAATATAGACTGCTTGGAAATACAATGTGTTTTTGGTTTATTTGAAAAACTATAAACGCACATGTGTTCAGAAATACCATGCCAATTTTCTTGTGATCGATCATTGCGGAGGTCAAGAACCAATTATTTGCGTAGCCACTCGCACCCTAATAAAATAAATTATTTTTATATATAACATTACAAATTCTAATTCATCCTCAAAATATTCAAATACGGACCCTTATCAAGTTGAGGTGTATGAAAGTATAACAAAGAATAGCTTGATTTGAAATTTTTTTTGGTTGTCACTTGATAGTCTAAGTCAAGTCATTAATCAATTTTAACCGACCAGACTTGCTGGGTCGGATGAGTCAAGCTAGTTCCAAAATCGCCAGAGCCCTCTTGTTCTAATCTTTTTCTTAGCAACTGGCTTTCAAAAGTCTTGCTGAGAGGAAGATTAGAAACACCTTACTATATTGAATTTATAATAGTGGCATTTTTTCTGCGGATATGGAGTTTGTTGAGAGGACATGCATCCTTCGTTCGTAGTGGTCATTTATAACTGTTTTTCCAACTGAACCTAATTGACTATTTTGCGACAAGAGGAACTAAGATGATGATTATTTTTTTCAAACTATTTTAATATACGATATACAATGAGGTTAAGTGTTAACTCTCTAATTAAGTTTATCAAATATATAATACATATATGTAAGAATCATATTAGATTAGTATCTTGTGTATTAAGTAATAATACATTTATAAATTATAAAATTACAATTTTTTTAATAAGTTTACAACCATATGTTTAAAGAACACAAAAATAACTTGTATTACTCTAATAAGAAATTACTTTTATACCCCTTAATTTACGCGACTATAAATGAGTATTTTTAATTTTTTGCATCTTGTTGGTTTTTCCAGACCCCACAAAGTGGGATTAAACTGTGCAAGTGTTGTTGTTGTTGGTTTTTATTTAAAAGCATCCATACAAACAAAAAAACAACATACATACATACATGCATGCATGCAGGGGTGGCTCGACATGCATGAATAATAAAGCCAGAGCTTGTGACCTCAAAACCTTAGGGCTCCGTTTCTTAGCAAGTTTTCTATATACGATGGATTTTACTAAATTGATCCAAAATGAAAAAAAAAACAGAGTGAAAAAAAAGTACAATATTATACTTTCTGATGCGGTAGTTTTGAGTTTTTCTTTTGTTGAAAAGTTTAATCACACATTTATCAATTTTTCACTCATTTAGAAATTGAACTTTCTGAACACTTTTGATTTTTTTTATTGTAGTTATCGATTGAATTTTTAGGGTTTTTTTTACCTTAACTTTGTTGAATTTTATTGTTATTTATTTATTAATATGATATTTTGATACCAATTGATTTATTTGACTTTTGAATTTTCACTTTAATTAAAGGCTAATTTTATTTTTTGAAAATTTTCATTGCATACAACTTCTAAAATTGTTTACAACTTTATGTTTTGTTAAAATCTTCAGTTGTTGGTTAATATGACAATAATAAATGATTATTTTTTTAGTCGCACTTTTTTATGTAAGTTCAATACAAATTTATTGCTTCTGTTTGCCATTAGCTTATTAGATATTTGTTATGTTATTATCAAAATAATATTATGTTAAGTGTGTTATCAACATTTATTAGAATTGAAAGCATAATATTTATTTACTAAAAGAGCCTAATTTTATTAGTCGCTTTGAGCCTCTAAAATGTTTAGACCGACCCTGGTTATTACTCTTTAATTTACATAATTAGTTGATAAGTGAAATAAGCATAATGCACCTTCAATCAATGAAGTAATGAAAGTTTTCAAAGTGCAACTCTTTAAGTATATGGATGTCTGATCCGAGTTATGACTAATTGATATTAGTCGTTTTGTGCCTCTAAAATATTTAGACCGACCCTGCATACGTATGCACACATGTGTGTATATAAATTCTATCCTTTATTAACCTGATTTTAAAAGATAACTGTTAAACTCAATTTTTATATTTATTTGATTTATTGCCATTTTAATTTAAAAAGTTGCATTTGAAAAAAAAAAGGGTTTATTATGTAACAAAAATGTTCAATTACATCTGATTTAACTTGTGTTAGACTAATCCAACTTCAGCTAGTTCAACATATTTGTATTTATTTTACGATAGAAAAGGTTGGATTAAGCTAGTTTTTTGGCAATGATTTTACCATTAATGATTTAATGATATGATTAATATCCGTGAAAGTCAATAATGTCATTATCGTTTACTTGACCGTTTGAAACTGAACTAGTAAACGGCCGTTGAATACCGCATCCGATTATATTTTGTATTTTGTATTTTATTTTTTGAACTTTAGTACAACAACTTTCTTCTAGAATAAGACAACATTGAACGATACGAGTTATTACAATACAATCTTTAATTCTAGAACAAACTTCTTTTAGTGATGTGATATCAATTAATTCTGACGTAAGGTTTGTACATAATATTGAAAAGGTTTTAAAAGAATATTTATATATTGAAAAATAGATAGAAAAGGACTAACGAAATACCATACATCTTATACACACACAAAAAAATAAAAATAAAATTAGTTAAAATGAAATTTTAGACCTTATTAATATGATCATCTAATTTCTTGAGCTTTTAGTTTGATAATATAATTTTAGCTTTTACATGATTGTTTCTAATGTTCTTTTAGTTTTTCAATATTTTTAAGTTATTTTTCACTTTTTTATTTTTAGAGTAAATTACTAATATTGTCCTTATGGTTTGCTAGTATTTCGCTTTTGGTCTCTATGCTTCATAATTTACCCATATGGTCTAAAACTTTAGACATTTGTAATACATATAGTCCTTAGGTTACCAAATTATCCTCAAATAATTGACCTAATTATCCTCACATAAGAACTATATGCGTTACAAATGTTCAAAGTTTGAGATCATATGAGCAATATATGAAATATATGACAAAAAACGAAATAATAGCAAATCACACGGACCATCTTCTTAATTTACTCTTATTTTTATAATGGTCTTTTAAAGCAGTTAAGATGAAAACATTAATTTTTTTTACTTTAATGTTAAAATAAAAGTTATTGCATAGAAACAAACACACTTTTGATTGTTGTTCTATGATATGAGATGTTTTAGGGTTTTACGTCTTCGGATTGATAGTTATTGTCAGGTGTTCTTTAATATTTTACGTCTTCGGATTGATAGTCTTATGTGCGTTTTGATTTTAGGTTTTAATATTTTATACATGGAGAGTTTTTTTAATATTGTTTATGGGTAATATTAAATATTTTAGCATTTTTTTATAATTATTATGACATGTTTGCAAAATTCAATCGTATTTTTTTTACGTTTTTAGTAACCACCAACGTTTTGATTTTGAAGTTTGCCGAAACTCCCAGTGCGTGACCGAGAATTCCACCTGGCTTTTGTTTTGTTTTTTTTTTTTTTTGAACAGATTCAGTCTGAACGACTGATTTAAGCCCAAATGGGCACACATCGAAGGGCAGGCCCAGGCGTCACCCATCGACCACAAGATAAGCTGGAACCGGATAAATCCGTAAACCCCTCTTCCCTACTTAGGTTTTAACCTCTGACCTTAATAAGGTGCAACTTCTTCCATTCATCATAATACCTGACTTTTGTTTACTTTGTTTTCACATGCCACTAGCGTTTTGGAAAAGGATTACTTAATTTATCCCATAATCTCGAATTTGTTATAATAATATTAAACATGTTTAACAAATAAATATAATGATTGAACATAATCAAACATTCACAAACACAAATGAACGAATACGACATTCCTTTAACTAAACGAATGAACTTTCCGCCTAACAGTTCACAAATTGTTTGTTGAATGTTGGTTCGTTTACAACCTTAATTTCAACACATTTTGTTACGATTAGCCCAAATAGACTTTTAATGACATATCTCTTTAATGGGAAACTATCTTTGGTTGAACGGTTCATTAAAGGAACAGGCAGAACTAGCAAAGAGAATGAAAGAACCAAAAATAAATTTATAAATTTTTTTATATTACTATCTTTAATTTTTTGCAGTTTTAGGATTGAGTAAATTACCGAAATGGTCCTGATAGTTTGCTAATATTTCACTATTGGTCTATAAGTTTTATAAATTATCCATATAGTCCCAAAATTTTAAACATTTATAACACATACGGCTTTTACTCCTGACCAAAATCAAACATAATCTAGATTGTATGTGTTATAAATATTCAAAGGTTTGGGACTATATGAAATTTATGAAACACATGAATTAAGAGTAAAATATTAGTAATTCACATGACCATGTTAGCAACCCACCATTTGATAGTTGAGCTAAAAAAATACAAAAAAAAAAAAAAAAAAAAAAACTAATTGTGTGCTGGAAAAAAAAAATTGGTTGAACCCATATGCGGATTACTTGAATTTGTGACACCATTTTAGTGGAATCAAACACGTTTCCGGGTTACCCATATTGGGCCGACTTCCGTACCTATAAATAAATATAAGTCGGGTCTTGGGCTCCAAATTTTGGGATCCTCATTTACAAATTTTTTTTAATATAAAAGTAAAAAATAAATATATTAATACATATGCATTATGAACATGGATTTAAATTCATATATTCTTTAATTAGAACTCTAATTATATATATACTCAAATTATGATTATGTGGTTTATTGTTACATATTCAGTATAAAAAACCCAAAATTTATTACAAAAAACTAGTACCAAAAATATAGATAAAAAAAGAAACAAGTCCAAAAAAACAAATACAAATCAAATACAAATAATAATATGTTACACCTTAAATTGTCTTAATTCCCTTTTTAAAATGTCACGTGTCAAACTCTTATTGATTATTCTATTCTTAGTCAAAAACTCTTCTTATTTAATCCTTCCACTATATTTACGATCAATCTATTGAGACTCATGGTCATGTTAAGTATATCTCATTAAGATTATATGATGCCAATATAGTTGTTCTATAGCATTTTAAAGCATTATATATATATATATATATATATATATATATATATATTATATTAAAACTCATGAAAATGAATAATATATTTATAAAGTTTTGGAATTTGACCCAATAGTAATTTTTTAATTTTTAAATTTGGCCACAAATGAATTAACCAAATAGGTATAGGTATGAAGCATCCCCCATTATGACAGTATATGCAAAAATGAACCACATATGAATTAACAAATAAGTATGGTATGAGACCGATGCTATCATGGCCAGTGTTTCCAAAACCAGACCAGACGTTGAACCGGATGACTTACTGATTACCAGTTGGATTGGATATGTAGGTCTGAAAACGGATCAAGAACCAAACTTTATCTTCATAATCATCATCAATGATCTCTAACGAGTGCGGAATCCAAGTTAGAATCAAGAAATCAATAAGAAAAATGCAAACTTTTATAAATACTGAAAATTTCGGGTACAAGTGCCTCAATACGTCTAGAGAGCAAGTGCCTCGGGATTCCAACCTAAACCTGTACAGAAATACGTCTATTTATACTAGGCCTAGGTGTATACGAAATCTAATACAAAAGTTCGAGTACACGAACAATTCGTGTACTCGAAATGACTGTACACGAAAATGATCAAAATCTGATTGTTGACTCTTCCGTGTTGACTTTGTCAGTCTTCATCGTTTAGTGGGCTCTACAAACTCCCCCTAGACTGGCGAAGTCATCCGATCGGAAGAGTGACGTTATGTGGCCCAGCTCCTGCATAAAGCTTCAATTCTACGGCATAAGCAACTGTGCGAGTAAATGGCTTAGCCTCCTCATCATTCCCAGAATACACACGTATAGGAGACTCATGCAACTTCATCATGTCTTCTTTTTCGTACTTCAGAAGATCCATAGGGTCAAGAATGATGTCGATGTCGTCAACATTGTCTTTGTCTTTGATGATGACCGCTGCTAGATTGAGATCGTCATAGTACCAAGACAAGAAGTTAGCCAAAGAATTATCAGGAACTCTTGGGGAAACAGTCACTGCTTGCTCAACACGAGGTGGAGGATACTTGTAGTATACCCATGGCTTCTTCGTCTTTGGATCAATAATACACTTTGAAACATATCGCTTTCCCTTGGCAGTACGCATCACTGGGAAGTCCTTATCACACTGATCTTTAATAAACTTTGCGAATAAATCAGCCTGTGAGTCCTTGGAAGGGTTGAAGAACATTGCTTTGTCTATGCTTCGTATATCAGCCTTGGGTAGTGAGCAAAAATCTTGTGGTCTCTTGAAGAACTCGACCTTTCCATTTCTTCTCTTGACTAAGTAGAGATCCCTTTCTTTGTCGTACAGCCAACAACACACGTTAGACCTGTCGTTACGAACAGCGAACAGGTTTCTGTCATCAGACGTAAATGTATGCTCTGGATGTACATCGCTCATCTCCTTGAACCAATCGTTCTTAGCCACGGGAGGAGACGGTGTCCAATCTCTCTTTTTGTCAAACCAGCTGACAATTACCTCATGAAGAGAAGTGACCTCATGTCCCAGAGCATCAATGTATTTGTGGGCATACAAATAATCGATATAAGGATCGGATGAGACGTTGCCAAGTATGATGTTTTTTGGTTCTTCTTCTACAGATGCCCCTGCAGAAGATTCAGCTCCTTCCTTAGTCTTGTTGCCAGACCACTCAAAGTCAAAATCTTCTGGTAAGTCAGCAAACCAACTGTCAAGACCAGCTCCTGATGTTTCATCAGGCTGAACACAGTCGCTAAACAAGACATCGTCAGGAATATCTCCAAAAAGATCATCATAAAGACCCGTGGACTTTCCTGACGAGGATGGATTTCCAGTGGCTCCTCCCTGATCCCTTTTGTCGGATGTATCATCTTCTTTCGTGTTTTTATCATTCTTTCCATCTTTATCATCATCCTTTTTCTTCTGATTTCCTTCCCTCTTATGTTCACCATCATCATTGTCACTATCATCACTGTCATCACTTTCATCATCATCATTGACATCATTGTCTGATTCTGGAACTTCTTCTCCTTTAAGTCTCTTGATCTCCTTTTTCATCTCATGGTTCTCTAGTGAAAGAAATCTGATATACTTTCGGTGCGTTCTGATTTGCCTATGATATTTGGTCAACTTGCTGCATATCTTGATCATTCCTTCTTGCAGATTTCGGATAAGACTGTCCTTGCGCTCAGAGTCCTTCTCAAGTCTGAAAACTTGTTCCTTCAAGCCAACGAGATCGACAGGCACATGTCTCGGCTCGTACGACGAATCAGCGTGCAAAGGAGATTTTCCTTTGTCACCGCTCGAGCGAGTCGGAGATGGTGGAGTTTCGGTGTGAGGGATGGAGGTAGTAAAAGATGGAGTTGTGGATCTGGATGGGATTTTGATGACTAACTTGGGTTTGGCTGGCTGAGTAGGTGGCTTTGGTTTTGAATGTGGCTCAGGCTTTATTGGTGGTTTGGGCTGTGTGGATGGTTTGGGCAGTGTGGATGGTTTGGGCAGTGTGGATGGTTTGGGCTGTGTATGTGGAGGTGGTTGTGGTTGAGTAGGTGGAGGTGGTTGTGGTTGTGGTTGAGTAGGTGGAGGTGGTTGTGTAGACGGAGGTGGTTGGGTAGGTGCGTGTGATATGATAGAAGCAACTAATGAGAAGGACAAGCTTGAGAACATCTGCTGAAGTCGAGGATCTCTGGTTCTCCTGGCCATTGTCTTTTGCCTCTTCTTCTTCGGTGATGACTCTGGAGTTGGAGTGTAGTCCGCATCCTGAGCTTCTTCTCGTTCCTGTCTGGTGGGAGGTGGCTTTTCAGGAACAAAGTCTTCGCTTGATGAAGAAGAAGGCTCATGAGTAGTATCCTCTGCTGCTTTATCAACTTTTGAACTTGAACTCGTAGCTTGGACATCATGCTTCTCGGCCACAAAGGCAACAGGAGTGCCTTGATCCTCTACAACATTGTCATCACCTACAAAGCGTCCAAACTTTATCAAGGGCCTCTGACCGATGTACTGCTTTTTCCCGCGGTTGTTCATCTTCATGTAGCCGAAGATGTCATCTCGCATCCTCTTGATTCCCAGAGTGCCCATTGTGGGAACTAGATCCTGATGCCGTTTGTTGATGACAGGAAGCGAGGAAATGCTAGAAACCTTTCCTTCCTCCTTCCCTTGATGTTGGCATACATGTCAAGAAATATCATCCTCGAGTAGTTGAAGTCCATTCCCAGTGCTAATGCTGTCAAACACGAACTCAATGTCTGATTTAGCACATCATAACCTCCTTTTCTTTCGGACAAACATTGTGTGACGATATGAGCCAGGTATCTCCAGTAAGGATGAAGAATTTTCTTCTCTGTGGGAGGGTAGGCACCCTCGTGTCCCATCTGAAAGACTGTACGGTTGACCAGATCTTGATCTAACTCAACAGGATCTGTATCCTTGTCTCCGAATTGAAGACACTCTCGCAGAATCTGCTCTGTAACGGTAATTGGCTTGCCCTGGATCTTCCCAATGATGCTAACATTTCCACTGCTATCTGTATGCTCAGTAACAGTGCTCCAAAAACTCTCAATGTAATCAGAAACAATAGTGGAATGCTCCATGATAGCGTAGTTAACCGGAGATATAATCAGACCATCGACTAAGCTTTTGAACTCTGAATGTCTCTCAGGTGGGTCTCCAAGATATGCTGACATGTTATGATCTGGTACGAAACGTAGGTCAGCCGTCTGAAAAAGAAACTGATTAAGTTAGTTCAAGATTAAGAAAAATGAATTTTCTGTAAAATTTTCTAAGTATGGGACATGTTGTTCTCGAGCTAACAGTTGTACACGAAACAACAGACTGTATACGAAGATCAAGGTGTACACGAAGTACATTCTGTACACGAAGTGCATTCTGTACACGAAATGAATCCTGTACACGAAATGCATCCTGTACACGAAGTCCATCCTGTACCCGAAGTACATCCTTTACACGAAGTTTTGTCTGTATTCGAAATTTATTCTGTACACGAAGTTTGAATTTCGAATACAGCAGAAACCTTCAAATCTTCATTAAGATTACTCCTTAGAATCTCTAATCTAGTTCGAAATATTCGGAAATCATAGGCACTCATAATATCCAAAGATTGCCTTTCAATTTCAAGTATTTCAAGGTCAATTTATCCAAAGACTATATGTATACGAAAATCGCGTACTCGAAAATTACTTTTGACCATAACTTTCGAATCCACGGTCAAAATTTTATAAAACTCTATACCTAAGGTCGCCTAATGATGATCTAAAGGATAGCCGGAGTAGAATTTTGAGATCGGGTCTAGAAGTCGAGATCGCCTCAGAGAAAGAAATTTCGTACTCGAAGTGTGAAAACGTGTACTCGAAATAATGGTACTCGAAATTTAATATGGTTGGGCTATTCATAGGGTCATTTCGAATACACTATTTCGTGTACTCAATTTCGAGTACGCACACTTGATCTATTTTCGACTTAAAATTCTAACTGTTAAAATAAAATATAATAAAATAAAATAAATAAAATACACTTTGAACAAGTTTTAAGTTTAGTCGGTTCAACTTTTGTGGGATCAAATCTGTTATCAAAATTTTACTAGCTTAGTTAATTTCTTAACGAAGCACAACCTTTAAATATCTATTCCCCACCAATAATTTCCACTCGTTATTTCATTTCTTAAAAATCAGTCATATGATCAAGTTTTTCTAAAAATATCTTATGGGAAATTTGTCAACGATTAGATTGTAAGACTAGATTAATATGCAACCTATCAGTCTTGTTAAATTCTTAGTTTCAAACTTTGATTGTGTTTCAACGAACTTAAAATTATTTTGACAGATTTTTTTTAAAGATGAGAAAAGAAAAGAACAGATCTATTAGGTTTAGAATCAAGAACAAGAAGGGGTTTTATCATCTTGTGCTCATTGGCATCTTTTATTTTCTGATCTATAGACACATTAGCCTTAACGTCACACATCCAGGTCTTTGCTTACGCAAAACATAGGATGCTTCAGTAGGTATTTACCTC
Organism: Mikania micrantha; assembly: GCA_009363875.1. Taxonomy (NCBI): domain Eukaryota; kingdom Viridiplantae; phylum Streptophyta; class Magnoliopsida; order Asterales; family Asteraceae; genus Mikania; species Mikania micrantha. The sequence continues at coordinate 69,878,188 of CM018696.1, forward strand.
TCTTTGTTTGCACAAAACATAGGAAATACCCTAGTTTTTCAAAACACAATTTCAAGTGTATTGAAACATAATCTCGTTTTGATTCAAGGATTTAAACAAGAAGTCAAATAGTTGTCACACATTTCTAGTTATTTAATGATCACAATTTCACACTTATTTATTTATATGTATTTTAATTTTAATTTTGATCAAGTCTGATTATTTAAGTTTTGAAAAACTTATTTCAACTTCTTAGTATAGAATAGATATTCAAAGTTGTTATTCTTTTAGAAATCTTATTAAGATAGTGAAATTTTGATCCTTAGAAATTATTTCACTTCCCAATTTGATCGATTCACTATGCTTGTTCAAATAAACTTTTTTTGTATTTTCTTAAACTTTGAAAAGATAAAATATTTTTGTAATTTTCTTTGAATACTAAGAGGCAGAATCTCCTTTTCTTAGGATTTCAAAACTTAACTCCCCCTAAACTTATAGATCATCTTAGACTGACTCAAAGACCAAAAATCTTTTTGTTGTTTTGTAAATTTTGACTCAAGGAACGAAAAATCTTTTTGTTGTTTTGTTAATTTTGACTCAAAGAACGAAAAATCTTTTTGTTGTTTTGTAAATTCTCCCCCTAAATTTGTGATATATAAAAAAATTAAAGTGAAAACAAAACACAAATTTTTACGTATTTACAAAAATGCTTTTAATTGAAGCTTATTAGTTTGAGAGAGGCAAGCAAGTGATGAAATCGTGCTGTGTCGAACGGTTTTGTGAAAAGGTCCGCTAGATTGTCATCTGTGTGGACCTTTTCAAGAAGAATTAGTTTCCGTTCGAAACAGTCACGGATGAAGTGAATCTGGATTTCAATATGTTTAGTTTTAGAGTGTTGTACCGGATTTTTGACGATCTGTAAGGCTGCTTCATTGTCACAATAAATAGGAAAGTCAAGAGAGTTCAAACCGTAATCGAGGAGTAGTTGTTGCATCCAGATAACCTGAGAGCAGCAACTGGAAGCAGCAACATATTCGGCTTCTGCAGTAGATGTGGATACGGTAGTTTGCTTCTTGCATTGCCATGAGACAAGGCGATCTCCCAGGTACTGACACCCACCGGTGGTTGACTTCCTATCCAGGTTACATCCACCAAAATCACTGTCTGAGTATGCAAATAATCGAAACTCAGAGTTCTTTGGGTACCAAAGACCGAGTCTAGGCTTCCCGACCAGGTACCGAAAGATTCTCTTGACAGCTATAAGGTGAGATGCCTTCGGATTTGCTTGATATCTGGCACACTGACATACTGAGAACATGATGTCTGGACGACTAGCGGTCAGATACATCAGAGAGCCAATCATCAAGCGATAGAGGTGTTGATCAATATCTTCACCTTCCGAATCCGAAGTCCAGATAGGACGAGCAGCCATGGGAGTGGATGCCGGTTTTGACTCCATCATTTTGAACTTGTTCAAAATGTCCGTGACATATTTTCCTTGGTGAATCAGCACACCCTTAGAATATTGCTTCACCTGCAGACCTAAAAAGAAGGTCATTTCTCCCATCGCGCTCATCTCAAACTTCTTCTTCATTACCCCCCTCAAATTCTTTGCATAACGCTGAGCTTGTGGAGCCGAATATAATGTCATCCACATAGATTTGGACGAGAATTAAATCATCCTTATCCTTGCGAACGAACAAAGTTTGATCAATGGCTCCACGGGTATATCCATTTGCAAGCAGGTGATCAGTAAGTGTAGCATACCATGCTCGCGGGGCTTGATGAAGACCATAGAGAGCTTTGTCTAACTTGTATACATGATCAGGAAACTGGGAATCTTCGAAGCCTGGAGGTTGGCAAACATAGATTTCTTCTTTAACCTTCCCATACAGAAAGGCAGTCTTCACATCCATCTGATACACCGTGAAGTTCATGTATGAGGCATAGGCCAAGAAAATCCGTATGGCTTCAAGTCTTGCAACTGGTGCAAATACTTCCTCATAATCTATTCCTTTCTGTTGATAGAAGCCTTGAACAACCAGTCGGGCCTTGTTTCTGATAATGACACCTGAATCATCTCTTTTGTTTCTGAAAACCCATCAGGTTCCGATAGGCAGTTTTCCTTTTGGCAGAGGAACTAGATTCCACACTTTCAGTTTCTGGAACTGCATCAGCTCTTCCTGCATTGCCTCAACCCAGCTGGACTCCTTGAGAGCCATTTTGACATTCTTGGGCTCAACCTGCGAAATAAAACAAGAATATAAACAAGAATTAATAGGACCTGATTGACTGCGAGTGATTGTCTCTTCAGGCAACACGTTCTGAGCTGCAGTGGATTTGCTTCGAGTGATAACGCCTTCTGAGAGAGGTCCAATAATATTCTCAACTGGATGATTCTTGTTTACACCAAGTGTTGGCACTTCTTCCACTGCTAGATTGTCTAGCAAGTTGCTGATGTTGTTAACTTGATCTTCACTTGAAGAAGAAATGTTGTCAATAGGAGCAGTTTCATTTGCTTCTGCTCCATGATCCATGCAATGTTCCTCAGGTATACTATCTGAGAATAGTGGATTGTCAAAAGTCTGGTGGGAAGAAGATGAGACTTGATCAGTTTCGGGAAGAGGTTGAACGGACTGAGAGGTGTCTGGTTATGATGGAAGAACTTCATGAATTGGAGTTGGCTGGGTTGGAGGGGCACGATTGTAGAAGCCTGGAGGGTCAGCTGTCAAGAGACTAAGATCACAAGGAACATAGTCAACCCTATAGTCCACGTCATCACCCTTGTAGAAATCATCTGTTTGCTTGGATAACTCTGGTTTCTCTGTAGGATTGTTAAAGGGCTTGAAAGTAGAATCATACTCAAACAACCAGTTTGGACCAGAACCGGCATCTGTCGAGTTCATTTCTTGCCAATCTATGTAGTATGATTCCACGATCATCCGAGTCTTCTTGTTGTAAACTCTGTAGGTTGTTTTCTCGGATGAATATCCCACAAAGTAACACTCATCTGCCTTATCATCAAACTTATGATTAGGCTCTGTATGAAGAAGAGTGCAAGGACATCCGAATGACTTGAAGTGTCCGAATTTGGGCTTTTGATTGAAGAGAATCTCATAGGGAGTCTTCTGATGACGCTTGTTCAAGAGTGCTCGATTTTGAACATAGCAAGCGGTGTTAACTGCTTCAGCCCAGAAGAATATTGGCAGCTTCGACTCTGACAACATTGTTCGTGCAGCTTCTATAAGTGTTCTGTTTCTCCTTTCAGCAACTCCATTTTGCTGTGGTGTTCTGGCTGCACTGTATTGCCTAGCAATACCCTTCTCATCGCAGAAATCTATAAGAGTTTGATTTCTAAATTCAGTGCCATTATCAGTTCTTATCACCTTGACCTTTAGATTCTTCTGATTTTCAATCAAGGTAATAAACTTCTTCAGAATCTCTGGTGTTTCGTCCTTCTTGGCCAGAAAGAACACCCAAGTGAATCTGGAATAATCATCTGTCACAACAAGACAATATGACTTTTTCCCGATACTCATTACGTTGACTGGTCCAAAGAGATCCATATGAAGAAGTTGAAGAACTGAAGAGATAGAATTGAAAAGTTTAGGCTTATGGGGTCTCTTGTGTTGCTTCCCCTTGGCACATGCGATGCACTTCTCAATGGTGGAGAAGTCTTTAGAAGGCAAGCCGATAACGTGATCTCCCTTGGCTAATCTGTTTAGATTCTTCAGATTTACGTGACCCAGTCTCCGATGCCATAACAAACAATCATGCTTCGATGCTTTTGAGAACAAGCAAGTGTTCTCTGTGAATGAATCTGAGTTCATATTGATAATATAGGCATTGTTTATCCTTGGAGTTCTCATCAGAATCCACTTCTCAGGCACTACAAAGCCATGCTTCAGAATAAGACACTCCTTGTTTGTGAAGTGTGTGAAAAAACTCTTGTCACAGATTTGAGAAACACTCAAAAGACTATGATTGAGCTCTTCAACATAGTACACGTCTTCAAAACTGAGAGTTCCATTTGTGACCGTGCCCTTCATGCTTATCCTTCCTCCCTTGTCTCCCGCAAATGATACATAGCCTCCGTTGAATGGTGTAACTTCATGCAACTGAGAAAAATCCCCAGTCATATGCCGGGAACAGCCACTGTCTACATACCAAACATGTTTAAGCTTGCTTGGCTGTCCCTGCATCATATACACTCAACTAATGAGAAACCGGTACCCAAATCATAATAGATTTAGGCACTTTTGAGATGGAACAGACTTTGTTTTTAGGTTTGGATCTGTTTTTGGATTTGTCTGATTTGTTTTCAATATGTTTTGACATGCTTCCACTGCCCTGGTTAACTGGTTTTATCTTAGTTTTAAAAATCCTTGGTGTTTGCTTATGGAAACCAGATTGAGTTTTGTTTGATTTCTTATGTCCTTTTGCAGTGGAAGGAGTCTGAGTCTGAGTCCTCTTTTGAAAGGTTGCCTTAGGCTTGGAGGATGGTACGGTCCTCACATGTTTGTTAACCAGTTTAGCCTTAGGTGTGACCTTCTGATTCTTCCCATAGAAGAATTCAGTAGGTCGGTGCAGACAGTGTCGAGCAATGTGGCCTGGTTTCCCACATGCATAACAGCAGACTTTCTGATGAAATTCAATTGGGTCAAATGGCTTTACATCACAGTTACTTTGACCAGAGGATAAGTTTGAGGAAACTTGTTCCAAGGACCCAGTTGGAACATAAGGTTCACAGTTAGGATTCAACTGTGAACCCTCCTCTTTGGTAACTGTGGAATGAGCCGGGACTGCCTGCTTTGTCAAAGGAGAGGAAGTTGATTGTGAGACAAGATTTATAGCAAATGTTTTCTGAAAACTTTTTAACATATCATTAGGCTTAATGTTAATTTCATCAAACTTTCCAACAAAATCAGTTTTTGGAACAAAAGATGATTGTCTTGTAGATGTTGAACAATCTGTGCTCCTCCTAGCACTTCTTTCTACCTCCTTCTCCTCTGAACCTGTAACACTTAGTTTTTCTGCACAAACCTCAGAATCATTAGTCATAACAGGGTCAACTGTGAGTATAATAGGTTTGGTGGGAAAATCACAAGCACAATCAGAATCCAATTGCAAGTCATCAACAGATGTGTTGATCCTTGGCATGCTTGAGTAATTATGGTTAAAAGGTGGTTCACACTCAGTATAACCAAGACCCTTACCCTTATTTACCCGGTACTGTATGTTTACCATGTTTTCTAAAACTTTGCTTGAATACTCAAATTTTTCACATTTTACTGAAGTTTTAGAAAGCTGAGTTTTGACTTGGTCCAACTCTAAAGTAAGTTCATCGATTTTGCGTCGAGCATCTCGATAGTTGGACTCTTTGTCACTTAAAAGTTCTTTTAGCCTTGCCACATCCCGACCCTCGGCTTCAAGTTTTCTTTTAAAAATACTTTCATTTTTAAGAAACTCTGAGTTAAAGTATTTGAGTTTAGTTACTTCTTTGATTAATGATTTATTGTGTGATCTGTACTTAAATACTTTATCAATGCATGAGGTAGAGCAAAGATTCTCAGTTACCTCCTTTTTTCTTGTCATCCACCTCAGCCATGAAGGCGTGACTCAGAGTTAGTTCCAGTTCCTGCACCTGATCACTCCAATCATAGGAGTCGGTCTCTTGAGTCACTAGTGCTTTGAATGTGCTAGCACTTCCTCCCGCAGCTGCAGTCACAGCTTTCTCTTCAGGCTTCTTTTCTCCTTCTTTAGCCACCTTTGGCTGCTTACACTCTCTGGCAAAGTGACCCGGTTGGTCACAATTGTAACATCGCAGCTTTGACTTATCAAAACCAAGCTTCTTTCCCGGATTGTTTCCAAAGTTGTTTCTTCCATATCGTTTGATGAACTTCTTTGCTCTAAACACTGCCATAGCCATCTTCCATGAGATATCAATTTCCTCAACATCAGCTGGATTTATCTGCTCTAGATTGTCTTGAGTAAGATTGGAAGGTGCCAATTCTCCTGCTATGAAAGCATTGTAGCTGTTCATGAAACCCTTAAACAGCAGCAGATTTTCTTCACTTTCTGGATTGACTTTAGGCACTGATCCGGTTTGTCCAGATGATAGGAAAGCAGTTTCAAAGGGAAGTGATTGAGATGGAGAGTTCTGATAGTGATGCATCCCTGGAGCCTGAAGACTGATGGCAAACAGTAGTGCAAAATTTTCTGATACGGGTGCAATTCCCATGGAGCTAGCATGATTCAGTGCTCTCTGCTTATCATCCATATCATAGGAGTTGATAATCGAAATCAGTTCACTCAGAGAAGTCTTGTACATATCCTTGGTCCTTTTGATCGTTGTACAGTTTGAATTCCACGTGTAAGGTAATGAATTCAGCAGCTTCTTGTTCACTTCTCCCTTGGTCATCTCAATTCCAGAACTGGTCATTTCAGTCATCAGATGTGTGAATCTGTTAAGCTGTGCTTCAAGAGACTCTCCCTTGATATGGTTAAACATGTTGAACATCTGCCTAAGCATGTCCTTCCGACTCTCTCTCATGTCCTCATTTCCTTCAAATCGTCCAACCAATGCATTCCAAAGTTCCTTAGATGTCTTGTGTTCCTTAAATCCATGAGCAACATCAGTCGATAGAGCCATAGTGATTTAAGCATAGGCCTTTTCATCCTTTTCCATCATAAGAATGTCATTGTCAGTGTACAATTCAGGATCCTTAGCAATAAGAGGACCATTGATTTCACTTTGGTATGAGGGCACAAAGGGACCCTCTTCAATAGATATCCAAAGCTTTGGATCAGTATACTTGATGAATGACTGAAATCTGAATTTCCAGTCTTGGAAGTTATCTCCTGACACGAGCCTTGGTGGCTTTGTTCCGGTGCCGATTTCATTGTCAAGATTGAGTAAGTTGGACAAATTTGTCAGATTCTTTGAAGCCATGATGAATCAGGAAATTTTCTAAGTGTAGTACACGAATTCCCTGTAGCTCCCTGTAGATACAAATCGATAGAACTGCTCAAAGTCAAACAGATAAGTCTATACTCGAAGTCCTGGGTGTACTCAAAACCAATGAGTACACGAAATTCAATCTGTATTCAAAATTGATGCTGTATTCGAAATCCTTTTGTACTCGAAAATCCCCTGTAGTCGAACTCCTCTTGTACTCGAACTGCAGCTGTTCTTCGAACACTCTATCTATACTCGAAATAGCTGAACTCGAAAAATTTTGAACTCGAAAATACTTAAAAAAATTTTATAAAATTATTTCTTAAGATTTGGAGTCCCAAATTTATACAGCAGCTAGTAGGAGTAGAGAAGAATGATAAAGTAGTAGTCTTGCTTCAAAAAATTGTTACCTTGATAATGAAAAGAGCACTCTAGCTCTGATACCACTTGTAGGTCTGAAAACGGATCAAGAACCAAACTTTATCTTCATAATCATCATCAATGATCTCTAACGAGTGCGGAATCCAAGTTAGAATCAAGAAATCAATAAGAAAAATGTAAACTTTTATAAATACTGAAAATTTCGAGTACAAGTGCCTCAATACGTCTAGAGAGCAAGTGCCTCGGGATTCTAACCTAAACCTGTACAGAAATACGTCTATTTATACTAGGCCTAGGTGTACACGAAATCTAATACAAAAGTTCGAGTACACGAACAATTCGTGTACTCGAAATGACTGTACACGAAAATGATCAAAATCTGATTGTTGACTCTTCCGTGTTGACTTTGTCAGTCTTCATCGTTTAGTGGGCTCTACAGGATATAAGAACGGATGACATAATAAATATATAAAAAAAATTATATAATTATAAACACATTTAAATATACATAATTAGTGTTAAAATAAACATAATCATGTTATGAAAATACAGTGTTTTGGTATTAATGTTTTATTCTTTAATCTTTAGTTAAATAAAAATAAAAATAAAAATAAATAAATAAATTCGGTCTGACCAGTGAACTGGTTCCCGGTCCGATCGATTCTTGAGAGAGCGGTTCACATGCTATATTTGGGTCGGCCACCCCACCGGTTCCTGGTCCAACCGGCCGGTCCGGTCCAGTCTGGTTTTTCAAAACGTTGATCATGGCATTTTAACGCAAGGAGAAAATATCATCATCAACTTCTTTTTTATTTGTTTCTTTTAGCTTTACTGAGAGGAAGGAAAAAACCATAATTGTGTTATCTGCTACTCTGAACACAATTTCATTTTTATTACATGATTTACTTGTAAACCCTTGAAACATGTTTGATTACCGCTTGATTATTTCAACCTCTTTTAAATACAAGCTAACAAGGATGTGATTACGAAAGAAAATGACTTTACAAAATCTAAGAAAGTTTTCAACAAAAATTGCTAGAAGAATCTCAAATGTTTTTGAATATATCAACTGAGTCGTCAAAAAAACTCCCTTCTCAGTACGCTTTTAGACGATTAAACTACTATTTTAATTTCGTATGAAAATACTATTTATTGTTTAACAGTTTAGCGCGCCGCAACACGCGCGGGATTAACACTAGTTTAACATTAATTACAACAGTCAATTTTACCAATGATTCATTAAGGTTTCATATCCGCATGAAATTATGCATCATTACAAATGCATACAAAAACTCCCTCACATATTAATCGCCAATAATTATCACATGTAAATATGTAATGTGAAATAAGAAGTATTCAATATTCAATGGTATAAGTATAAAATGCTTATCTCTATCTATTAAAGACTTTTGCTAATTCTTAAGTCCCTACTCCTTGATTTCCTATAATGAGTTAACATAACTTTTTATAAACTTTCTTCGCTTTAGTTATTTACTCAATAAAACCTTTGACAACTGTTTTTTAATAAAACCATTAGAATATCCAATTCAATCAGTTATTCGAACAATACTTTATATACACACTTTTCCCATATGTTTGAAATAGTCATTTAACTTGTTTGGTTCATACTAGGGGTGTTCAATATTCGAAAAACTTGAATTCGATTCGATTTTGATTTAAAAATCATGAATTAGAAATTTAATTCGAATTTTCAAATTCACATTTGTTTCGAAGTCTGATATTAAATTTTGGACCGAATTTCGATTCGAAATAAAAATATATTTAAATAATAAATATAACAATGAATTTAAGGTTATATTATTTGGTTTCTTAAGATAACGTAGCAGATGAGGATTCGGGTGAAGGAACGAATCAGGGCCTCAAATGGTTAAGGCCCACCCTTCTAAAGTGGAGGAATTGGGTTCAAACCTTGTTGGGTGCAATTTAATAGATATACAGGTGAAGGAACGAATCAGGGCTTTAATCCCGGGTTCAAACCTAATGGAGGGCGAGAGTTTACGGATTCCATCCGGTTTCTGCGCATCTGGGGGCACACGTTTCTCAAGGTCGGAGATCGAGGAATCGATTTAAGCTATCAATCGTTAGGATAACTGAAGGTAACACGACGAGACGGTTTAACTGCTGTTAAAAAAAAACGAGGATTCGGGTAATTGGCTTTATAGATGATCCATATCACCATATGGCCACATTATGGAGAAAGGAAGCCCATCATCGGACATCGGTTCTAATAAGGCTGGCAAACGAGTCTTAACGGGTTTTAACAAGTTCCAGACGACGCGATTAATGAAAATATAAACATAAAAACGACATGTTTAACACTTAGTTTGGTGATTTAAGCATGACAGTTCTCTATTTTATATAACAAAAAAGAAAAATGATGAAGTTTAGCCTCTTAATTTTGATTATTTTTAAAAATGTAAAAAATCAAATAGTAATTTTTTTGCTAAACAGGTCTAATCGTGTTTTAACAGGTACCAATTTTGCCAGCCCTAGGTTCTAATTCTATGCCCCTATCCTTGTACTGTAAAGACATCAAGGGTCCTAACTGTAATTACGTGTCAGCGTGTGCTTATCAATCAGATCAGACACGACAGGATGCAAACGTAAAACCACCACATTCTCCGGCTATACGGTATCTCCGGTCATTACCCTCACCGTTTAAGCAGTTCCGTTCGATTTCTCGTCGGAGGTAAAATTTGAAACCATTCATGTGTAGCCTTCAAATTTGCTGCTATTTGGGGTTAATATCTTATTAAATTCAATCGTTTCTACTCACTTCTCCCCATTTGAGTCTATGCTCTTGGGTTAAACAGGATTACTGATATAATCAAGTAATTATTCATATTGCCTGAAAATAGTACCGGTAAATTTAACTCTGTTTTCTATTTCTTCCAATGCTTAAGAAATCAAGCAACAGATTTAAGAATTTTATGCCAATTAGTGAGATTCAATAGATGTGTCTAATGCCCTAATAGTACTTTGTGATTTTGTATCCGTTTTAATTACCTTCAGAAACATAACACTGACCACCAATTGAAAGCCTTTTTGACCTAAAATTTCGTTATTGCTTACTTTATGTTCAAATTTGTTGATGGTTGCACATTTATCTGTCATCATATAAACCAGCTGATTAAATACTGGCATTGAGCATTCATGTAGTTATTGTATTGCCGAGTTTATGAAACTTTCTACTAGTTTACTGAAATTCTGCAACTAGTTTCATGCTGCTACTGCCTATTACCAACATTTCTGTGTTTGTTTTGTAAGTTAACGTTGCATTATGAGCTTAATTACTGGGTAAAGAAAAAAAAATGTCAATCTTTTGTTTGTAGGCCTATCAGGGGTGTGCAAAATCTGGTTTGGTTCGGTTTTCCCTCTCAACCGCCATCGAAACCGATATGTCGGTTAATGCAAAACCCATATCCATAACTGATTATCGATGGTCAGTTAACCATGACTTTGTCAACTATTGGTTATGGTTCGATTTTGGTTAAATTCAAATAAGCAATAAAATTGTTGCAAAGCTAAGTGAAGCTCACATATAATTATATAAACTCTTGAATCAGAGATATATTGATGATGAAATTGCTGAAAATATAAGTGAAACTCGTAGTACTATATAAGAAACAAACAAACATAGAAACAATAATCGATTTGGTTCGGTTAAAATTGGTTAACAACTTGACTTGGCCATAACCAAATGGGTCGGTTAATGGCTTGGCTTAGCCATGACCGCCATTTAAAATCATTAATGATTTGAGGTTGTTATCGATTATTTTTCACTTATGATTATTATATGCTCGCCCCTAGGCCTACTAATAGAACTCAATGTAAAATCTTGAGGTGGTAATTTTTAAATTGGACCCTACTAATTAGTGGGACTTTTACTAACTTTGTTTGTTTACTTGTGTATTAGTGGATTTGTCATAATGTAACAGGTATATTATTAAGAAAGAGCTTTTGAACGTTTGGTTCATTTACGGTCATACCTGTATGACACTATTCGTTTTGTTGCAGTTCCAACATGCCTGCTTTCTTATTATTCAAAATGCAACCCCTTATGTTTGCACTAGAGGTGGCAATTTTACCTATATCAAAGGACATGGTTGGTTTGGGTAAACAATTGTATTATAATGGGTTGAAATGGGTAATATCATAATCTTGAATGAGTTGAGATGGGTAACACTTAAACACAATGTAGGTTAAGATGGGTAACCAAAAAACTATGTAAATGCAATGTATTCAAACATTTAAGAATGATTAATAACATATTTGATGAGAAAATCACTAAAAATTATCCAAATGCACTATTTGTTTACTTATAACACATCTTAAGTTAAACTAAATTGATGTTTTTTAAGAACAATCCATTTAGACCCGAACTGATTTTGTTTAAAACCCGTTCTGACCGGCACCCATCCTGACCCGAACCCGTTCTGACCGGCACCCATTCTGACCTGAACCCGTTCTGACCCGTTACCCAACCCGACCCAACCCGCCCATTTTTCCAGGCATAGTACTTTGTACATGTTTTCTTTTTTAGTTGTTCTTTATAAATCAGACTTCTTTCCAGGGAAAAGATATATTTTTTTAATTATACGACTACCAGTTTTAAATAAAAGCCTCTGTAAGTTGATTTTAAAGGAAAGTAAGTGATTATATTTATTTTTGTTTGTAACCACAGAGAATTCGGTGAACACTCATAAAATGGTGCCAGCCAGCCTTCCAAGAACTAGTGGGTTACGCTTGCTTTCATATTGCAATCAAACTTACAATTGTGGCATTGTTCTTCGCCCGCTGCTTTCTATAACCTCAAATTATTATTCTACAGCAAAACCACACAGACAACAAAAGAAAAATAATATCCCCTCGCTTTCTCTTTCGATATCTTCATTTATCCCAAAAGAGAAATCACTAGTGACATCAAAGTCAATCAAAACATTTTGCACAACTTCAAATGTAACCACAGATCCTGCTACTACCTCTGATGACAATGTTGTTGATATGATGAAAATAAAAGACATGGCAAATACACTAGACTTAAGGGTAGGTAAAATATTGAAAGCATGGAGACATGAAGAGGCTGATTCACTCTATGTTGAAGAGGTAGATGTTGGTGAACCCGAGCCAAGAATAATATGCAGTGGGCTTGTGAAATACATCCCACTTGATGATTTACAAGACAAGAGTGTAGTGGTTCTGGCTAACTTAAAGCCCAGAAACATGCGTGGAGTGAAGTCATCTGGAATGCTTATGGCTGCTTCTGATGCTTCACATGAGAATGTTGAGCTACTTGAGCCACCTGTGGGGTCCACCCCAGGTGATAGGATATGGTTTGGGACTGAAGATGAGAAAGAGAGGCTTCCAGAAGCGGGTTCACCTAACCAGATTGCAAAGAAGAAGATATGGGAGCAAGTGCAGCCTCATTTGGTCACGACCGGTTCGTGTGTGGCTACCTTAGGAGGCACGCATTTGATGATAACTTCTGCTGGTTCAGTGGTGAGTAAAAGTTTGGTTAATGCAAATATAGCATGATCGTCAAGAGTTGAAACTGTGATGCCAATGTTATATTTTGATGGGTCAAGTTTTGTTGTTCTAGTGGTTAACTCTTTTTACTGTGAGTGAAATTATGTTGATTTTGCCTAATTAGATATTGGTGTTGATCAATACGATTATGGATATTTGAAAACACAAAATAGACCTGGTTTAAAAGATAGCTAGTTGGATTCCTAGGAGTGTACGGGTTTATTCGGCCAGTTTCACAAAAATCTTGGGCCGGAACGCTTGCTACAGTTTCAAACGGCAAATCAAACTAGAGTCAAAATTGTTCAATTTGACCAACTTTTTTTTTTTTGTTAGATTTAAAACCCTTGGTTTATATTAACTTTTTAGAAATAATAAAGATGGTTTATGAATATTACACATATAGGCGCATAATCGCATAATAAGTCTATTTTGTCTAAGAAGGCTAAAAATTATTTTTAAAAACCTCGAAACCTGGCTCTAACGGATTACAATTGAACGTAGTTCAACAATGTTGAAACCGTGCGCCGAACTCTACAATATTGGCTTTTAAGTTTTAATATTTAGCTGTAAAGTTTAGCTTTTAAAGCTTGGTTCACTTTTATGTTTTATGTTCAGACCTTAAGGTATGGTTTTAAAGTTTAGGTTTAGTATTACGGTTTATGATTTTAAAGTTTAGGTTTTAGAATTATAGTTTATGATTTTTAAAGTTTTGATTCGGTTTTCAAGTTTTTAAAAATCATTTATAGCCTTCTTAGGAAAAATGAACTTTTTAAAACAACATTCTCCATGTGTATATTTCAATATAAAAAGTAACAATAATAATAATATTAATAGTAATGTGTTATGTATTAAGTAGTATTAATCACAGACATGATTACTACCAACCATTCGTCTTCTCACACATTATGTTTGAGTTACGTGACTTTATAGTTTCTTGTTGTATCACTATATAATGTATCATACTGTATGAATATAGTGGAAGTTTTCTCTCATGTTTCTTCTATTTTTACAACACGTTATCAGCACGATCGACTCTCTTGATCTCTCAATTTGTTGCTACCAGCCGCCATAGTGTTTGACGACCACCATTGTTTCCTTCAAAGACTATTGTTGCTTCTGGTCAAAACACCATCATGATGGAATGAATGATTCAAGGTTTTCTTCACGGTTATATATTTTATTGCTCCTTAAAGCACATGTGGTTCAACTCCTTGTCTACCATATATGTTCTCATGGCCATCCTCCAACAATTCTCAAAGGTACAAATCTGATCACTATTCTTTACAATAAAGTTTTGATTACGTTTGACTTGATATAAATGTCAAAGATCATAATTTTTATCAAACACAATGAACCGATTTGGCCTTTAGACCGACCGTTGCGATCTCATCTCTGCCGGTTGATTCTCTCTTTGATATTGCATTATTTCTGTTTCAGTTCTTGAAAAAGTTGTATATGCATGATGTCCCACAATAATTGCATTTCGTTTTATAGTCCAGTTTAAATGATAATTCATTTGCTAGAAAGAAAAACTTTAAAACAGATATGAACAAATTATCAAGTTTTTTTTACGAAAAATCTTTGGTGTATTTAAAGACAAACTAGAATGATATTTATGAAATTACATAACTTGTTTATATTAAAGGGTTAAAGTAAAATATAAATGATTAGATCAAATCAAATCAAAAGTTTTGTAACATAAATATATGTTTGACCGAAAGAAAAAAAACACATTGAAATATATATATATATATATATATATATATATATATATCTCGCAAGTTTGAAGGTAGGCCAGAAGCCTATAATAATTGTAAAGTTATTATAAATCATCAAACTCAAACTTATTTTGTTTAATTTTTTTTTGTGTATCACTATTTTTAATTATGTTATAACAATTGATATATTTGAGCTCTAGTATTTTCAATTTTTTTTCTTTGATCATTGATATTCATAAGTTCAAGATCAACTAAGCAAATAATTAAACAAATAGTGGTTTTTAGCATAAACAAATATATGTGGCCCATTGTGGTGGTTTATCTTATAGGACCGATTCGGTTGTGGTGTGAAACTATTGGAAATCAAAAGGTCACAATTATGATAACTATTAACCTAACAAATTAAATAGAGAGTGCACACGTTCCTTGCGATTGATTTACACGATCGTGTAACAAGTGGAACATGGCTTGCAATCTTGCATGGTAATTATTCTTATGGACTATATAGAAGTTACCTTCAATTAGTTTAAATTAGGACAATTACCTTCAATTATGATTTTTCAATGTTGGTAACATAAAGGACTTTTAATGTGTTTAGTAAATATGTTTCATTTTGTCAATGGAAACTCTTATCTATTAAGTAACGATTACTAGGCTATATTATAGTTAATGTTCTCTATCTTTATATATATATATATATATATATATACTATGTACTTAACTAAATGGATAGATGATGAACAACATAATGAAGTCATTATTTTTGCCATTAGGAGTTTAGAGATACAATTAGACATGTTAAGGAAAGGAGATAGGTTCAAAGGACGTTATGATATGTTTGTAAAGTAAATTGTATTTCACAATGAATAATAAAACATTGTTGAAAACTTAAAGTCCTTCCAAAGTTATACGAAGGCACAACTTTAGATCTAGATGCCAACATTCTAATTTGATAGCTAATAGCATGGAAAAGCCAAACTTTGATAAGACATCAATTTCCTCTAAGTGTATACTTAAATCGTAAGTCATGATTTTTAGATTGCAACATTGTAAGACAATTTGCGACTACAATATATAAAAACTCCTATTTAAAACATCATCAAGTGCGCCTAACCATTACTAGCCATTCCACATAGTGATTTTTGTTGTCATACAACATGGATCAAGAACAAAATGGTTTTGTTCCTAAGGTTGAAGTCATAGGCATGACAAAACAACTCAATGCTACCAGCCAATATAGCACAGAAAGACCACCAAGCGGTTTTTTTTTTTTGAAATAAAACACGAGGATAATGAGGATCTAAAAGCTTCAATGAGCACCCCCCTCTTATTAATGAGAATTTTTTTCTAATAGATTTATCATGTGAAGTGTTTTCTCTATGGCATATCAATCTAAGCCTTTAGAAAACAATCTTTTATAAACAACTCTCTATTGTTTTTAAAAAGATTTCAATGGATGTATGTGAACATCTTCTCCACAGACCATGCAAATATTTTATGGTCTCAAAAGTTGCATTTTCATGTGGATGCATGCAAGTTTTTCAGCTACTTAAATGTAGCATCTTTCCTAACATCAAATAAGTGTTTTTTTTTAAATGGCACTCTTTATCAAGATAATTATGTTGGACCCAATGTGAAATATAGTGAGATACATTCATAGTAAAAATGAATCCGTCTTTTAACAACTATTATATGTCTATTTAGATAAATGTTGAACATCTGGTAGATAGCTTGTGTTCACACATGCAATGATTTAGTTGAATCATTAATAAACGGTTACAATTAATTGTTAGACCACTCCTTATGATAGTGAAATTACTATCTTCGACCCAAGAGTATGCCATTTTATGTATCGTTGACCTGATCAAACAAACAAATGACAGCTCATAAATACTCCCCATTGTAACTAATCTCTAGAAGAGAACAAATTGTGTCTCACATGTAAGTGTATTTGGTTATGCGGTTAATGTACAAATACTACCATGCCAAAACGAGACAAATTTCAAACACAATATATTCTCAGTCTTTAGGGGGAGAATGAATAATGAAAGACTGGTAAAACATGAAAATAATAGAATGTGTCATCACTATCAAATATCGACCCTCGAAGTGGTCGATGAAAATCACAAATCCAATATATTTACAAAGAATAACAAATGAATTACTAGATGCATGCACAAACACAAACAAAGTGACAAAGTCACAAATACTGGTATCAAATTCATTTGTTCAAATTAATGTAATCATAAAAAGATTACCCTACAAAGAAAGCATGCAAAATTCAAGAAGAGGTTATTGATAAAACTCCTGAAGTGGTGAATAATAAGACCCTAGGAGAAGTTGATTGATAAAATCCCAGAAGAGATTAACGAGACTCTAGGAGAGGTTGATCGACAAAATCCCAAAAGAGATTAACATTATTCGAGAATTTGTTATCGGTAAAATCCCAGAAGAGATTAACAAAACTCTAGAAGAGGTTGATTGACAAAATCCCAGAAGAGATTAACATTATTTGAGAATTTGTTGTCCGTAAAATCCTAGAAGAGATTAACGTAACTCTAGAAGATGCTATTAGTAAAAATCCCAGAAGAGATTAACATTACTCTAGAAGAGGTTATCGGTAAAATCCTAAAAGATATTGGTAAAACTTTATAAGAGGTTATCATTATAAATCTTGAAGAGATTAATAAAACCTCAGAAGAGGATAATAAAGTTCCAGAAGAAACTCGGTACTAAACATATATGAGATCTCAGTATTGTATAAAATGGTACAATTTTAAACCTAAATGAAACACGTGTTAATGAAATATTTGCATACGTTATATCAAAGAATGTAATCAGTGAAAAAGATTACGTAGGTAAAACTCTAGAAGAGTGCATATATATATATATATATCAATGATTGACATAAATTGCAAATCGCCTTGAAGGCTGAGTTAGATTCACTTGAAACGCGAAACGTTTTCGGACCTGTAGTTCGAACACCCATAGACGTCAAACCAGTAGTTTACAAATGGGTGTCTTTAGATTAAAAAGAAACGTAAAGAGTTAGAGTGCGAGATGTAAGGAATGAATTGCAACACAAAGGTTTTTTTTATTTCTCAAATCCCAGTAGTTGATTATGAGTAAATATATTCCCCTGTTGTATATGTGATAACCCCATGATTATTCCTAGCCTCGCAATCTCAGATATACCTCAGATAAAATATAAAGAGTTTGTCATAAATATTTTGTAGGGGACATTTAAAGTGACATCTACATGAAATCCCTAAAAATGCTTGAAGCATTAGAATTGGTATCTCGAATATGTAAATAATTTGAGGTATAAGTTTGACAATATCAACCATGTGTTTATTAGAAATTTTCTCTCTAGAATTCATATAATTGCAGTTTACAAAGATGATCTAATAAAAAAAATTGTCCACAGACTCTGTAGAAGCCTTTAGAGAGAATTTTTTGAAAGAAATGACACAAGTTGAAATTACTTGATCTGCATTTCAGGTTTATACATAATTGTGTATATATATATGTCCATCAATCAACCTATATCTAAAATATGTTAACTCATTTTTATATGGACAAAGTTTATTCGCAAAACACATCTATAGTTTTTCGATCGTTAGACATATCAATGAATCCTTACTGCCCCAAAAAGAGGGTGAAAATGTAATTGGTCCGGAAGTACCATACCTAATTGTGATTGATGACTAAGGTGTCTCGAAAATATTACAAGACAACATAACTGATCCAACAGTATTAGTTTATATTACAGATCCGTAATTACAAGTTTAACAACATCTTGAAGTATGTTATTAATTGTGTAAAATAAACAATAATATATCTCAGGGGGATAAAATGTGAACTGCATTGGCTATGTTTTATTACACTAGGTTTTCTTAGCAAACGTTTTTTTGATAAGACAATATCATATTTCATATTAAGGGTTCAATTAATATCTTTACGATACTTGATATTGCATTTGCGTTGCACGAGCTAGCGAGATATAGTTTGAACCCAACATAAAGAAAGTCTCAAAGAGGTTATGTCTTCACATATGGTGGGACAACAATATCTTGGAGATCGACAATGCAAAAACATACAACTATTTCATCAAATAATGCTAACATTATAGAACTATATAATGTTAGTTGAAAATGTGTGCTATTGAGATCGGTGATTAATCAAATATAGAAGAAGCATGTGACTTGGAAGAGATTAAGAAGAGTCCTACAATTATCTATAAAGACAATATTGCTAGCATAGCTCATATTAAAGCACGTTATATCAAGGGTGACATAACCATGTATATTTCACCAAATTCGTTAAGTTTACAAAAGGATAATGTAGTTGATGTTTGCTAGATCATATCAAGTAAAAATCTAGCTGATCTATTTACAAAGTTTTTACCCATAAGCAGCTTCAAGAAAATATCATAGAAGATCGAATTAATCTCCATAGATTAAAAGGCATTTACTAAATTGAGGGGGAGCATTATACACGTTGTACTCTTTTTCCTTGACTAAGTTTTGTCCCATTGGGTTTTCTTAGTAAGGTTTTAATGAGGCAACATAACTGATCTAGAGATATCAGTTATTTAATCGATCCTGAAGTATCGAATTAATACATCCTGAAGCATGATATTAATAAGTGTATGGTAAACAGTAATATGTCTGAGGGGGAGTGTTATGTATTAAGTAGCATTAATCACAGACATGATTACTACCAACCATTCGTCTTCTCACACATTATGTTTGAGTTACGTGACTTTACAGTTTCTTGTTGTATCACTATATAATGTATCATACTGTATGAATATAGTGGAAGTTTTCTCTCATGTTTCTTGTATTTTTACAACATAATGAAGGTAAATGATGAGTCAAAACTCTCAAACTTTAAAGCATGAGCTAAGCCGTTAAACCTTGTTACCATATAACCCAATCTGAACAGAGCCAAAGTCTACATAAATTTTTGTTTTGCTAATTAAGTTCTTGCTACAGGCTTAAGATTTTTGTAAAATGCCATTTAAGTTAGAGGTGGACATAAATACTGGTTCTAGAACCAAACTCAACTATCTTACCTGATTGCAGTTTTTCAAATAAATCATAACAAGACTGGCCAAAAACCTTAAAAACTGGTCAAAATCCTGGTCACAAAACTCAAACCTAATCGGAATTGGTTTCGTTTGTACCCAATTATTGGCTTTGTTGACCAAAATTATTCAGGTTTTGGTTCAAACAAAACCATTTTGGGCTCTCTAATTGAAGTTATATTTAATAAATTTAGATGATAAATGTACCAAAAGTGTAAGGCTAACGTCTTGAGTGGGATAAGCCTAATTCCAGCAAGCCTATCAAAAAAGGGCCAAAACCTTCTTATAAATAAAGAACCTCCTCACCAAAAGATGAGGGATATCTCCGGAGGGAAAATCTCTCATTCATCAACTCAAAGAAACACATCTTTAACTTCATTTCACTCACCAAATAACTCTTTTAAAATAAACCCTTGCATTGTTTACACACATATGCACGAGAGGCCATGATGACAATGATGATAAACAGATCTGAGTCGAATGACTACCCCTTTCATGATGCAACCTAAGTCCTTCACTGCTCATGGTGGGATTTTGGTTGTCTTGATGAATCCTTCGATAAACTCTTTTAAAGTTGTAATATATTGCCATAATCAATATGAGCTATGATTTTTATCCCTCAATAGAAAATATAGATAAAAGGCTTTAAACCATGAACAAGTGCTGGTCACACGACAACCACTATTTCATTTAAGTTAGAATTAGATTTGAATGTTATGTGTTACCTATTTGTTTGTATATCTAAGTGTTATTATTATTGGATTATCATATACAATACATTAGTACTAGTAGCCTTTAATTAACATGATTTATGTCATTGTTTAATATTAAAGGTGAAATTGCCAAAAACTATTTAGTATTACTAGTAGCATTTCTTTAATGACTTTGTGTCATTATGTTAGACAGGTGAAATTGCCAAAATCATATTATCAAACATTGTGGAACATATATATATTTAGATCAATTATTATTAGACTATTGTTGCATCTTGTTTCTTATATATACATATATCAAATTGTATGAGAATCTCACCAACTATGCAAATAGTTGATCAAACTCTATTTTACATGTGTAACAGGTTAGTGACTTGGATGAAGACACACTTAAGGTATTTGGACCTAGTTAATAAAATAAACAATGATATTTACTTTGGTTTTGAATTGTAATGTTGGATTATGGTTTGTTTTGTTTTGAACAATGTGGATGTTGAATGATTTTATGTTATGAATAAAATTGGATTATTAACTATTGATACTTGTAATGTAGCACCATGAGTTATGAACAATCACAATCGTACCCTGACGTATTCCGCCGTCGGTCGGGGTGTGACACATAAACTTTTCGATCTTCATCCTCATCACAGACTACTATGTATTTGTTACAAAACCTAGCCTTGACTAAACACGAATTGCCTAGTGGCTCCGTCCACCGTCGTGACTTTGGGAAGGTGCTTGGGTCGGGTTTTTTCCCGGGAATTGGTGGCTAGTGAGCTAGGGGTTCCGTCCGTCTGGACTAGTGACCAGCTTGGGCAACCTTAAGCCATTGGAGGCCGCGTACATTGTACCCGGCAGTTAAAAAAAAAACTAAACACGAATTGCTGTAAACCCTTAATTATTATGTTTAGGAAAAGTCACCAAAATTGATATTTTGATCAAATTTTTTATTAAAATACACCGACTTTTAGTCACCATAGTTATATAGATATCGTCAGACTTCTAGCTCGATCTTAACACAAGCATCATTTGATTGGATCGGATCTTGTTGAGGCGATGACTTTTTCCTCATCATATATCATATGATATTAGCATGATAACCAACTTTTAGGATCATCTTGACCTTTTAAAAACTTGTACAAGCAGCAGTTGAGGGCAATTTTACACACTTTGTCATCTTCTTTGACGATTCTCTTCACCTTGCTGCATCCATGCGGCGGAGAGTCTTCTCCATAATGCTATATATGACATTCATAACTTAGTTATAGGGTCAATTGAACCTGATGAAGAAACAATCGTTGATGATGGCTATCCTTATTCTCAAGATTTCCTTCCCCAAATCACCACCGGTCAACCATATGTACACCTCATGACATATTACATTATACATAACTAAACATAAATTAGATCTTCTACTACTTACAATTTAACTTGTAACTTTCAACCTAACTCGATCACACAACTAAGTCCAATAAAAAAATCAACAAATATTAGAGAGTGGTTTCGAATTATGCAGTTTGGTTTGCTTCACATGACTATAAAAGTTAAAACATAAGTCAGAAACATTTCGAAACTATTAATTGTCCTTGATACAGAATTAAGAAAAATATAAATAATGATATATTAAATTTTTACTTTCGAAACTATTAATTGTCCTTGATACAGAATTAAGAAAAATATAAATAATGAAATATTAAATTTTTACTTTCTAAACAACCATGAAATAAAAAAGAAAAAATAAAAAAAGAAAGTTGTCACGTGTTGTTCTGTTGAAGTTAGAGGTGGGCAAAAAAACCGGAACCGGAACCGGTCATACCCGAACTGGTGGGTACAAATGGGTTCGGTTTTTCAGGCAAATAAGAACCGGAACCGGGAAAACATGAAATGGTTCCACTTATACCCGGCCAAAACCCGAACCGGAACCGGCCAAAAACCGGTTGGAACTGGTCGAAACCCGGAATCGGAACCGGGTATTGACTTTGTTGACCGGAACGAGAACCGGTTGAAACCGGAACCGGTTCCGGAACCGAAACCGGTTTCAGAAAAAACCCGATTTGCGCAGCTCTAGTTGAAGCCAATCTTTGAATGCCTCAAGGGCTCAAGGCTCAAGGCCCAATATCGAAGGCAATGACATACACTACAGCCCAAGACCCAAGTCTGCATTTGAAAATTCCTTAGAAGAAGAAGGACGTAAATGTAAATTTGTTTCGGTATAACCGCACCTTCGGAGATCACAATCAAACCAAAATTGGGGATCTGAAGGAGATGTTCGGAAAATCAAAGGAGGCTCCGGCGAGAGAGTTACGGGGAGTTTTTCAAGGGTAGTTGCCCCTCTCTTGCCACAACATGACCGGATCATGTTGAGCCGATGAGTTTGTCTCCAGTTTTCCCTCAAAATCAACAAACCCTAAAACTATAATTTTATTTTATTTTTTATTTTTTTTGAACAACAATCTGATCCAACCATCCAACTCCTATGCTAACGATGAACGTCTTTCATTCATACATGCCGTTCAAAAAAAAACATATATTCATGCATACATATACTTGTGTGTGTGTGTGTGTGACAGAGAGAGAGAAAGGGTGTTTGTTTGCGTATGCAAAAGTTCGATGTTGAATGATGATATTTGGAGAAGGCGATGATATTGATTTCTGTATAGATTGTTTTCCGAACATTATAATCGGGCAAAGGGTTGAATACGGCCCGTATCTTGGCGGGGCAACCCGGACGGTATGTTAGAGAAGGAAGAGCTTCTTCTTTTCTCTTGACGTGCAACCGGTGTTGCAGCCATGGCGGTGACTGTCCCCTTTGTCTGATCTTCAATTTACAGATCTGAGCCTCATTCTCTCCAATTCAATCCTTAAAATGGTCTGTTGCATTTTATTAATCTTGTTATTGTTAATTTGGTTTTTGATAGTATTTTTGTTAAAATCATACTTACATTTTGGATTGTTGATAGATAAAGATAATAATTATGAAACGTCATAATCTAGGTTTCAAACCAAAGTGATCCCTAAAAAGAATGTTTGAAACCGAACCAGTTTTTGATTAAAAACCAGTGTTAGACCCAACCAGAACCCTTTGGGCCAAGCAGCTGGTGTGTGGCTTGTAGTTATATACCCACGTAAATTCTTGCCCAACTTGAGTTGCATAACATCATTTTACTTGTGACAATTTAAATCTTTTATAAGTTGGACAAATTCATTTATTTACTTCTTAATAATCACTAAAGTGTTATCAATTTTATTTGCAGGAAGTAAATTCAATACTTTTAAGAATTCTCTTGTGAGATTCAAACCCAATATCTTATGGTTCTTTAGTTTTATTTCACCATTTTGTTGACCTGTAATGCATTTGGCAACAATAAAATTCCTGCAAATGAAGGCATTGATTATACAGGTATATGCATATGAAGGCATTGATTATACCTCAAAACAGACTCATGTAAAATCCATTTCTCTAGATTATGACTCGGCATAAGTTTGGTACTAATATAACAGAAGTAAAAAACACATTTTATACTTGTGCGAGGGGTATTTGTACGAGTAAGATGGTAGATGTCATATCCAAAAATTAATTTAATTCACTTAATTGCATTCTTAATCGACCCGGAATTTGTTTCATTCTAGGTTTTGCTCATCAAAACTTTTGATCAAAAATGAGTTAAAGGAGTCATAATATATGAAAATAGTGTTTACAGAAATATGTCAACATGACTCAGAGTGGTCCAACATAGGCTATGCTCAAACGAGATAAATTATGTTTGAAGCTTTATTTATTTTTTCCATAATAATATACCCTAGGGCTTTGAAAAACTCTATTTTTCTAAGATTTTTGGGATGAAAAAGGTGATTTTTAAGCCTCTGCACACCTCTCAATCACATCAAACTCATATCTTCGCACTTTGGATTAAGATTTAAAGATAAAATCATGAAAAACCAAACTAAATCACATGTCATCGTATGTTGGACGATTAGTGGATGTAAGTATGACTGTTTGTGTCTCAACCCTTAGTAGACTTAAATATTGATATATTCTTGAATTTGTTTATGTTTCTATGTTAGGTTTTCGCATTTTGAGTGAACCATGTGTTATTAGTTTAATTGAATATCATCTGATTATTAATCTTGAATTGGTAAGCATTGAGATTTGATTAGAATATTTTCACTATTTGGTTGTTGTGATTAAGAATCAAGGGTTTGATGTTAGTTTATTTTCATCAATTAATTAACAAAACCGGAAATTTACAGTTATCCTACATAATAAGTTTCAAACAAGTTATTTTTATGTAACTTCTTAAAAGATCAAAAAACAAGTTGCTAATTTGTTCCTTAACCAAAAACTAGGTGTCTTATGCTTTACATTTGAATTACAAATCAAGTTTGTTTTTAGTTACTCTTGAAATTCATCAAAGGTTCTTAAGTTCTTTTGCAATCAATAACAATTCAATGTAAGTTTAATTTTTTTGTTCTCAAATAATTTTAGTTAAATAATAAACAAAATATATAAGACTGACCATATGCTCCTTGTGAGTACGATGCATAACTTTTTCTACCTACATAAGTTATTTAGGTTTTTGCATGACCCTAACGATAGGTCCGTCACATACTAACTGTAAACTAGAACTTTTAACCTTCAAAGGAGGTAAAAAAAATAAAATAAAATAAATGTAAAAAGTTAAAACTAGGTTGGCTTATTGAAAGCCATGAACTAACTTAAATCTGTATGAACCAAGCTCTAACTTGATTTTATCACTAGTTAAAAAATCAAGCCAAATTTGTTTACTTTTGAGCTTGAGCTCAGTCTTATCTATAAAACAGAGTAAAGTGTTTTTTTTCTGGTTATTTAACATTGATCTTTAAAGTCTTTTGCTTAATTTTGTATACTTTGATTAATTTTGATGCTACTTGCATGTGTAGTTTGGTATAAAATTGTCATATTGTTTTTAGAAAAGAAAATGAGTTAAAAACTACATGAAAATGAGTTAAGTGTTAATTTTAGCCTTATTTTATATGATATCTGCCCAAAAATCTTTCTATTAGTTATATATGTTTTGTGGTTATAGGCTTACAGCCTTAAAAAAAATATAATTTTCTTTAATTTAGATAAAAAAAATTGCTACATTTTATTTTAAATTTTTTACTTCTTAGAAGGTGGGTATTTTTATTACTTATATAATATATAGATATTCATTTTCAAAATTTTTATTTTAGAAGGTTGGTTTTATTAAAAAGTAGCCTAGTGGTATCCATTAACAAAGATATTCAACTGTTGGTTTGTTAAACTTAGAAGTTTTAATATTTAACTGAACATGTATGACCTAAATAAAAAAAATTACCTGGTTTTGTTTTATTAGTAATCTCTAGGGGAATGCAAATAGTTGATTAAAAGATGGTCAATAATTATATGATTCTCGCTTCATTTCCTTAAACCAGTGACCTTGAAAGATTTTCTTGTGAAATCTTATTATTCGAAGTATTATAAATTTATAATAGCAATCACAGACATTGTTATATATATATAAAAGTTATTATATATTATCTTAAATAGCCACCAAATATAACAATAATTTCTCATCCTTTAAATGAAAATTACTTTTAAACCTCTTAAATAATGTGGCTTTAAATAGGATTCTTTTAATTTTTAACAAGTTTATAATAGAATAAATTACATAGTTATGATCTTACGATCTTTTGTTAGAAAGTCAACCAATACCTGGGGAGGTATTAAAGTTTTATTGGGGGAAAGAGTGTGAATATTAGAAGTTGAGGGGGCAAATTGTGAAAGGGGACTCACCCTGCTTGTCAAATTCAGATAAAGAGCAAGGGTTGAATTCGAAAGACTAGATTTGGGGGATGGTGATATGAGATGGTTCCGGCAAGAGAGATGGGAGTTTCAAAAAGGGTGGCTTCCCCTCTCTTGGCTTGCCACTGTCTGAATCATTACTTGTATTCATTCATACTGAACCCATGATCTCTCACACAACAACCCTTTTGCTCTGATTGATGAGCGTTTCGCTACTATGGCGGTGGTGGTACTGGTGGTGGTTGTGATGGCATTTTGTTTATTTATTTAGAGGCTGTGATGATCTGACCTAAAATAAAAGGGACATCGTTGATTTGAGTCGTATCTTGGCGGGGCAACACATCTTATCTGTGTGTTTGCAGCCATGGCGTAACCCTCGTCTTCTTTGTCCCCATCCCCCAATTACAGATCTGAGCCTATCTCCTTCTTAAAATCAATTGATTCCGTTAATTTTTCCCCTACATTGCTTGTAGAACATCATATTTGATTGAAATTTCTCAAACCAGTATAATAAATAATTATTGATTGTGATTTCACAACACTTTTATTTATTAACTAACATTTTATTTTAAAACTATATGTTTTTATCGTCATTGCATTAGTTTTACATAGAGGTGTCAATCTTTACCCATATCAAAGGAAATGAGTTGGTTTGGGTAAACAATTGTAGAATAATGGGTTGAAATGGGTAACATCAAAATATTGGATGGGTTGAGATGGGTAGCACTTGAACATAATGCGGGTCAAGACGGGTAACCAAAAAAGTTTGTAAATGCAATGGATTCAAACATTTAAGAATGATTAATAACATATTTGATGAGAAAATCACAAAAAATTATCCAAATGGACTATTTGTTTACTTATGACACATCTAAAGTTAAATTAAATTGATGTTTTTAAGAACAATCTATTTAGACCCGAAATAATTTTGCTTAAAACCCGTTCTGACCTACACCCATCCTGACCCGAACCCGTTCTAACCCGTTACCCAACCCGACCCAACTCGCCCATTTTGTCAGGCATAATTTTACAGTAGATGTGATTGACTTGGGGCAGAAGGGGTGGGCTTGGGTTATAACATCAGGTCAGTGTGGTTTTTTGGTTACACCGGTGGAAATGGCTCGGGTTGGATATGAAGTTGATATTTCAGGTGGTCGAAACCACAGGAAGCAAGCAGCTAGGTTCAGGTGATGGTCTAATAATATTGTACCTATTGTATTCAGGGCAAAAATAATATGGTTTATTTAGATTGGTTTAAGGCAAAAATTATTATAGTTGCTATATGATAGAACCAGAAAATGAAAAGCAAACAAATGGTTCAATTGATAATAAACCCAATTCGAGAAGGATGAATTCTCCAAGTTACAAAGTAGCATATAAGATAAAAGGATAAACTTCTCTTTTGTTTTACGTGGTTTGACAATTTTAACCATTTTGTTCAAAGCTTTTCAAAATGATCATTATACTCTCTGTGGTTTGCCAGTTTAACCATTTTGCTCCAAATCTCTCCAATATATCTCCATTATACTCCGTTTTTTTTCGAAACCACATGGAGCAAAATGATTATAACTGTCAAACCACAGGTAGGAAAATGATTAAACTGTCAAATGTTAAAATTGTCAAATCACAAGGAACAAAAGAGAAGTTTTTCTTAGATAAAATAAAGTAATAAACATTGACCCCCCTCTCTTCTTCTCTGCTTTGCTATAAAACTCCTCTCTATTTCTGCTAACTAACTATTTCTAGTAAATGATTAACTGAGAGATCTTTGGCTACATATAACTGTTCCCTTTCTTTATCCATATTTTTATATGGGTAATTGCTTCCAAAGTGAAATTAATGTAAATTTTAGTATGGATTTATATATTTACTAAGTACTTTAATTCTATCTTATTTAAATTGTCTCAAACACACTTGTTGAGAGGGTGCACGTCTTCGTTCCAGAGGAGGCAAGCCGGACGAACACATTGGAGTGGACCAGGAGAGGCTGCACGTGAGGATTCACACGTCTTGATGTGTGTTGCATGTAGATAGGTAAGGGAGAGAGGCGATGTGAAAGGGAGATGATGAATGTGAGAAGCATAAGTTGGGGGCTAAAAGGAGAAGAGAGTATGAATGTAGTAATAATGGTTAAAAAAAAAAAGAGGTGGTAGTGATAATTATAATACATATGTTAAGGGCCTCGCTTGTAGTACGGAGAGTCTTATACTTTGATTATTTTATTGTATTGTGTGATATTTCAACTCTAATCAGACCGAGTTATAATCTATTTTAGTATTTTACATAATGTATTGTCAAGTTTATGCAAATAGCTTGTGATCGTATTTTGGGATAACCTATTATTTTACATAATGTATTGTCAAGTTTATGCAAATAGCTTGTGATCGTATTTTGGGATAACCTATTATTTTAATTAATGTTTTAATGAATTACACTTTTAATCTTCTATCAATTCAGCTCGTGTGGTTTAAACAACTAACGTTTTTGACCTCCAACCGTATTAGATTTGGTCCAAAACTGTTATAATAGTTAATTTTGATGAGCCAAAATCGATAGTTATTTAAATCATGGTGGCTAAATTGATAGAAAATTCTATTTTTAGCTGAAATAAGTAAAACACTTAAACTACGTGGGCGGTCAAAACCGTAATTTAATTTTCATGTTTTCTCATACAACTAAATTTCACTAATATAATATATTATAAAGGATTGATGTTACCAAGAATATGTTTTTAAGTATCTCCTATTATATACGTTTTTTTATATGTATTTGGTTTCTACAAACAACAATTGTTGTGACATATTTTTCATATTTGTTTATTTTTTCAGTTCTTGATGTATTTGATGGCCTGGGTTTAATGTTGTGCCTAGCCTAATTGTGTGTGTTTTATTATTATTATTATTATTATTTTTAATTGTTTAAGTTTTATAGCGTGTAATCATTGGTGTTAGATGAGTATTTCACGAGCCGACTTGATTCATTTACACCCTAATTGGTGTAACATGCACTTGTAATCGATTTTCTTGATACTTCGAGGTTTCAAGTAGGAATAACATTTTTCTAGAGAAACTAATAACAATTATGATATATTTTGATTATTCGTACAAAGTTTGTAACATATTTGTTGTTTGATAAATTTTTTTCGTATTGTTACATTAAAGATGTATTTGCGTAAACAAAACTTGCTGGGATGTGTGAGGATTATATATATGTATTTTTTTTTTTGCGATCGAATTTGTATTTGGATCGTGATGGATCTGCGACGCAACCCACGTAGGTAAAATCTAGTATACATGAATACTCAATATTACAGTCAAACTAATATTCCTTATTAATCTTAAATCATTTTACAAATAATAGAGAGTACTTTCAAATTTATAATTTAGTTTTACATGTTTTTTCATCAAATATAACGATAAAAATTAAAACATTAGTTGGAAAAATTATAAAAGCATGTTTAAAATTAATCAATTGATTGCGATAAAGAATAAAAAGTGTGTTTATATAATCTTAGTATTCTAATAAACAAAAATCATTTTTACCACTTGTCATGTTTTTAAAATACTATTGCCAAATGTCATGTTATTATTATTTAATTTAATTCTCTTTCTTAATAAATAGTTATATTATCTCTCTTATTAAATAATTATAATAATAATCATCCTATTTACCTTTTTCATATTAAGAATTAAAAATAGCTTTAAATAAATTAAAATTTAATTTTTATTAAAAACACATTAAAAAAGTTTATAAAATGATTTAAAAAAAAACAAAAGCTATGGAAATGATAGGAAATACTATACTTTTGACAAAAAAAAAAAACTACATTAAGTTTTCAGCGTCATGCCGTCATAGTTTAAAATTTTCATTTGTTACAAATTAGAAGGTCATATACTAATTCTTTAGTTATTAGAGTTTTTAATTATTGGTCTATTACATAAAATAATTGCCTATACTTACGTTAATCATTTTAAACCAAATTATTTTTTCTAATTTTTAAGTTTTTATTACTAACTGTTAAATATTTTATGATCAATCCGTGTAATACACGGGTTAATAACCTAGTTAATGATAAAAGAAACTTATTTTTCAAATAAATTAGCTGAAAACGCATAAACCAAAAAAAGAAACCCTAAAAATATCCTGTTATTTTGAAATAAGATGTTTAAACAAAAAAAGTCGCACTTAGGCAGTGATATATTCATCATTGAGCTTATAGTTTAGTGGTACTTCTTGACCACCAGCAATGGGAGGTATTG